>CM034001.1:12057381-12172969 GCA_019603395.1 Cyrtorhinus lividipennis
AATGGGGGTGAGACAGGGTTGCCAATTGAGTCCATTGTGCTTGGCCTTGTTCTTGAACAACATGGAGGACAGTATTGACGAGGGAATTATCATCAATGGGCCTAAAATCAGGCTGCTGGCATATGCAGATGATTAAATACTGTTGGCAGAGACCCCTGGGTCGCTCCAAAGAATGATAAATAATCTTGGTTGGAAGAAAAGGAGGTGGAAGGCTGGCAAAACAGGAGTGACGGTACTTACTTACTTAAAAACTAACCACCGCATTTCGTACCTCTTCATCTGTTCTGAATGGGGTTCCGCCAAGGTTTTCTTTCAACTCGGGAACAGATGGAAGTCACTTGGTGCTAAGTCTGGACTGTAGGGTGGGTGAGACACCATTTTCCATCCAAATTGTATGATGAGGGCTATGGTTTGATAGGCGGTGTGCGGTTGGGCGTTGTCATGGTGAAAACGCACTCCATTGGTCAGCATTGCTCTTCTCTTGTTCTGAATTGCACGTCTAAGATTTTTCAAGGCTAACAGTACCGTTCATTGATTGTTGTCCCGCGAGGCATAAACTCGCATAACAATACTCCCTTTTGATCCCAAAAAGGCCATGATTTTTCCGGCAGACAGGATTTGTTTGAACTTCTTTGCTCTTGGCAAAGAAGGGTGCTTCCACTGCTTCGTTTACTCCTTGTGTCGGTGTGGGTAGCGTTACACAAGTTCGCTGCCAGATAATAGTCCAGAAAACTCTTTGGTTGTTCGTGAAAAGCGAGAAATTCTTGGGCCGCTTCAACCTGCTGCAGCTGGTGGTCTGCAGTGAGCATTTTGGTTCCCATCTTGCGCAGACCTTTGAGTAGCCTAAATGTTCAGTCAATATCCTGTCGATTGTGGTTTTGCTGGCCTCCAGAATCTGTTTGCACAGCTCCCAAACTGTAATCCGTCGATCTTGAGCATTACCGTTTCGACTCTGGCATTGGTTTCCTCAGAAACCGATAACCTCCCTGCATGGGCTTTGTTGTGGACGTCTGTTCGGCCATTTTTAAATTCCCTGGAGCTCATACGCTTTTCTCCATACACTTCACCAAGTTCATCGTGAATTTGCTTTGCTGATTTCCTCCTAGCGGCCAGGAAACAAATAACGACTGTCACCAGGAACTCCACCGACAGGCCGTCTCTTGACCACGCCTGTGGTGTTCTCACTCACGCCTATAGAATGAAGCTTGCAGCACAGAGCATGTCTGCTTACGCAGTCAAAGACGGAATGGAAGTCCACATAAACATACAGCTTTTGGCGCTTTTGGAACTGGATGTGTGCGATACTGCCAAGGTTGAAGATGTCCACTGTTGAATAGCCCCTTCTGGAACCAGCCTGCCATTGCTTCAATATTCCATACACATCCACCAACTTCATCGGTCGATTTTGAAGCAAGGCCGTGAAAAGCTTAAAGACTGCATCTATGAATGCAATACCCCGGTAGTTAGAGGCCAAGTTAGCATCTCTTTTTTTGTTGATAGGAAAAACTATAGCTCTGGAAAGAGGGCGTATCCCCTTCTCCCAGCAACCAGTTGAAGAGAGCCAGCAGCCTCTGGAGAAAGCCCTCAGTGGCATTCACGAAGGATTCAAATGGGATTCTCTCCTGTCCGGGTGCCATGTTTTCTTTGGCTTTTTTTTTTTTTTTTTTTTTCAAAGCGTCTAACAACTCCCTGTCCAGCTCATTAACCGTCCCCTGAGCTGACCAATATGACCGATTTTACGACCAAAAGCCGTCGAAACTC
This sequence comes from Cyrtorhinus lividipennis, assembly GCA_019603395.1. NCBI lineage: Eukaryota > Metazoa > Arthropoda > Insecta > Hemiptera > Miridae > Cyrtorhinus > Cyrtorhinus lividipennis. The sequence continues at coordinate 12,059,143 of CM034001.1, forward strand.
ACCTGGAGAACGCGGAGCTGGCTCGAGTGGTGGTGAGACAAAAGAGTCGACCCTTTCGTCCTGGGAGCCGACTGCGGTGGTCGAACTCCATCTTGATCTTCTTTTGGACTCAGACAAGAGGAACTGGAGTTGTTGAGCTGAAAACATTAAAAAACCCAATAAGTTGCTACAATATCATTCTTTTAATAGAGCTTATCATTTATAAAATCGAGTTAACGTTTAAGAAACTCAATTGCTATTCTCCAAAATATTTCTTTACAAGCCTATATTAAAGTCAGTAAGTTTGCAATTCTTCGAAAATAAGTTTTTGAGCATTTCTTGTAATGTGACGCCTCCCGCGCATGACTCCCAATCTCTTCTCTGTGGCTTGTTGCAGCGTTCGTTACCTTCCCAATGGGGGAAAACATCGACGTTTCGGTGTTCTATAGGATGATACTCGTAATAAGTAGTTATTAACGCATATACGCATATAACGCGTTTTCGCCCATCAGGAAGGTAACAAACCTTGCAACAGGCCACAGAGAAGAGATTGGGAGTCATGCGCGAGAAAATGTCTTTACAGATTGTTTGAGTGAGATTAACCGGTATCTACCTATCCTTATAGCGGAAAAATAGTTATTTTTGTTTTATAAATGCTCACTCGGGCTTCATTATCTACACAGAAATATTATACAACATAATTTTCAAGCAAGAAGACATTGATACGTTTGAATAGAATTGTAGGTACTATGGAAATGAATACAATTTATCATCTTTTCCTGCGTTTCCCCTGTGCTTTCTTTTCACACGTTCTTTTCAAAATGCCTACAAAAAACGACATTTGGGGACATATTGAGAGGCTAAAAGAAGCCCTTGAGGCCGAAGCAATATGCGTTAATAACTACTTAATATCATCCTATAGAACATCGATATATCGATGTTTTCCCCCATCAGGAAGGTAACAAACGTTGCAACAGGCCACAGAGAAGAGATTGGGAGTCGTGCGCGGGAGGCGTCACTGTAACCCGCCGTTTCACCTAACGGGCTAGGGATCCAAAAATAGACCTAGGCGAATAAATTAGTGGGAGACTAAAGACTTTCACTTACCGTCCGGAATGTCGGAGATGGTCGGTCGTAGACGCCAAGTGCACCTGAATTTACCAAGCTCTGAGGAATGGGGTTTCGTGAGTGAAAGACAAGAGTTCAATATTGGCTTATAATAACGCAGTTGTCAGAAATATGAAATATGGAATGTCTCGGCCGAGAAGGATACTGATTATTACTTAATCTAATTAATGAGTAGGTAGAAGTGAAGGGCTGAGGGCCAATGAATTTACGAGGTAGCTGAAGGCTCAGGAGTGTTTGATTTGAATAACGGTAAAAGTTGAAGTGATTTGTTAGCGTCCTCCCCTAATTCCTTTCTCTTTTCCTAACGCACGACAGACGACATGCTAAATACTACGGTCACAATCTACAACTCCATGATCAGCTTTCTGGTGACTCAACGTCAGGGGCTTGGGCCAGATTTAAAGATTTGACTTTCGCGTTGCGAGGGTACGAGACAGAGTTATTTCGCCACTTACGTGCATCAACTCCTTCGGATGGAGACAACAGGGTGATGTCCTCTTCACGAGATAGAGGTATTTCGCCACTTACGTGTATCAACTCCTTCGGATGGAGACAACAGGGTGATGTTCTCTTCGCTGCTCGGCTACGGTCAGGGGAACGCCGTCCAGGCCGGAGGAGGCGAGGCTCTTTCCGACGGAGGTCCGACGACTGGCGGTGCGTGGAGAACCCAGACTATTGGCCGTCGGTCGGGCGCGAACGGATCAACACTCGGGTCCGACGGGGGATTTTCAGTTTGTAATAGGGGTCCACTGTTACGGGATAGGAATTGGCTGATCTCCCAATTCCCGAGTTCTCACCCTGAAGGAACCACGATACACTCGTTCCTTCAGGTCACTTTCACAACACCGGGTCACAAGGGGTTGACTTGCTACGCGTCGGTTGTTCCGCTTCGATGTTCCGGTTCACTTCGCTTCGATGTCCCGGTTCACTTCGCTTCGATGTCCCGGTTCACTTCGCTTCGATGTCCCGCCCCGGAACAGGTTGTTCCGCCCCGGAACAGGTTGTTCCGCCCCGAAACAGGTTGTTCCGCCCCGCCCCTGCCTCGCCTCGTCCTCGCGAGCAGGGGGGGCCAACCTCGTTTCGGAGATCCCAACTTTCCTTCACTTGAGTTCGGACACGACTGCTTGATGTTGCTTCTCCCAGTCCGCTCGTCAAGTCGCCTTCCCCTTCTACTCCTCCCTGGGTGTCTTGCGCCGCCCATCGCCTACCCAATCCAATGAGGACACGCCTTCCGCCCAGCTGAGGTTAGGCGCTTGGAGGGGAGAGGGGTCGTTCCGTCCCCTGCCGCCGAAGTTTCTTGACGGGGCGCATGGAATCTGCCGCCCCGTTACACTCCTCCGATCTTTGGAGGCCGAGGTCTACCTCGGCAATTTTCCTTCCGGTGGGGGTGACTGGTGCGATGGGCATTGCGTCAGGTCGTTTTCCGGCTGTCGAGAGCATGATGGCGCTGATGTTCCAAGGTGGTGCAATGGGCGAGATGTGTCTTCCACTGGTCTTATCTTCTACTTCCCTACTATGCTGTGAAACATACAAACCGGCCCTTCCTTTAGTCTACTCTCACACTCCAACTCACACATTTCACACCCTAGATTTTGCTGCCATTAAGAAGGAAAAGGAAAACAAAAAAAGGGGGGGGGGGGGACCCAGGGAGTCCTGTCACGACTCATGAGGTACGGTCATTAGTAAAACAAGGTAAGTACTTGTGTTGTGCATTTTATTTCCAGATCGGGGTTCATCATGGCTTCGTCCTCGTCTGATGGGCTGCTGTTTTGGTGCATGGTTGCGAATTCACTTGTTAAATAAAGAAGAAATAAATAAATAAATAAATAAATAAATAAATAAATAAATAAATAATTAAAAAAACAATTATAGAACCGATAGATCACTTTCTTGCGCACCAAGGACCGATAATTTCCCCACGAATCGAGAAAGGACTTCCCAGTTGGTAAGAGCTATGACGGGTCTGGAATCGGGATGTCAATTGGAGCTGAAGGCTCTCGGAACAGTCCCGGAACAGAGGGCCTCGGGACAAGTGTCGGAACAGTCCCGGAACAGAGGGCCTCGGGACAAGTCTCGGAACAGTCCCGGAACAGACCCGGAACAGACCCGGAACAGGGGGCCTCGGGACAAGTGTCGGAACAGTCCCGGAACAGAGGGCCCCGGGACAAGTCTCGGAACAGTCCCGGAACAGACCCGGAACAGACCCGGAACAGAGGGCCTCGGAACAAGCCTCGGAACAGTCCCGGAACAGACCCGGGACAGTCTCGGAACAGAGGCCTCGGAACAAGCCTCGGAACAGTCCCGGAACAGAGGCCTCGGAACAAGCCTCGGAACAGTCCCGGAACAGACCCGGGACAGTCTCGGAACAGAGGGCCTCGGAACAAGCCCCGGGACAGTCTCGGAACAGGGGGCTACAGCGAGAGTGATGCTACTAGATAAATGAGCCAGTATTTAAATTTCGATTTGTGGAAAGAAAGAAAAATCCTAGACACGGATTTGAAGTTAATTGACTCCTCACTCGCTTCCTCACACTCGGGCCGATTTGTTTGTTTCTTACAATTTTAAATTTCGGAATCTACAACTAGCACAATTTGAATTTCAAGATTATAGAACGCGACCCAATTCCTTCAGAGCTTTTTCTCACCAATATTCGCCTGGTCAAGATCGCTTGTTGTGGATACGACAGAAATCGAGATTTCTGAAATATCCCACCGCTTGCCACCAAAAGATGTAACCCGCCGTTTCACCTAACGGGCTAGGGATCCAAAAATAGACCTAGGCGAATAAATTAGTGGGAGACTAAAGACTTTCACTTACCGTCCGGAATGTCGGAGATGGTCGGTCGTAGACGCCAAGTGCACCTGAATTTACCAAGCTCTGAGGAATGGGGTTTCGTGAGTGAAAGACAAGAGTTCAATATTGGCTTATAATAACGCAGTTGTCAGAAATATGAAATATGGAATGTCTCGGCCGAGAAGGATACTGATTATTACTTAATCTAATTAATGAGTAGGTAGAAGTGAAGGGCTGAGGGCCAATGAATTTACGAGGTAGCTGAAGGCTCAGGAGTGTTTGATTTGAATAACGGTAAAAGTTGAAGTGATTTGTTAGCGTCCTCCCCTAATTCCTTTCTCTTTTCCTAACGCACGACAGACGACATGCTAAATACTACGGTCACAATCTACAACTCCATGATCAGCTTTCTGGTGACTCAACGTCAGGGGCTTGGGCCAGATTTAAAGATTTGACTTTCGCGTTGCGAGGGTACGAGACAGAGTTATTTCGCCACTTACGTGCATCAACTCCTTCGGATGGAGACAACAGGGTGATGTCCTCTTCACGAGATAGAGGTATTTCGCCACTTACGTGTATCAACTCCTTCGGATGGAGACAACAGGGTGATGTTCTCTTCGCTGCTCGGCTACGGTCAGGGGAACGCCGTCCAGGCCGGAGGAGGCGAGGCTCTTTCCGACGGAGGTCCGACGACTGGCGGTGCGTGGAGAACCCAGACTATTGGCCGTCGGTCGGGCGCGAACGGATCAACACTCGGGTCCGACGGGGGATTTTCAGTTCGTAATAGGGGTCCACTGTTACGGGATAGGAATTGGCTGATCTCCCAATTCCCGAGTTCTCACCCTGAAGGAACCACGATACACTCGTTCCTTCAGGTCACTTTCACAACACCGGGTCACAAGGGGTTGACTTGCTACGCGTCGGTTGTTCCGCTTCGATGTTCCGGTTCACTTCGCTTCGATGTCCCGGTTCACTTCGCTTCGATGTCCCGGTTCACTTCGCTTCGATGTCCCGCCCCGGAACAGGTTGTTCCGCCCCGGAACAGGTTGTTCCGCCCCGAAACAGGTTGTTCCGCCCCGCCCCTGCCTCGCCTCGTCCTCGCGAGCAGGGGGGGCCAACCTCGTTTCGGAGATCCCAACTTTCCTTCACTTGAGTTCGGACACGACTGCTTGATGTTGCTTCTCCCAGTCCGCTCGTCAAGTCGCCTTCCCCTTCTACTCCTCCCTGGGTGTCTTGCGCCGCCCATCGCCTACCCAATCCAATGAGGACACGCCTTCCGCCCAGCTGAGGTTAGGCGCTTGGAGGGGAGAGGGGTCGTTCCGTCCCCCGCCGCCGAAGTTTCTTGACGGGGCGCTTGGAATCTGCCGCCCCGTTACATCACATTACAAGAAATGCTCAAAAACTCATTTTCGAAGAATTTCAAACTTACTGGCTATTACTATAGGCTTGTAAAGAAATATTTTTGACAGTTTTTCACATGTAACTTCTAAACAGCACATTCTATTGAAATTTTGAATTAAACAATTCCTACTGTAGATGTCCTACTGCAGTCGAGGTCAACTGACAAACCATCATAACATGAAAAATGATTACTCTTTACCCTAGTCTATTAAAACCAGTATAGAACGTGTGCGAAAATAGCAATTTTTCGGGTATGTAGGAAAATATTAAATTGTGTACTGTTCATTTGGATCATCGCGCACACAATACACCAATCAACCTTTTAAGAGTTGGCTCTTCAAGCTGGTAAATGAGTTCAAATTAGATAAACCTCGCTGACGACAGGCAATTACAATCGAGCACGTCGGAGGCTTCCTCGCCTTTTGTACACTTCTCGTAATACCATACCCTGTATTGGCTGGTAGGAAGGTCTCAAACGCTCCGCCATTCTTAATTAAACATGGAAGTAATAGCTTCATTTAAACCTTAATTAAAACTACAACCCTTGCCGTTAATTAATTAACCTTGAACGTTAATTAAACGGGAATTCTCCGGAAAAGGGATGTATTTCCGACCTTACCGGGGAGACGTTGGTAAAAACGTTGCAAATTCTTTCATAGGGGTGGTTATTTCTCGGACTAGGTGCATTGAGACTCGTTTCGATCGATTCAGCGTCCGAAATTTAGTGGAAAATGATACGCAACACGCCCAAATCGCCAAAATTTCAAAAAATCTTTTCCCCTTTTTTTCAAAAAACACATTTTGGTTGGTTATTCCTTGAATAATCAGCCTATGTTTTCATACCATTAGTAAATCTCTCCGATTCGGTCCAATTTTTTTTGGGCGTTTCCTGGTGTCTAGATCAAATGTCCGTCTGCCGTACGTTTGCCGTCCTCGCCGACTAGGGTAGTAGACAATTTTCTAAAAATCTGAAGTTTGGGTCAGTGGTCCGTTCCTGGCTCTAGTTTTGCTATCTAGGCGAGTGGGGTATCATTTTCGACTAAATTTTGGACGCTGAATCGATTGGAATAAGTCCAGGACACACACGCGCATTGGTTTCCTCATTTTCCCCATTCTCGATATTATCGACGATTTAGGTGTGTGGTGAAATGGTGAAAAAAGGACGCGGGTAAGAATGTCGTGGACATCAAGGGTGAAACCCCGCACGCCCCGCCAGGATTCAAGACGTGACACTGGCGTTCCACCGCCAAGGCGGCGTGACGGGCACGGTAAGGCCGGTAGTGCGACTGTCGGTGGAAAGATCAGGTAAAATCGTAATTCTTACCCGGATCGGCGTTGGCGGTTGAGAAGGCGGCGACTCGGACGAGGACGACGGCGACGCGGGTTTGAGGTTGGCCGGAGCGACGCTGTACGAACTTGACGTGACGTTGGCTCCGCTGTACGAACTCGGCGTGACGTTGGCTCCGCTGTACGAACTCGGTGTGACGTTGGCTCCGCTGTACGATACCAGTTCTCGGCTACCGCCTCCAACTCCGCCAGGCCTGCGAACATCATTCTGATATGAGGAAAAACCGAATTTGATAAATTGCTTTCATCACAGATTTTAGGAACATCCGTCCTTAGAATAATGTCAATATTTTACTTTTTTGATCTTTTTACAAAAAAGAATAACAGATCATTGTAATAATCTGCATTTCTAACCAGTTATTACCACCAATACGAACGCACTACCTCGCCGCTCCTTCCCTCCTTGTTCAATCGATTCAGCGTCCAATGTTGAGTGAAAAATATCAAAATCAAAATGTGAGTCAAAATGTGTATTTCGAAGAATGGATTTTTGAGATTTTGGCGATCTAAGCGTGTGGGATATAGTTTTCGACTAAATTTTGGACGCTGAATCTAATGAGACAGGTCTCGGGAGAGGTTATGGGTCAAAATAGATATCTGTCTACCTATTTCGAAAGTGGGTTTTCGGGATTTCTGGTACCTAGGTACGTGGGGTATCATTTTCCACGGAATTCTGGACACTGAATCGATTCGAATGAGTCTCCATGCTGCTGGTCCGAGGAATAACCCACCCCGTGAGAGAATTTGCAGCGTTTTATTTCAAAACTGTCCAAGTCCGAACGATCGATCGAATTTCACGTCGATTTATGGAGGATAATACGACGTTCAATATCTATTTAGTGTTGGGTACTTATTTTCTAGGAACCACGAAGTGTCGCACCTTAATCAAAAGACTTTCCTAAGACTTTTTTGCTCATTTTTCTAGAAGAGTGCAAAGGTGGAATTGACCAGATCTGATGAAATGGTAAAAAAAGGTAGATTGTGTGTAATATTTACATTGTTCTAGGTAAGGGCTAGAATTGCCGTTATAGTTTAAATTCAGTTTATTTGGTGAAACCGACCTGGGTGGTGGCGAGGGTGGGCCGGGCACTTTGACGATGCTCTTGTAGGCTCCGTCTTTCTGGCACAAGATGAAATTCGAGTCCAAAGACGAGGACCGGGACCTCCGGGGAGCTGGCATTGGACCGACGGACGACGTCGTCCTTGTATCACCCGGCCCGCTACTCTTGGACACTTCACCAGGGCCGAGCGTCCTCGAACCCATAACCCTCGCGTCCCCCGGACCCAACTCGCGGCACAGGTGACATCCGCAGTCGACGCCGCAGGTCATCTTCCTTTGGAACCGTCGTATGGGCAACGTCTCCGCTTCGGGATAATGTTTCGGCAAAGTGTCACGGCAACGGCTCCTGAAGGACTTTCGACCCACCCGGGGACACTGTGGGCACCTGGGGCTCGCGGCCCCCTCATGCCGCCGCACCCGCGAGCGCCGCCTCGAAAGCACCGTGTACTTCCCCTTCACATCCAAATGACGTCGAGTGCCACGAAATAGGAACGACACTCGAAATCGCCTCTCGACTTTGTGACGTTTCAACTGCAACAGGCTGCCAGCGATGACGTCACCGGGTCTAAAGTCCAAATTCTGGCTCTGTTCAGCAGCCACTGGACCTATGTCGTACGCAACGCTGCTAACTACAACTTTTTTAGAAACCAAAGCACTCCGCACTCAATCATCAACAACGATGAGCTGATTATCAGAAAAGTAATCAATTCAACACTCATTAGACTAATATTATTTCTCAAATTAAAAAAAAAAAAAAAATGATCACAATTGTTTTTTCAAAAAAATATTGCAAAAAACGGTGAACGTAATTTGAACAAAATTGTCCTAATTTCGTCAAAAATTTTACTGGCGAATATATGACTGCCAACGCCTGTAACAATTGACTGAAATTTGAGCGGTCGATCGAGTAGACTTGGCGCAAGATTGAGCCGAACGCAGAACGCAAAAGACGATCAGTTGCAGGAAAATTCTTCCTGTGCGATTGGCGAGGGTTCTAAGTGAGTGGAGCTCTGATGAAAGTCCTTGGTAATAAGCGGCTTTCTGGCACGTATCCACTGACAGAGGTAATAATTGGATCATTTCAGTTGTCACATGCACAAGTGCTCGAGCGCTGTCTGAGCTCATCAACCGCGCGCAGAGGTTCTCTAGGGACGAGATGAAATTTCAACTTTGGTCCGAGAAGGCACTCAAGATCATTTTACACGCTCGGCTTTTTTTTTTTTTTGTAACGCGGAAAAAAGATAAGCCGTCAAAATGCGGCTTTTCACTCAAAACACGGTACATCCACTTCGCTAATCCCGAATTGAGATGATCATCGCGCCACGATCACCAACGTACTAACGCACGTCAGAACGAAAGTGAAGGTGTTTCCTCTCTTCGAAGATTTCTCACGTTTGCAACAATTTTCACACCCCCACCCCTCCAACCCCATCGCGTCACGAGAGTAGGAGGTGAGTTCGTTAACGTCTTTTCCCTCTTCCTCGAACGATGAGCGAAAAAAAAAAAAAAAAAAATCTCGAATACTTCGTTAATTGATAATTAGAGCGAGGGAACCACTTTGGCTATTGTTACTATGGAAAAACGAAAAGGAAAAAAAATTATTAAATAACTGGCGCCCTCTTTTTCTGCATGTGTAATAAATAAAACATCGAAAACGATCGTGACGAGAACTGAATTTCGTAACATTTTCCATGATCACCACTCAAATAAATTAGTTATTCCTAGAATAATCAAAATAAGAAAATGTCCGTCCACCGTCCACGCTGACTTAGGTAATAGAAAATGTTCTAAAAATCTGAAATTTGAAAAAATCTGGTCTAGCTGGTCCTAGAAACTTTTCAGCCCGATCGGACCAAATTTGGGCAAAATAGGGGTCAAAATGTGTTTTCCGAAAAATGGATTTTTCGAGTTTTTTGACGATTATAGCGTGTGGGGTATCATTTTCGACAGAACTTGGAATGCAATGAGACAGGTCCAGAGACGATTGGCACCCTCTGGATGAGGTAATGGGTCAAAATGGGTACCTATCTACCTACCCATTCCGAATGAGTGTTTCCGAAATTTCTGATACCCAGGCGTGTGGGGTATCGTTTTCCACTAATTTTTTGACGCTAAATCGATTTTAATGTGTCTCCATTCACCTGATCTGCTGAGAGAAATAACGAACCCCTGTGAAAGAATTTGAATTGGTTTTAAGTCGATCACTTGATTTGATCGAAACTGTGACATTTTGTATGTCCAAACAAGTCTAAATTCACACAACAAAACGTCCGCTCTGTTTGCCCAATTTTGAGTAATTTTGGTTGGTTATTCCTTGAATAATCAACCTATGTTTTCATGCAGAAAGTCAATCTTTCCGATTCGGCCCGAAATTTCTTTCTGAGCGTTTCAAGGTGTCAAAATAAGACATTATTCTAGGAATAATAAACCAAAAATGTTCGCCGTCTACGCCGGGAGTAGAAAATTTTCTAAATATCTGATATTTTGGTCAGGGACCACATCGGACATAACACACGAGAGGTCAATATGTGTTTTTTGAAATGGATTTTCAATATTTTTGGCGAACTAGACCTGTGGGGTATTATCTTCATTAAAATGTTGGACGCTGAATCCAATGAAATGGTTTCCAGAACGATTGGCACCCACTGGAAGAAGTTATGGGTCAAAGTTGGTATATATTGCCCATTTTGAATATGTGTTTTCGGGATTTCAGCGACCTAGGCGTGTGGGGTATCATTTTCCACTAATTTTTGAACCCTGAATCGATGGGTCCGGGACCCGCCACACCCACTGTTTCCCCCATTCGAAGAATAACCAACCCGTGTGTAAAAATTTACAGGGTTTTGTGTTGTTGTTGATGACTTAAAGAACAGAAAGCCAGCAACATGATAACGAAACCACAAATTTTAGGGGCTGGGGAGTTTTACCATGACTTATAAACAATTATTTTGTTTAAATGAGTGTCGGTGAGTCAGTAACACGATAAGAAAACCTTTGCATTCTTGGACGTTTCCTGTTATTGTTGCCAAATCCCTGAGAGTTTCAGAATGTCAGTAACACGATGATGTAACAAAACCAGATGTCTGGTACTTGGGATAATGCTGGACACCAAGATAACCTTTTTTTTCCTTTATGTTGGGGGCTGAGGGCAGTGCCCCTGGGCGCTGCGACCATGGGTATATTGTGCTTGTTTTAACTATGGAGAAAACATAAGGATGGCAGCAGTCAAGGCAGCAAAGACACGCATATTTTTGTTCGGTTGTTCCTCAGAACAGCATCATGAAGAATGAGAGGAATAGCAGTGTGTGTGGAGTGTCCCCGACTCATTTCAATCGGTTCAGCGTCCAAAATTTAGCGGGAAATGACACCCCACATGCCTGGGTACCAGAAATCTCGATAATCCACACTTGAAATAGGTAGATAGATCCCCATTTTGACCCATAACCTCATCGGGTGGACACTAATCGTCCCGGTACCTGTCTCATTGGATTCAGCGTGAAAAATTTAGTGAAAAATAATACCCCACACGCCTAGGTTGCCGAAACACATTTTTACCCCTCTCCAACCCAAATTTGGTCTAATTGGGCAGCAAGAGTAGACCAACTATAGCCGTCCGCTTGTGGGGTATCTTTTTCCACTAATTATTCACGGTGAATCTAATGAAATGGGTCCCAGACCGATTTCCACCTATCTCTTCTTCTATTCATTTCTGATGGTGAAAAAAATTGTCAAATTTAAAATTTTGAAGATAAAATAAAAGTTAACTTTTTTCTGTCGTTTTGGTTGGTGGTGTTTTCATGCAAAAGTCCGATTCTGCCCAAAAAAATTTTCTGGACGTTTCAAGGTGTCTAGATCAAAATTAGCAAATGTTCGCCGTCAACTTTGGTATACAAATTTTTTCTGAAAATCTGAAATTTGAGTCCGGGGTCAGTCCCAAGCTCTAGTTGAGTTGGACCTTGAAACTTTTCAGCCCGATCAGACCAAATTTGGGCGGGGTAGGGGTCAAAATGTGTTTTCAGAAAATGGATTTTCGAGATTTTTTTGCGTGTGGGGTATCATTTTCCACTAAATTTTGGACGTTGAATCCAATGAAATGGGACCGAGAACGATTGGTGACCTCTGGATGTGGTTATGGGTTAAAATGGGGATCTATCTACCCATTTTGGATTTGTGTTATCGAGATTTCTGGTACCTAGGCGTGTGGGGAATCATTTTCCACTAAATTTTGGACCCTGAATCGATTGGAATGGGTTCGGGACCCACCACACCCACTGTTTCCCCCATTTCCCCCTGGTTGAAGAAATGAGTCTCCAGTCCGAGGAATAACCAACCCCTGTAAATTGTTACACATAATTTGAGTTTGTATCTTCAATAGAAATACGTTGTATTGAAGAAAAATAAGTAGCTTGATATTTCAATTCAGTTCAACACGACATCCCCATTTCTGACCATGCCGAGTACTATTACTTCGTGTATTGGCGCGTTTGCTCGTTTAATCGCACTCGGCCACATTAAACGATGAACTTTATCGTTATTGTAATGCTCATGAAGATATTACCTTCGTGGTTTCGGTCTGAGTATCTCGTGACCTGGAACATCGGCTCTGTAGTGGTCTGCGCCCCTGAACTCCGGCATCGGCGGACTCGTCGCCATCTCCTGCAGCAAAACGTTCGAAATGGACATCATTAGCTCAGTTGTTCAATGGAAAACTACTACAAAAGGGTAGTTTTCATAATCAAAGTGGGTATAAATGAACGAAATTGCAAAAAAAAAAAAAAAGTGCAGCATTATATTTACTTAAATAACGAGTATAGCGGAAGCATTAATGTATCACGAATCCACTCCAGAAAATTCTAATTTTGATTGGTTATTTCTTGAATCAACCTATGACTAATGAAATGAAATAATTGAATAAATGCATAATCAACCTATGTTATCAAGCAGAAAGTCAAATAATATAGATCAAAATAAGCAAATGTCCGTCCCCAGTCCTTCGTACGCCATCCACGCCGATTTTGGTAGTACAAATTTTTTTAAAAATCTGAAATTTGGGTCAGGGGTCCGTTCCCAGCTTTAGTTGGTCCTCGAAACTTTTCAACCCTATCGGACCAAATTTAGGAGGGGTAGGGGTCACAATGTGTATTTTGAAAAATGGATTTTTAAGATTGTTTGGCAATTTAGGCGAGTGGGGTATCATTTTCCACTAAATTTTGGACGCTAAATCCAATGAAATGGGTCCCAGAACGATTGGCACCCACTGGAAGAAGTTAAGGGTCAAATTGGGTATATATTACCCATTTTGAATATGCGTTTTTGAGATTTCTGGTACCTAGGCGTGTGGGGTGTCGTTTTCCACTTAATTTTGGACGCTAAATTGATTGGAGTGAGTCTCCATGCGCATGGTCCGAGGAACAACCAACCCCTGTGAATGAATTTACAGCGTTTTCTATTTCATTTTACCTTATATTATAGTTTTACAAGCATATAAGAATGTTTCCCCAAATTCCCATTTTCCGCATTTTGGTTGGTTATTCCTTGAATAATCAACCTATGTTTTCATGCAAATGGTCAACCTCTCCGATTCGGCTCAAAATTTTTTTCTGGACGTTTCATGATGTCCTGATCAAAAAAGGTCAATGTCCGTCCGCCGTACGCCGTCCGCCGTCCGCCGTACGCCGTCCGCCGTCCACGCCGTTTTTGGTAGTAGAAAATTTTCTAAAAATCTGAAATTTGGGTCAGGGGTCTGTTCCCGGCCTAGGACGGTCCTCCAAGCTTTTCAGCCCGATCGGACCAAATTTTGGCGGGGTAGGGGGGAAAATGTGTTTTTTGAAAAATGGATTTTCGAGATTTTGGGCGATCTAGGCGAGTGGGGTATCATTTTCCACTAAATTTTGGACGCTGAATCAAATGAAATGGGTCCCAGAACGATCGGCACCCACTGGAAGAAGTTATGGGTTAAATTGGGTATATATTACCCATTTTGAATATGTGTTTTTGAGATTTCTGGAACCTAGGCGTGTGGGGTATCATTTTCCACTAAATCATGGACACTGAATCGATTGGAATGGGTCTGGGACCCGCCGCACCCACTTTTTTCCCCATTTCCCCCATGTTGAAGAGATGAGTCTCCATGCGCCTGGTCCAAGGAATAACCAACCCCTGTGTAAGAATTTGCAGCGTTTTGAATATGTGTTTTTGAGATTTCTGGAACCTAGGCGTGTGGGGTATCATTTTCCGCTAAATCTTGGGCGCTAATTCCAATGAAGTGGGTCCCAGAACGATCGGCAGCCACTGGAAGAAGTTATGGGTCAAATTGGGTATATATTACCCATTTTGAATATGTGTTTTTGAGATTTCTGGAACCTAGGCGTGTGGGGTATCATTTTCCGCTAAATCTTGGGCGCTAATTCCAATGAAGTGGGTCCCGGAACGATTGGCACCCACTGGAAGAAGTTATGGGTCAAATTGGGTATATATTACCCATTTTGAATATGCGTTTTCGAGATTTCCGGTATCTGGGCGTGTGGGGTATCATTTTCCACTAAATTTTGGATCCTGAATCGATTGGAATGGGTCTGGGACCCGCCGCACCCACTGTTTTTTCCATTTCCCCCATGTTTATGAAATGAGTCTCCATACGCCTGGTCCGAGGAATAACCAACCCCTGTGTAAGAATTTGCAGCGTTTTATAAATTAATTTCTTGTCCGAGTCCAACTGTAAATGTCGATGGTACAAATGGAGGTGCTTGGTGGACATTTAATTGTCCGCTTGGCTGATACTTGGACGGGGAGCAGAACTTTCGTCGCCCACTGATCGCATTCGTTTTGGAGTGAGGACGAAAGTTCGAGCAGTGGCAAGTGGAGAATGTTGAGCGACAGCTTCTCTTTTCACTTGTAGCTCTCTTCGGGCCTTCGAGCAAGAAGTATTTCGGAGGTCTCCCCCCACTTCGTGATGAAGGCCGGGAGAAGAGAAAGAGAAAGAAGGAAGGATGAGAAACACGGACGAGTTAATGTCGGGACTGAGCTTCTGTTTAATAACCCGCTCGAAAAAAGGGGCGACGAACGGGCTTGAAGGGGGAGGGGGGGGGGGCAGGAATGGGAACGAAGGACCAATTATAATAACTCCGAAGAGAAGCTTCCCAATGAGAGGCCACGCGGACAGGAACCGGTCTCACCTGACCTTAACTGCGTTTGTCTCCTGGTCCCTTACGATCCACGTATCACGAGCACGGCACCAGGACTCATCCGACCTGGAAGCGCCTCCAGGAGACGGAACCCGATGGAAATCCTCCAGCTTCAGGCTCTGCAGCGATGAGAACGCCGTCTCGTCAGCGATCCAGCAGACACCAGCCTGCTGAACACAGGGTTCTGAGGGTTCTACCCAGAAACTAGCGCGTACTAGAGGTTGCTACCAGAACAGCCACAGCAGGTCTTGTAACATCACATTCCACACGTCTTGAGCATCACGGACACCATCGTCAACAGCAAATATTCAAGCTTCGACTGATGAGTCGAGATATGATGCGATTGGTAGCCAAAATGGATTGACTTGCCTCCCGGAACTCCCCCACCGTCACAGCTACGATAATTTCCTTCTAATGGAAACTCACGTCATGGAAGATGGGTTTTCGGCTTTCGAGGAAACCTTTCATCAGCTTGGCCTCGCATGGATAGGCGCTAGTAAGCGTGCAACTCATGGCAGAGCCATTGGAGGACTTCTCTGTGGTGTGTTACAAACGAGTTGTTCAGCAAGGCTATGCACGTAGAAAAACCTGATCCATGACATTACCCTCGTATCGTGAGACTAAATAACCCAGAGGAATGGAATAAATTGATGCTGTACACGAGGGATGTGTGGTGTTACAGAAAAGAAATTGTAACAGAATTTAATTATAATTAGCAGTAGGAACAAACAAGTTGAATATAATAAGGGGATAATACAGTATAATTTGGACAATACTAATGTTGCACGACTCATTAGGTACCGCCCCGATATTTACTTTCACCGTTGAAATTACTAAAACTATTTATATACTGAGAATATAATGTTAATAAATACTTATTATAGTTACTTAATATATTGTCAGATGTTGAGCATATCATAATAAGTCTAGACTCCTGGCTGACGGCAATAGATGCCATGCCAGTTATTGCCTATCTAATGAGTTGATTTCCTGGCGATATTTGTAAATTAAGGCCTTCATCTATGTATCCATCAATCTATCTATCTATCCATCATCCTGCACCTCTTCGTTTTGCGCATCACGGGCACCATCGACAACAGCAAATATTGCCTCGACTGATGAGACGAGATATGATGCGTTTGGTAGAGGTTCTGGATGCAGGATGAAGGTTCATACAGTCTTCAGCCAGGAAGTCTCAATGGATTTGGTTAGGATCTAAAGCCCCGTCCACACATGAGCATTCCTCCAATGCTGACAGAGCTGAGACCTAAACTGATGAAATGGGCACTAAACATTATAAGAACCTTAAAATCGTCACATGGAACTGCAGAAGCCTCAATAACAAGTACCATGAATCGGAGGTGTTCCAAAGACAATCACAACTCGACATCGTCCTATACTAAAACGAAAATGACCCCAGACATGCAATTCTCGGAAGACAGATACCCATTTTAACACATAACCTCATCCAGAACCCACCAACCGTTTCGGAACCCGTCTCATTGGATTCAGCGTCCAAAATTTAGTGGAAAATGATTCCCAACACGCCTAGGTACCAGAAATCTCGAAAACCCTTGTTCAAAATAGGTAGATAGATACTCTCCATCTCAGGATACAAACTGTATAGAGCTGATCACCCCTCCACAAATCGTAAAGGAGGATCAGCGATCCTCGTTAAATGGAACAATCCCATATTGTTCTACCCCCTAAGTAGTAAGAATTAGTCTAAATATAAATGGCCACAAGTTCCAAGTTGGGGCATACTACTCAGCTTCTGATCTGGAGGGTCACTAATTGCCAATAAGCACAATATGGAGACAGTACATGAGATGGGCCAAAAATTCATACTGGGGGGGGGTAATTTTAATGCATTACACCCCCAATGGGGCAACAACGAACCCGCGTAGATTGCTGCATGTGGCAGTTCTTCAACTAGGATTAAGGGTAATTCACCCTGTAGAACCAACCCATTACCCTGACATTCGAGTGATATTGAGTCATTCGCCCACATATCACTCAAACCCTACGTTCGGCGGATCTGATGAACGCCTTATACGAAGTAGAAGCCGAAAATAAAAAGACCTGTAGACCATATTACGCCGTAGCATCAAGAAAACGCTGTAAATTCTTTCACAGGGGTGGTAATTCCTGGCACATGGAGACGAATTTCAATCCATTCAGCGTCCATAACCTCTTCCGGAGGACGCCAATCGTTCCAGGACCAATTTCATTGGATTTTTTCATTCTGTCCTGATTGTGATGACAAAAAATCAAGTTCAACATTTGAAGATTTTTTAAAAGTCAACCTTTCGTCTGTTGCTGTTTTCCCTTTTAGAAAGATTTTTGAAGATTTGAAGATTTTCTGGGAGACTCCTTGGGAAGAACGTGTCCAGAATCCCAGCTTTTCAACGGTATAAGAGAGAAAAAAGTGTTAAATGGAATGTTTCAAAAGTAAATGGCGTTCGAATGCGAAAAAAACAATGCAAATTCTATCACAGGAGTTGCTTATTCTCGAACCAGGCGCATAGAGACTCATTCCAATCGATTCAGCGTCCACAATTTAGAGGAAAATTATACCCCACACGCATAGGTACCAGAAATCTCAAAAATCCACTTTCAAGATACGCAGATACCATGGATTTGAACCATAACCTGACCCCATGGGCGCCAATCGTTCCAGGACCAATTTCATTGGATTCAGCGTCCAAAATTTAGTGGAAAATGATACCCCACACGCCTAGATCGCCGAAAATTTCGAAAATCCATTCTTCGAAATACACATTTACGGCTGTCCACGCCGATTTTGGTATTAAAACATTTTCTAAACACCTGAATTCGGGTCAGGGACCCGTTTCCGGCTCTAGTTGGTCCTTGAAACATTACAGCCCGATTGGACCAAATTTGGATGGGTAGGGATCAAAATGTGTTTTCAAAAAATGGATTTTCGAGGTTTTTGGCGTGTGGAGTATCATTTTCTACTATATTTTGGACGCTGAATCCAATGAAATGGAACCAAGAACGATTGGTGCCCTCTGAATGTGGTCATGGGTCAAAATGGGTATATATCTACCGATTTTGGTTGGTTATTTCTTGAATAATCAACCTATGTTTTCATGCAAAAGGTCAATCTCTCCGATTCGGCTCAAAATTTTTTTCTGGACGTTTCATGGTGTCTAGATCAAAAAAGGTCAATGTACGTCCGCCGTCCATTGTCCGCGCCGTTTTGACTGACCCAAATTTCAGATTTTTAGAAAATTTTCTACTACTAAAAACGGCGTGGAGAGGACCATTATCATGAAAACATATGTTGATTATTCAAGGAATAACCAACCAAAAATGTCAATGTCCGTCCGCCGTCCTCCGTCCACGCCGTTTTGGGTAGTAGAAAATTTTCTAAACATCTGAAATTTGGGTCAGGGGTCTGTTCCCGGCCGACACGGGTCCTCAAAACTTTTCAGCCCGATCAGACCAAATTTGGGCAGGGTAGGGGTCAAAATGTTTTTTTTTTTTTTGAAAAATGGATTTTTCGAGATTTTGGGCGATCTAGGCGAGTAGGGTATCATTATCCACTAAATTTTGGACGCTGAATCCAATTAAATTGGTCCCAGAACGATTGGCACCCACTGGAAGAAGTTATGGGTCAAATTGGGTATTTATTACCCAATTTGATTATGTGTTTTCTGGGTTTCTGCTACCTAGGCGTGTGGGGTATCATTTTCCACTAAATGTTGGACGCTGAATCCAATAAAACAGGTCCCAGAACGATTGGCAACCACCGGAAGAAGTTATGGGTCATAATGGGTATGTATCCACCCATTTTGTATGTGTCAGGATTTCTGGTGCCTAGGCGTGTAGGGTATCATATTCTACTAAATTTTGGACCCTGAATCGATTGGAATGACTCCGGGTCCTGCCACACCCACTGTTTCCCCCATTTTCCCGATATTCTTCGGTATCGTTTTCCACTAAATTTTGGACGCAGAATCCAATGAGACGGGCCCCGGAACGATTTGCGCCAACCGGACACTGAATCTATTTGTAAATTAAACTCCATGCGTCTGGTTTGAGGGTTTTGTAGTTAGTTTCTACATATAATGAAAATGAAAACGGCAATGGTACCTAACTGCTCTTGGGACCGACAGTAATTTGAGCTAGTGGCCTCAGTGTTTGTACGATCCCTTCAATACACTGCTTGAAACTTCTGTGAAACTTCAAATGTACAACAAGAACTGGTGAAGAGGAAACCTCTGCACCGGTAGATTCCTCTCCTACAACGTCAATGTACAACGCAAACTTGCTTTTGCGAAACCAAATACGTTGAAAAGCAATGTTCAGAGCTCCGCTGAAAACTGGTGCCTCGGGACTTCATTGGATCCTGGTCACCGACAGGTTTTTCACACAGCATCTTCCAATGGCGCCCGCAGAGTGAAGAAGGAAGGAAGGGGTGATTTTTCAAGAAAACTAGTTGACCGGGTCCTGTGGGATACTCGAGTGCCCTTTCGCGATCCGCTTGTATTCTGACTTCACCCGACTCGTTCGCTATAAAATGATTTCAAGGTTTGAACGTTCTCCGCTTTGATGCACTGAGAAACAATTGAAGAAAAAGAAGGTGGAATTGGTTTTATAGAACAAAAGCAACCATCGTAGGTTCCAGAACAAACATATGAACACAGTGAATAGTTTCAAGTCACAATCAGCAGTCCAGAAGCAGTTTTCATGTTTGTTATTTTTAGGGCCGAACCGGAGTGATTAACTTTCGAATTAAAACAAGGGTTGATATTCCTTGAATCACTCCGATTCGGTCCAAAAATATTTTTCTGGGCGTTTCAAGGTGTTTAGATCAAAATTAGCAAATGTCCGTCCGCTATCCACGCCAATATCAGTAGCAGAATATTTTCTCAAAATCTGAAATTTTAGTCAGGGGCTCGTTTTTGGCATTAGTTATTCCTCAAGAATTTTCATCCTGACGGACCAAATTTGGGAGAGGGGAGAAGGGAGATCAACAGGTGTTTATTGAAATGAATTTTCAAGATTTTTGGCGATCAAGGCGAGTAGGGTATCATTTTCGACTAAATTTTGGCCGCCGGGTCTCAGGACGATTGATACCCACCGGAAAAGGTTGTGGGTCAAAATGGGTATCTATCTACCAATTTTGAAGATTTTTCAAGATTTCTGGTACCTAGGGTCCTAGGGGTATCATTTTCCACTAAATTTTGGACCCTGAATCGATTGGAATGGTTCCCAGAACGATTGGAACCCTTTGGATGAGGTTATGGGTCAAAATGGTTACCAATCTTCTCCATTTTGAATGTGTCTTTTCGAGATTTCTGGTACCTAGGCGTGTGGGGTATCATTTTCCATTAAATTTTGGACCCTGAATCGATTGGAACGGGTCCGGGCCCCGCCACACCCCCTGTTTCCCCCAATTCGCAGAGTTTTTCTCAAGATCCTTGAAGACATCCGTGTGCAAAGTTCCGCTTTCCATCAATTTTTCGATGATGAATCTGCCAAAGAGTCCGGTTTAAAAGACTAAACACACTGGTTGGTTATTCCTCGAATGGGGAAAACAGTGGGTGTGGCGGGTCCCAGACCCATTCCAATCGATTCAGAGTCCAAAATTTAGTGGAATATGATACCCCACACACCTAGGTACCAGAAATCCCAAAAACACATTATACAAAATGGGTTATATTTACCCAATTTGACCCATTACTCCTTCCAGTGGGTGCGAATCGTTCTGGGCCCGTTTCATTGGATTCAGCGTCCAAAATTTTGAAAAATGGATTTTTGAGATTTTTTGCAATCCTGGTTTGTGGGGTATCATTTTCCACTAAATTGTGGACCCTCAATCGGTTGGAATGGGTCCGGGACCCGCCACACCCACTGTTTCTATTTTTCCCATGTTGAAGAAATGAGTCTCCATGCGCCTGGTCTGAGGAATGACCAATCCGTGTGTAAGAATTTGAAAAAAAAAAAAAAAATTGTTTGGGAAGCTCTGACGCAAAAAATACGAGTACAATTTTTAATTTCCGGTGCTAGCCCTGAACGAAAACCGGAAACCAGGTTCGGTGCAAATAAATAAACATAAGATGAATTCGAAAATAATATTTTCCATTTAGAAATGTTGCCAGCGATGCGAAAGGCGGAGGGACTCATTCGACTCTTCATTACTCAAGCAGTCCAAGAATGTTGCTCATTCAGGATTTATACTGCTCCTCTCTAGGTGGGGCTTCTTCAGAGTCGCAAAGTGGAGCACATTTTTTTTTTTTTTTTTTTTTTTTTTTTTTTTTTTTTTTTTTTTTTTAATCAGCTACAATTTGTTTCATCAATCAGTCGCTATTGCCCCGGACATCCGCCACGAATTCCCCGCAAATCTGAGATTGATTGGTTTTGGTTCGAATATGAACAACTGTGTAGCATGGGAACAGATAGAATCAATTAGACAAATTAATCCACAATAGAACGTTGTTTCGAAGAAAATCTGGCATGTGTAAAAAAAATTACATTTACCGTAAGTTCCCAAAGTATGAGGGAAAATACTATTACATGAGAATGATCATTACTGATCCATTATAGTCGTTGTTGAAAACGCTGCAAATTCATTCACAGGGGTAGGTTATCCTCGGACCTGGAGCATGGAGACTCATTTCAATCGATTCAGCGTCCAAAGTTTAGTGGAAAATGATACCCCACACGCCTAGGTACCAAAATCTCAAAATAACACATTCAAAATGAGTAGATAGTTACCCATTTTGACCCATAACCTCTTCCGGTGGGCACCAATCGTTCTGGGACCCATCTCATTGGATTCAGCGAACGAAATTTAGTGGAAAATGATACCCCACACGCCCAGATTGCCATAAATATCGAAATATCCATTATTCGAAATGCACATTTTGACCCCTACCCCGCCCAAATTTGGTCCGATTCCGCTGAAAAGTTTTGGGGACCAACTAAACCCGGAAACGGACCCCTGACCGAAATTTCAGATTTGTAGAAAATTTTCTACTACCAAAGTCGACGTGGATGCGATGGATGGAATATAATACCCCACATGCCTAGTTCCAAAAACAAATGTGCTAAAAATGAGTTTCAAAATGATTTTCTCCTATTTCCTCTCCGAATTTGAGAAGATCGGGCTGAATAGTTTTGAGGATCAAATACAGCCAAAAAGAGGTTCCTGACCCAAAATCAGATTTTAAAATTGTCTACACGCTACCAAAAACGGCGTGGCCAGCGGACAGACATTTGGATTTTGGATTATTGATCTAGACATAATGGAACGTCTACTTTCAACATTTGGAGGGTAGGTTAAATCGTTGAATATTCAAGGAATAACTAACGAGAAATCGAAATACCTGTCCGCAGAACTTGGTAGTCGAAAATAATTTTAAATTTTAGTCAGAAATTTCTTTTCGGAGGGTGGGAGCACCCTCTCTAATTTGGTCTGAACGGGCTGAAAGGTTTCTAGGACCAATCAGGGCCGGTTATGGGTCCCTGAACGAAATATCTGGTTTATTGTAAATTTTGTACTACCAATAACCATGGACGGACATTTTCTTATTTTGATCTAGACACCTTGAAACGTCAAGAAAAAATTGACTTTTAGCATGAAGACATAGGTTGATTATTCAAAGAATAACCCATTTGACCCATTCTGATCGATTGTGAGTCCAAAATTTAGTAGAAATTGATTTTTCAAAACACATTTTGACCCCCTACCCCCCAAGTCGAGTGTCAAATGTCCGTCCACCGTCCTCATCTACTTTGGTAGTAGACAATTTTCAAAAAATCTGAAATTTTGGGTCAGGGACCTGTTTCCGGCTCTAGTTGGTCCGCAAAACTTTTCAACCCGATCAGACCGAATTAAGGTGGGGTAGGGGGTCAAAATGTGTTTTTTGAAAAATGAAATTTTGAGATTTCTGGCGATTTTCAACCAAATGGGATAACGAACCAAAAGGTTTGTTATTCGAAATGAATAAACACTAATTCTCGGTGGGCATTAAAGCAAATTAAAAAACTACCTGCTTTTTTGGGACTAAATTTAATAGTCTGATTCCAAGTGGCCCAAATCATATCAACGTACAAAACGTGATGATTGGTGTCCCACGAGAGATTATCTCCAATATTAGGAATGTGACTATAATCGCGGGATAAGTGAGAACGACGTGCGATTAAAGATTCGTTCAAAATTTATGGAAATTGACGGTTTCTAAACCCAAAAATACGGCGTAGGTAACCGGAAGGGCTCCCGGATGGCGTGGGTTTGCAAAGACACGGTGAATTAGTGGTTCGTATTAATGCGGTCTCACGAGGAAAGAAACATTTTTATAAAGAGAATTTTCTTCGGGGAAAAAAAAACTCGAATAGAACGATCACTCAGGAGAAAATCATCAAATCGGATCCGGGCAAAAAAAAAAAAAAAAAAAAAAAAAAAAAAAAAAAAATTGCCTTGAAGCGAGCAGACTGATTGTGGGTAGCGACAGAGGAAGAGCAATTAGAGAGAGAACCTTCGAAACGATTTGCCGCCCAAACGATTCAAAACGATCTAGAGACTGCCTAAAGTATCTGGGAAGAACCGAAATGCGACAGAAAATTTGAAATTTGATTTCACCTCGGTCATTATTCGAGTTCGGAGACAAAACGATCAAAATTCTTTTACAGGGGTTGGTTTTCATCGGACCAGGCGCAAGGAGACTCATTTCTTGGTCCCGGACTCATATTAATCGATTCAGGGTCCAAAATTTAGTGGAAAATGATACCCCACACGCCTAGATCACCGAAAACCTCGAAAACACGTACTCAAAATCGGTAGATAGGCACCCATTTTGACCCATAACCTCATCCCGAAGGCGCCAATCGTTCCGGGAACCATTCCAATCGATTCAGGGTTCACAATTTAGTGGAAAATGATACCCCACGGACCCTAGGTACCAGAAATCTCGAAAAAACATCTTCAAATTGGGTAGATAGATACCCATTTTGACCCAAAACCTCATCCAGTGGGTGCAAATCGTTCTGGGACTAATTTCATTGGATTTAGCGTACAAAATACAGTGGAAAATCATACACACATGCCTAGACGACCGCCAATAATTTCGAAAATCCATTCTTCGAAATACACATTTTGACCCCTACTCTGCCCAAATTTGGTCCGATCGGGATGAAAAGTTTCGAGGACCATCTGGAGCTAGGAACGGACCCCTGACCCAAATTTGAGATTTTAAGGCAATTTTCTATGCGATTAATGGAATATGATCAATAGGATCAAATACAGCCAAAATGATGACCTGATCAAAATACCAGATTTTTCTGTCTATATACTACCGAAAAAGACGTGGACAGCGGACGGCGTAAACCAAAAATAATTATTTCCAATTTCGTATTTTAAGTATTGCTTCTCAATTTCTGCCCGAAAATCATGGAATTCGACTGATTTCAAGCTCTTTATGAGATTTGAACAGAACTTTTCTTCTCCAGAAATTTCCTCGATTTATTATTCAATTATCGGAGGATGTCGTGTAGTCCGTAAATCTTGAATCGAAATCGAACTACTCTGGAAGTTTTTCTTCGTTGTGAGTGGAATTCGGCACTCAATGTGGTTTCTTCTGTGCGTACCAACAAAAATAAGAGAATATAATTTCATGATCCTACAAGCCGCGCTCTTCCAAAGGGGTTTTCTAGTCGTAGTAGTTCATGAAAATTGTGGCAACAGGTGGCTTGTTTCATTTTCCTTCGCTTCATTCCTTCGTTAGAGAATCAGCGGCGTCCATTTTAGGTGAAAATCACTCACAGGGTTTTATTCCTCGGACTAGGCGCATGGAGGCTCATTTCAATCGATTCAGCGACAAAAATTTAGTGGAAAATGACCCCGCACGTCTGGATCACCGATAACCTCGAAATCATATTCAAAATGGTAGATAGATATCCATTTTACGCCATAACTTCTTCCGTCTGGTGCCAATCGCTCCGGGACCCATTTCATTGAATTCAGCGTCCAAATTTTAGTGGAAAATGATACCCCACGAGCCTGGGTACTAGAAAAATCGAATACCCACTTTCTGAATACGTAGATAGATACCCATTTTGACCCATAACCTCTTCCGGTGGGTGCCAATCGTTACTGGACCCGTCTCATTGGATTCAACGCCCTTAATTTAATCGAAAATTTTGAAAATTCATTTTTTGAAAAACACATTTTGGCCTCTACCCCATCATTCCAATCAGGCTGAAAAGATTCTACTACCAAAATCGGCGTGGAAGGCGTACGGTCTTTGGGAGGGGGGTTTATCAAAATGTGTTTTTCAAAAAATTCGATATTTTCGGCGTTCTAGGCGTGTAGGGTGTCATTTTGGGCGCTGAATCTTATGATACGGGTCCCGGGACGATTGGTGCCCACCGGATGAGGTTATGGGTCAAAATGGGTATCTATCTACCTATTTAGAATGTATGTTTTCGAGATTTCTGGTACCCAGGCATGTGGGGTATCATTTTCCACTAAATTTTGGACGCTGAATCGATTGGAATGGGTCTGGGACCCGCCACACCCACTGTTTCCCCCCATTTTCCCCATGTTGAAGAAATGAGTCTCCATGCGTCTGGTCCGACCCTGAATGAATTTAGAGCGTTTTTATTTTATCGTATTCTCACTGCGGAACAATTTGTGGTGTTTCCTAAAACTATCAATAAATTGATAGATACCTACCCTTGAGGACAATTTACAATGTTCAATAAAATGTATTTACGTACACTTGATATTGACGTACATTTGATGATTTTTATTCAACTCGAACACACATTCTGATTATACAGCAATGGTGACTTAGGATATATTGATGTTCTGGGCACACAAATAACATGATAAATCGATAATACATACAGTTTTCCAGTTAAATTGTTCATAATTGTCAATTTTAGTGCGGCTACGTGTAAATGTAAACGCTTTTAGGCCACAGAATTTTAAAAAATTCACACCCCTGCAGTTGGAGTATTATTACGACACTTGTACACTGACCCCGTAAGTTCGTACCCGACATGAAAATAATTCCACGGGAATATTCAAAAAAAATTTCTGGTTCGCATCCACCTGGTTCTCAGAGCTATGGTTCTCAAGAGGCCGCCTTGGCTCCCACCATTTTGTCCAGTTATCTCGTCGATAAAGGATAAGCCCAAAAGTGGAGGTTTTGCTCTATTGTTTGAAAATTTTTGTGGTGCAGCCACCCCCCTCCCCCTTTTCATACACGTGCTCTGGCTTACTTTTTCACTTCAACTTAGGAATATGTAGGGCTCCAACTTTTACCGGGTATCTTTTTCTTCATGAGTATCAATACTTTAACATGGGAAAAATGGGGGAAACAGTGGGTGTGACGGGTTCCAGAAACATTCCAATCGATTTGGGGTTTAAAATTTAGTGGAAAATGATACCCCACACGCCTAGGTACCAGAAATCTAGAAAACACACAATCGAAACGAGTAGACAGGTACCCATTTTGACCCATAACCTATTGTGGTTTGTGCCAATTGTTCTGGAACCCGTCTCATTGGATTCAGCGCCCTAAATTTAGTCAAAAATAATACCCCACACGCCTTGATCTCCAAAAATCTCGATAATCCATTTTTCGAACACACATTTTGACCCCTACCCCGCCCAAATTTGGTCCGATCGGGCTGAAAAGTTTTGAAGACTAACTAGAGTCAGAAACAGACCCAAATTTCAGATTTTTAGAAATTTTCCTACAACCAAAATCTGCATATGGCGGACGGTCATTTGCAAATTTTGATTTAGACACCTTAAAACGCCCAGAAAAAAAATTTGAGCCAAATCATAGAGATTGACTTTTTGCATTAAAACATAGGTTGGTTATTCAAGGAATATTATTACCATGGAATAACCAACCAAAACTGAGACTCTTATCATAACGCGACGCTTAAAAAATTAAGAGACTATAAAAATACAAATTTCGAAATAAATTCCAGGATTTCATTGTTGTGAATAACTTGGTATGAAAAATATGTTTAAATTTCTCCACAAATTATTTAATTTTTCACTGTGTGATTAATTTTGTATAAATATGTGATTTTAATGGAGGGATTGAACCAAATCATTATATTTTGGAAATATTAGATATTGTAGTAGGAGATTTTTATTTACTTAAAGATTATTTCTATCTCAGATAAACATGATGGGATTTATCTTGGTATTTTGACTATAATGGTGACGTCCATGTTGGAATTGGAGATCGTTTTTTGGTCTATGGTCAGAGGAAAAACAAGTAGAATTTATAGTAAATTAATATTGATTTAGGATGGAATTCGAAATGGAATAAATTATTCATTACAGCTCAGGAAATGTGTGGAAGTAGGACTCAAAACAAGCGAAACGAGGGCAGTTGCTTCTAGGACCGGGAGCCCAGATTTAGCCAGGATTTGATCGATGATCAACAAGTGGTTGGGAAAAATGAATTGATGAATGAATGAATGAATTGATGAATTGGAATTGAATGCCACTTACGGTTCAACTAGGGGTAGGTGAATCTGGGACGGGCTCATGGCAACAATCCATCCGGAACACTCACAACAAAGCGTGAACCCAAGGGAGCCCCAGGGAGACCAGATGTCACGATCATGGGTCCATCACACAACAAAACACCGAAGTCGATGAAATCACGGACAATTCTCAGGGCGGACACTGTCGCGGACGGTTCTGGCGATAAAACGTCGAAGAATCGCGGGAAATTCGTCACTCGAAAGTTGTCTTGGGAATATTGAAGCGACACAGGAGACAGGGTAGTCAGACTTGACCAATAGTTTGAACTTGAGGGAACAGGGAAGAACCGAGGTTTGTGTACATTCACGCCAGGTAGCGCTTGGCGAGCCACCTGTCCTGGAGTGAGGGTGGGGTTGTCCTGGGACTGGAGTCACTCGGGGCCTTCGCTCTCCAGGAATGCGTCCAGCTTCGTGCTGAGTTGACGATGGGTTGCTCCAAAATGGATTTCTTCCTTCCGATCGTGTCCGTTCACAGCCGACCATTCCTAATCCTCAAACCAAGGGCTAAAGCAGCTTTTCCTCAAATTAATTTAATTTTTCGGAGCAGGGGGTTATCAAAAACGCTGCAAATTCTTTTTTATTCCTCGGACCAGGCGCATGGAGACTCATTTCTTCAACATTGGGGGAAACAGTGGGTATGGCGGGTATTAGACCCATTCCACTGGATTCAGCGTCCAAAATACAGTGGAAAATGATACCCCACACGTTTGGGAAACCAGAAATTTCGAAAACACATATTCAAACGCTGCAAATTCTTACACAGGGGTTGGTTATTCCTCGGACCAGGCGCATGGAGACTCATTTCTTCAACATGGGGGAAATGGGGAAACAGTGGGTGCGGCGGGTCCCAGACCTATTCCAATCGATTCAGGATCCAGAATTTAGTAGAAAATGATACCCCACACGCCTAGGTTCCAGAAATCTCAAAAACACATATTCAAAATGGGTAATATATACCCAATTTGACCCATAACTTCTTCCAGAGGGTGCCGATCGTTTTGGGACCCATTTCATTTGATTCAGCGTCTAAAATTTAGTGGAAAATGATACCCCACTCGCCTAAATCGCCCAAAATCTCGAAAATCCATTTTTCAAAAAACACATTTTGACCACTACCCCGCCCAAATTTGGTCCGATCGGGCTGAAAAGCTTGGAGGACCGTCCTAGGCCGGGAACAGACCCCTGACCCAAATTTCAGATTTTTAGAAAATTTTCTACTACCAAAACCGGCGTGGACGGCGGACGGCGTACGGCGGACGGCGGACGGCGTACGGCGGACGGACATTGACCTTTTTTGATCAGGACATCATGAAACGTCCAGAAAAAAATTTTGAGCCGAATCGGAGAGGTTGACCATTTGCATGAAAACATAGGTTGATTATTCAAGGAATAACCAACCAAAATGAGTAGATAGATACCCATTTTGACCCATAACTTCTTCCGGTGGGTGCCAATCGTTCTGGGACCCATTTCATTGGACAGCGTCCAAAATTTAGTGGAAAATGATACCCCACACGCCTAAATTACCCAAAACCATGAAAATCTGTATTTAAAAATTCATATTTTGACCCCTACCCCACCCAAATTTGGTCCGATAGGGCTGAAAAGTTTCGAGGACCAACTAGAGCCGGGAATGGACCCCTGACCCAACTTTCAGATTTTTAAAAAATTTTCTACTACTAAATTCGGGGTGGACGGCGGACGGACATTTGACTTTTGGTGGTTATTCCTTGAATAATCAATCTATGTTTTCATGCAAAAAGTTAATCTCTCCGATTCGGCTCAAAATTGTTTTCTGGACTTTTCAAGATGTCTAGATCGAAATTAGCAAATGTCCGTCCGCCGTCCACCGTCCGCTGTCCACGCCAATTTAGGTAGTAAGTACAAAAATGGCTGAAAATCTGAAATTTTGGTCAGGGTCCCGTTTCCGGCTCTCGTTGTTCCTAAAAACTTGTCGAACCGACCGTACCAAATTTGGGTGGGAAAGGAGTCAAAATGTGTATTTCGAAAAATGGATTAGCGAGATTTATGGCGATTTAGGCGTGTGGGGTATCATTTTCCTTTAAATTTTAACGCTGAATCCAATGATATAGGTCCCGGAATGATTGGAGCCCTCTGGACGAGGTTATGGGTCATAATGGGTATCTGTCTATGTGCTTTCATTTTCTCATCATTTTCCAATAAATTTTGGACACTGAATCGATTAAAATGAGTCTCCTTGTGCCTGGTCCGAAGAAAAACCAACCCCTGTGAAAAAATTCGCAGCGTTTTTGCTCGAATAATGGCGAGGTTCTTTTTTGTCGAAACGGGGCTAGATCCCTTGGAAAATTACAGGAAACATTCTTTTTCTAAGCTTTTTTAGTTCACCGCATGTTCCGAATTAAAACTAGTTAATACCGAATTCCGCATCAATTCTGCGATGGCGGCTAAGACCACAACTTCAGTTCTTAGGGTATATTCACGAGCCGTAATCATTCTTTGAATAAGGTGCCCGACAACTGAAAACTCTGCAAAAATCTTAAAAACTCCCTTTACAAATATGTAGGTAGGTACCCATTTGACCCATAACCTTATCCAGTGGCCATCAATATGTTAAAAAAAAATAAAAATTTAAATTTAAAAAAAAAAAAAATCAGTACGTCACATAGGATTTTAAATATAATGAACACTAAATACCAAATTTTTTGGCGAGCACATTCAATAATTAACAAAAGCCAAAAATTATTTATTCATTCTTAGATAAATACATTTATATTATTAGAAAGTTGGTGTTTCAGAGGGAGGCTGGAAGTTTAGTCGTAGATTATGAAAACTGAACTTCATTCCGATATAAGTACATAACGGGTTGCTAATTACCTCACAAAAGATCTGATTCGTTAATAGGCCGTGGAGAACGGTGTGTTGGGAAACAGACCATTTCACACTACCGAGGAACGTACACGAGTGTGTTGATAGAACACTAGGTACATGCTTTGATGTAATTACTGTTCGTAAACTCCCTTTGGGGGTTAATTACGTGGCAAACTGACGGAACACCCGAAACATTTTCGGAGTTTGGAACTGTTGGAAAATCGGATGCTCGATGTCTGAATGCCAGCAATGTACATCCACCAGTTACTGGTATGTACATACATGGTTTTTTCCTGGGACCAGGAGCATCGAGACACATTCCAATCGATTCAGCGTCCAAAATTTAGTGGAAAATGATACCCCACTCGCCTAGATCGCCAAAAATCTCGAAAATCCATTTTTCAAATTACCTCCCAAGCATTTTAAAACGTCCAGAAAAATTTTTTGGGTTGAATTTGGGAGAAAATATGGGTTGATAATTCAAGGAATAACCAACCAAAAAAAATTGGGCTCATACCATTTGGTTTGATCACTTCCGGTGAGCGTTAATCGTTCTGGGACCCGTTCCAATAGATTCTGTGTTCTCCTGGGCGTTCTGAAACGTCCAGGAAATACTTTTTGGAGCAAATAAGAGAATTTGAAATTGTGCATGAAAACAAGAATTAAGGTTTTGGCTAGGGACCTGTTTCTGGTTCCGGTTTTCAGCCCAATTGGACCAAATTTGGGGAGGGTAAGCGTGAAATGAGGTAATTTTGATAATCGCTGCAAATTTTTTCGCAGGGCTTGGTTATTTCTCAGACCAGGCGCAAGGTGACTCAGCGTCCGAAATTCAGTGGAAAATGATACCCCACTAGCCACGAAATGGGTGTATAGGCACCCATTTTGACCCATAGCCTCATCCAGAAAGCGCCAATCGTTCCCGGACCCATTTCATTGGATTGAGCGTCCAAAAATTAGTGGAAAATGATACCCCACACGCCTGGATTGTCAAAAATCTCCAAAATCTATTTTTCGAATTACACATTTTGACCCAAATTTGGTTGATCGGGCTGAAAAGTTTCGAGGCGTGTGGGGTATCATTTTCAACTAAATTTTAGACCTCAAATCGATTGGAATAAGTCTGGGACCCTTCATACCCACTGTTTCTCCCATTTTCCCCATGTTGAACAAATGAGACTCCATGCGCCTTGGTACCAGAAATCTCAAAAACACACTTTCGCAATGGGTAGGTAGGTACCCATTTTGACCCATAACCTCTTCCGGTGGGCACTAATCGTTCTGGGACCCATCTCAGTGGATTCAGAGTCCCTCATTTAGTGGAAAATGATACCCCACACGCCTTGATTGCCAAAATATTCGGTCCGAGGAATAACCAACCCGTGTGAATGAATTTGCAGCGTTTTTTTTTTTTTTTTTTTTTTTTTTATCTAGTCACTTTGAAACGCCCAAAAAGAAATATTTGGCCGAATCGGAGTGATTGAAATATTGCATAAAAACTAGTTTGATTATTCAAGGAATACCATCAAAACCAGGCATGTGGGGTGTCATTGTCCACCATTTTTTGGACGGTTAATCTATTGGGATGGTTTCTTGATCGATTTGTGCCCACCGGAGGAGTATATGGATCAAATAAGCACCTACCTACCTATTTCTGATGTGGGGTTTCGAGATTTCTGGTACCTAGGCGTGTGGAGTATCATTTCCCACTAAATTTTCCACTGAATCGATTGAAATTAGTCTCCATGCTCTTGGTCCATGGAATAACTAACCCCTGTGAAAATAATTTGCTGCATTTTCGGGAATATGTTCACTTACGATCCCCTCACATAGTTTTCCACGTGTTTCGTAGAGGTTATACCAACCTACCCGCTTAGCGAGCTGTATTTTCTTACTTTAGGCCCCGAAGAAGGATTTCAAAGAAGCAATTAATGACCTCTCGAGAGAATTATAATCTTTATGCATCATTATCTCTTTTATAATACATTATCCAGGAATGCCGTTCATAATAGGTTTAACGTAGTAAACAACCAACAGACGCCCTGAAGCATCCCGCTGGTCGTTCTTCTGTCCCCCAAATAGTTTAAACCCAAGATATCAACCGCCTCTCGGATATCTTAATTGCTTGCTTGTTCATTCCCATCTCCGTGGGTTCTGTTTCCATCGGGGCTCGTCATTCAATCAGACTTTATGCCGATTTCTGATCGGATTTCAACAATTTTCTTCTGATTTTACATTCTTATGGGAACATTGTGAGAACCAACACTCGTACTTGTCGGAATTGACAAAAAAAAAAGTTTTCAAAAAAAATTTCTTCCCGTCCCTAAATACGCGGAGATACGGAATCCAAAATGTACGTTCTGGTACCTACGAGGGTGGGGTATCATTATCCACCAAATATTGGACGCTGAATCGATTGAATAGTTATTCCTTGAATAATCAAAAAGTGAATCATGTAAAAAGTCAATCTCTCCGATTCGGCCCAAAAGCGACTCTATCAGCTCCTCAAAACATTTCAGCCTGATCGGATTTACACGATTTTCCGCGACCTAGGTGTGTGGGGTATCATTTCCACTAATTTTTGGACACTGAATCGATTGAAATGCGTCTCTATGCTCCTGGTCCGAGGTATAACCAGCCGCTTGTGAAAGAATTTGCAGCGTTTTTCATTTTGTCAACGACTCAAATCATCGTTAGGAACGTGAGGCATCTTCATGTACTCCCATTGTTGGATTAAAATGAACCATCTATATTTGACCCGTCTTTCGATCCAATTGTACAAATATGTTCCGTTGAGGAAACTGGCTTCAGACGATGAATAATGAGAATTTCCGATGTTCAGTCGTGTAAAAATGTGTCTCTCGAAAAATGGTTTTTCGAGATTTTCGGCGATCTAGGCGTTTGTGGTAGTTTTTTTCCACTAATTTTTGGACCCTGAATCGATTGAAATTTGAAATAAGCCTCCATGCTCCTGGTCCTATGAATAACCAACCCCTGTGAAAGAATTCTCAGCGTTTTAGCATCGTCCTCATGATTTTCTCACAATTTTCCATTCCGGTTTCCCAAAATAATTGATTTTGTTTGTGGGGATATATGAATTTAAAACAAGAATATAGCTAGTCGGGCGATTAATACCGAAAAACACGGGTTGGTTATTCCCTGGACCAGGCACATGGAGACTCATTTCTTCAACATGGGGGAAAACAGTGGGAGTGGCGCTTTCCGGATCCATTCCAATCGATTCAGCGTCCAAAATTTAGTGGAAAATGATACCCCACACGCCTAGGTACCAGATATATCGAAAACACATTCAAAATGGGCAGATAGATACCCATTTTGACTCATAACTTCTTCCGGTGGGTGCAAATTCATTGGATTCAGCGTCCAAAATCTAGTGGAAAATAATACCTCACACGCCTAGACCGCCAAAAATCTCAAAAATCCATTTTTTGAAACACACACACACCCCTAGCCACCTTAAAATTTGGTCCGATCGGGCTGAAAAGTTTCGAGGACCAACTAGACCCCTGACCCAAATTTCAGATTTTTAGAAATTTTTCTACTAATTAAATCGGCGTGGAAGGCGTACGGTGGACGGAAATTTGACTTTTGGACTATAAAATAAAAATAAAAATAATAAAATAGGTGTTTCTACGATTAATTACAGCCAACATTTGTAGTAGAACTCGAGTGAAATATTATATAAGCAACAAGTTCTGGTCTGTACAAGAAACTACCAAGATTGATCTGCAAAAGAAATTTGAAGCGAATTGTGGTGTAAAAACCGGATGATGAAATTGCAACAGAATTGTAAAATTTGAGCATCATCTGCGGTTTATCTGACAGCCGAAAAACGCTGCTCATTCATTCACAGGGGTTGGTTATTCCTCGGACCAGCAGTGGAATACTCATTTCAATTGATTCGGCGTCCATAACCTCATCCATAGGGCGCCAATCGTTCCGAAACCTACCTCATTGGATTCAGAGTACCGAATCTAGTGGAAAATGATACCCCACACGCCCGGGTACCAGAAATCTCGAAAACCCACTTTCAAAATAGGTAAATAGATACTCACTTTTACTCATAACCTCTTTCAGTGGGCACCAATCGTTCCAGGACCCGACTCATTGGATTCAGCGTCCAAAATTTAGTGGAAAATAACACCCCACACGCCTAGAAAATCCATTTTTAGAAATACACATTTTGACCCCTACCCCGCCCAAATTTGATTCGATCGGATTGGAAAGTTTCGAGGAACAACTAGAGCCAAAAAAAGGGTCCCTGACCAAAATGTCAGATTTTTAGAAAATTTGTTACTACTGAAATCGGCGTACGGCGGACGGACATTTGCTAATTTTGATCTAGACACCTTGAAACGTCCAGAAATAAATTTTGGGCCGAATCGGAGAGATTGACATTTTGCATGAATGATTTGAAATTGAAAAGAGATAAACCTGGGACACCCTGTATACATCGTCACCACTTGATATGATGATCGTCTCAACAAACTATCGATTAGTTGTTTTATCGATCATCTTTACTTTATAAGCAATCAGAAATTGGGACGCATAATATATGCCCCTTCACTTCTTCAGGAGCCCTCTTTAGAGAGGCAAATATTTTTACCTAATCGTCTAACAAGTGTTGGCACTTGGCAAGCTTCCTACTCTGGAAGGCGAAGTTTCTATTTCCTAAGCACCTGAAAGACAATGGGCTCTCCCCAAGAACTTCCCGTGCGAAGTGGCGAGAAGGGGTATAGGAAGGTTTTATTGTTTTATAGCGGGTTCCTTGTGAATTCCCTTCACGTTTTCAAAGGAAAGTGAAACTTTTACTCGATGGGGAAACCTGCTGCTATTGTTAGAGCAGGAACGATCTGGATGAATCGATTAGGCGCGATGTTTCCACCCCGTAAGTCCTTTTTTCGTTAATAACCTGCGAGGAATGATCTTTTTCCTGGGACGTTTTTCCTCACCTTCCTGCTACAGGTTTCCCATGATGATGAGGTTGGCTGCCTGAAATCCACTAGACGTCGTTGGAGCTCTCTCTTGCACCTTGAGAGTTCACATACTCGTACATCACGTAAGATCTTCCACGCGGGACAGGGGTTTTGTAGTGAAAATAATATCACTGCAATTATAGGATCATCAATGGTTTTCCAAGAGATCTATTCTGGTGATGATACATTTAAGCGGGTTTCAGAGAAACTAAAATCCTATTATGTAGGCTGGTTAGCTTTGTAACAATAATATTGTAATTTATTTATTTATTTATTATTTTTTGTGCATAATATTGTTCCTTTATTTGCTGTAATTTATTACTCATTAGAAAAGAAATTTACTCATAAGGTTCTTGGCCAAGGGAGCGAGCATAAAAAGGGACCGAGGAATGCTGCAGGGTGCAGTTCAGTTTGGAGTCCAAGTATGGACACTTCATGTTATAAATTGTGCCCTGTTGTAAATCAGTACAACAACTGCATTACAACCATGTGATGTGCCTTGTGATTGTGTAAGTGTGTGAATGAGGATAGTGTACTTGAGTGAACAATTGTAATAAAATATTTACAAAGAACATAAATTGTTATATTATTTTCATCATTATTTATATTCAATACTTGTTTTATATTTATTTATATTTATTGGATAATTTGGCAAATCTTGATGTTACTTGTATTGAATTGTAATCGTAGAAGTTAGGTTCATCTGTCTCGGTGGGAGTTATATTGGCTGCTTATCCCCTGCCACAGGCATTTGCCCATATTCCATTATTTCCATATTTGTGACAGGCCATTAAATAGCCTGTGCTGGATTTTTGTTTATATCCCATTCTTTGTTCTACATTTTTTTGGAAGTAAAAAATTTAAAAAAAAAATGGGTGTTTCTACGATTAATTACAGACAACACTCTTGTAGTAGAACTCGAGTGAAATATTATATAAGCAACAAGTTCTGGACTGTACAAGAAACTACCAAGATTGATCTGATCTAGATTGAAGCGAATGGAGGTGTGAAAACTGGATGATGAAATTGCAACAGAATCGTAAAATTTTAGCATCATCTGCAGTTTACCTGAAGACTGCCTAAAAACGCTGCACATTCTTTTACAGGGGTTGGTTATTCCTCGGACCATGCGCATGGAGACTCATTTCAATTGATTCAGGGCCCATAACCTCATCCAGAGGGCGCCAATCGTTCCTAAACCTACCTCATTGGATTCAGAGTACCGAATCTAGTGGAAAATGATACCCCACACGCCCGGGTACCAGAAATCTCGAAAACCCACTTTCAAAATAGGTAAATAGATACCCACTTTTACCCATAACCTCTTCCGGTGGGCACCAATTGTCCCGGGACCCGTCTCATTTGATTCAGCGTCCAAAATTTAGTGGAAATTGATACCCCAAACGCCTAGATTGCCAAAAAATTTCGAAAATCCTGTAACGATTTATATTCTTTGTAATTAATTTATTACAATCGTTCACTTGAATACACTGTTCACATTCGCGCACTTACACAATCACAAAGCACAACACACGGTTGTAACGCGGTTGTCGCACTATTTATAACACAATTTATAACACGAAGCATCTCTATTTGGACCCCAAACTGAACTGCCCTGCGGGCGTTCCTGGGTCTCTTTTATACCTACTCGCTGCCTCTTTGTCAAGTACCTTCTAGAACGTTCCCTGGTTCTGGGAACTCGACGTGTTGTCTCGAGCGAACGGGAAGGTTCCAGCCAATTCGATATGACGCGCGGAATGTTCGAGAACGGCCCTTAGCCCTCCACAGGTCGTTGACCTTGCAATGCTGGCAGCCCATTTGACTGGCGCAGGTGCTAGCTCGCAACAATCCATTTTTAGAAATACACATTTTGACCCCTACCCCGCCCAAATTTGGTCCGATCGGATTGGAAAGTTTTGAGGAACAACTAGAGCCAAAAAAGAAGTTCCTGACCAAAATTTCAGATTTTTTAGAAAATTTATTACCACTTAAATCGGCGTACGGTGGACGGACATTTGCTAATTTTGATCTAGACACCTTGAAACGTCCAGAAAAAAGTTTTGAGCCGAATCAGAAAGATTGAGTTTTTGCATACAAACGTAGGTTGATTATTCAAGGAATAACCAACCAAAACGGGAGGTGTAAGTACGACAATTCTCGTCACATTCAAACTGACGTTTGCCCTTCTGCTGAGAAAATTGAACCAATAAGGACATATAAAGCCTCGAGTGTTGACTAAACTGTCGCACATTCAACTGAGGATGTCCGAGATTCTTGAGACTCAACACTTCCAAAGGTACAGGCGGGCAATTACTCGAAGAAGCCGGATGCCGTATACGTTGACAATTTCCTTTTTTTCGAATATCCTGCATACTTTCTTTTTCTTTTGCGAGCCGCTATAAGGTTAAAAATGCCAAAGATCGTTATCTCGAGATGTCTCAGAGATTCCTTTCGTCCGCCATTCTGTAGGGAGTCCAGTCTGGGTTCCTTTTGAATGTTTCAGTTCCTAAAAACAGTATTTTCTCCTTCGTAGCACCACTTGATGCTTTGAATGACTATCAAAAGTCTCAGTTGATGCTCAGGCGCTAGGTGTAAGCATAGACTCGACATTTACACGTGTCATAATCATAAAATACATAGTTTATCAGTTCTGAAGGTTATAAAAATTATTCAAAAAACGCTGCAAATTCATACGCACGGGTTGGTTATTCCTCGGACCAGTCGCATGGAGATTCATTTCTTCAACATGGGGAAAACAGTGGGTGTGGCTGGTCCTGGACCCATTCCAATCGATTCAGGGTCCAACATTTAGTGAAAAATGATACCCCACACGCCTAGGTACCAGAAATCTTGAACTCACATATTCAAAATTAGTAATAGATACCCATTTTAACCCATTATCTCCTCCAGTGGGTGCCAATCGTTCCGGGGCCCATTTCATTGGTTTTAACGTCCAAAATTTAGTGGAAACTAATACCCCACACACGTAGGTACCCGAAATCTCGAAATTCCATTTTCGAAATAGGTAATTCATACCCGTTTTGAC
This sequence comes from Cyrtorhinus lividipennis, assembly GCA_019603395.1. Classification (NCBI taxonomy): domain Eukaryota; kingdom Metazoa; phylum Arthropoda; class Insecta; order Hemiptera; family Miridae; genus Cyrtorhinus; species Cyrtorhinus lividipennis. The sequence continues at coordinate 12,097,471 of CM034001.1, forward strand.
CCATAACTTCATCCCGTATATAATAAAATGGGTCCCAGAACAATTGGCGTCCACTGGATGAAGTTATTGGTCAAAATGGGTATTTATCTACCCATTTCGAATGTGTGTTTCTGAGATTTCTGGTATATAGGGGTATGGGGTATCAGTTTCCAATAAATTTTGGACTCTGAATACATCCCCATGCTGCTGGTTCGAGGAATAATCAACCCCTCTGGAAGAATTTGCAGCGTTTTCTAATCTACCAATTGAATCTAACATTTCTTTCATAGAGTGGGGTTCCATGCCATTTAGGTTTTCTGATTCCGGTGTCACGTCAAAATACGCAGAATATTTTAATAAACTTCAATACTGAGAATTAATTGCAGTTTACCCAGGCTTAACGACCTAAAAATGAGTACTGCGTGTATTTTAAAAATTATTCCTTTGAATGTAATTTTTTGGAAAATGATATTTATTTACAAGATTTATTCACGGAAACCACATGAACTAGTGTAGGTAGTGAATGTGACGAAGTTTATAGGTACATGGGACTAAGTTATGTTTCTTTTGTCCTAATAAACAGTTAGGTATAGTAATTTAAGTCAGCGCAATATTGTTAACCCTTAATGACCCAACGTGTCTTTTTGGAAGACAAACTTTGATGAATTTTTACAACACAGCAAATTATTATTAGAGCCTCAAACCGTGTTCGGTTGGCTAAACTGACATTTCAAGACATTAAAATAAAAAAAAAGTGTTGAAACGGCAACAGTGTTGATAATATGAGAAGATAAGCCATACCGCCCTCCAACATGAGCATGTTCCATGTTCCTACCAAAGGTAAGTTTCCTATTTTGTCAAATATTATTGCCCGTAGTTTTGAGTGATATTTCTTTTAAATTTTGTGCCAAAAATATTCAAGATTTTACTAATATCAAAATCGGTGCAATAAAATTGTCAATTAAAAAAAAAATTACCTACAAGATGGATTAAATTGGGTATTTAGATAATAGTTGCTGCTGAGGTGAGGCGAATCAAATTGATAGTTTTAGCGTTCGCCATTCAGAGCGATCCCTCGCGTGTGTACCGACCACCTGTTTTCTAAAAAAAAAAGGCGGCAACAAGGGCAGAATTTTGAAAAAGCGCGCCAAGTTCGTCGTTCAGGAGCCACCGCCTCCTGTCGGCAGCTGTTGGTTAGCATTTCTTGCTCTCCCTAGCCAAGACGCCGCCATCGGCCATAACTCCCGTTTCCAGAGCAAATGCGCAACATCCCCTTGGAGAATGCAACTTGACAAAATGCCGTCGGAGGCAAAACCGTTGTTGACAGCCCCCCAAACCGAAAAACCCAATCACTATTCGTAAGTACCCGAACATTTACCTCAAATCTTCACCCCTGTCGAGTTCCTCGTCCCCTTCGAGTGGATTTCCTCCGAGTTTTGATTCCTCCGTGTTGTCGACAGGTATTTGAAGGAGTTCAGAGTCGAGCAATGTTCGCTTTTCCTTCAACACAAATGCACTCAACACCGACCGTTTACGTGTTTTCATTGGCATTTTATGAATCAACGAAGACGGCGGCCCGTTCGAAAAAGGGACGGAAGTTTCAATTATAGTGCTGACAACTATTGTACAAAATACGACGAAACTACGGGAATCTGCCCTGACGGCGACGAGTGAGTAACAACAATGCTATCACTTCTTGATTCTTCTGTTATGATACATTCAACCCGCTACAAATCCTCTTTACCCGCTCGATTTTCATTTTCCCCTCATTTCCCCGAACCTATAACCATCACCTCAATCAACCTAAATCCATTTCGAATCGCCATAACCTTCTAAAAGTGCAACGGAGTTTTGATTTGATGACTCTTCCTTAGGTAGTTACCATTTTTTTCAAGGACGCCACATCCAAAACGATAAGATTAGCTATTGTACACTTATGATGCGTCCACTTTACATTTCATTATTTGATATTCAAACATTTCAACAATTTCTTTCATTCTTATTCATCATTCGATAGAGGGAAAGTGGGAAGAAATGTTTTGTTTTGATCCCCGCCAGGATGCACGGGAGGAGAGATGCATCCATCTTGCTACGCGCATCTTGTTGCTTTCCCTCGTACAGTAATTATTAATTTATTTTCACGATTCTTTAATTACATTTTCCACATCTAATTTACATTCTCGCCTAAATTGGTAAATTTCTTTGTGAATTACGATCAGGTTGAAGGGTATCATCGAGCACCAACAAATTTATTTATGACATTCCAGCCGTGGGAGTCAATAAGATTGACCTTGAAATTTTTTATATTTTTTTCTGTAGTTTCCTTGTGATTTTCGGTCGGTTATGCTGAAATACAATCTCTCCAAATCGGCCCAAAATTGTTTTCTGGACGTTTCAAAGTGTCTAGATCAAAATTAGCAAATGTCCGTCCGCCGACAACGCCGATTTTGGTAGAAGAAAATTTTCTAAAAATCTGGTCAGGGACTCCTTTTTTGGCTCTAGTTGTTCCTCGAAACATTTCAGCCCAGTTGGACCAAATTTGGGTGGGGTAGGGGTCAAAATGTGAATTTTGAAATACAGATTTTCATGGTTTTGGGCAATTTAGGCGTGTGGGGGTATCATTTTCTACTAATTTTTGGACGCTGAATCCAATAAAGTGGGTCCCAGAACGATTGACGCCATCTGGATGAGGCTCTGGGTCAAAATGGGTATCTATCTGCTCATTTCGAATGTGTGTTTTCGATATTTCTGGTACTTAGGCGTGTGGGGTATCATTTTCTTCAAATTTTTGACCCTGAATCGATTGGAATGGGTCTTGGACCCGCCTCGTGCTTGAACCCACTTTGAAACGTCCAGATGAAGATTTTGGGCCAAATCGGAGAGATGACTTTTTGAGAGACATTTTGCATGAAAGCATAGGATTATTCATCGAATAACCTATCAAAAGTCGGATGTCCGACCGCCGTCCACGCCGACATTGGTAGTAGACATTTTTCTAAAAATCTGAAATTTGGGTCAGGGGTCCGTTCCCGTCTTTAGTTGGTCCTCAAAACTTTTCAGGCCGATCAGACCAAATTTGGGCGAAATAGGGATCTGAATGTGTATTTCGATAAATGGATTTTTGCGATCTAGGCGTGTAGGGTATCATTTTCCACTAATTTTTAGACACTGAATCCAATAAAGTGGGTCCCAGAACGATTGACGCCCTCTGGATGAGGTTATGGGTCAAAATGGGTGCCTATCTACCGCGTTTTGTCAAGTTATTAGTTTTATTTTGCTCTGAGTAATACCTAATAAGTGTTATCACTAGGTCAACACACCTAATCTACGTACAGTAGATTTATAAGTAGAGTATCTTCCATTATAATGTCTAATGAGGAATTGACTTCCTGAAATAGTTTGACTGCAACACGAACGAAAACTGCGGCTGAACGATTCTAGGAAATGCAGCGAACTTTTGAAAAGGCAACTTTAGCGTCGTACTCGAATTCAACGAACCGAAAACAGCCACTGAACAATGGAAGCAGTGGAAAATGATAAATTCAAGCTTTGAGCTGCCTCAACCACTTTCGGAAACAGCCACTGAACGAAAGAAACAAAACCGTCAATGCTAAAAATGCTGCAAATTCGTTCACACGGGTTGGTTATTCCTCGGACCTGGCGCGTGGATACTCAATTCAATCGATTCAGCGTCCAAAATTTAGTGGAAAATGATACCCCACACGCCTAGGTACAAGAAATCCCAATAACCGACATCCAAAAAAGGTCGATGAATACCCATTTTGACCCATGACCTCTTCCAGTGGGTGCCAATTGTACCGGGACCCATTTCATTGGACTCAGCGTCCAAAATTTAGTGGAAAATGATATTCCACTCGCCTAGATCGCCGAAAATCTCGAGAATCCATTTTTCGAAATACACATTTTGACCCCAACCCCGCCCAAATTTGGTCCAATCGGGCTGAATAGTTTCGAGGACCGACCTAGGCCGGGAACAGACCCCCGACCAAAATTTCAAATTTTTTAAGAAATTTTGTACTTCCGAAAACGGCGCGGACGGACATTGACCCTTTGGTTGGTTATTCCTTGAATAATGGCCTTCATCGCTGATAGTGATGATTTGCCTAAGGAACTACTGAATACTCACACGCATGAGCATGATGATGAAAGCGCCTTACTGATGATAATAATCGCTATGACTGCGCTCTGGCGGCAATCAGGCGTTCTCCTGTGTCGAACCTTGACAACATTCACATTTATGCTGCCCTTTTTGCTACTCTAACACAGTAAAGAGTAGTAGGAGTTTAGAGAGATAAAACTCATACCGTATAATCAACATGATTACCCCTTTCAGAAATGGTAATTGCCATATTTGTTGTAAGCATTGCGGTGGATTGTTTGGTGCTCATTGCGCCACCAAAGGCAAATGCGTCACGAAAACATTCCACCGATTTTTGGTTGGTTTTCCTTGAATAATCAACCTATGTTTTCATGCGAATGGTCAACCTCTCCGATTCGGCTCAAAATTTTTTTCTGGGCGTTTCATGATGTCTAGATCAAAAAAGGTCAATGTCCGTCCGCCGTACGCCGTCCGCCGTCCACGCCGTTTTTGGTAGTAGAAAATTTTCTAAAAATCTGAATTGGGTCAGGGGTCGTTTCCGGTTAGGACGGTCCTCCAAGCTTTTCAGCCCGTCGGACCAAATTTGGGCGGGATAGGGGTCAAAATGTGTTTTTTTTAAAATGGATTTTCGAGATTTTGGGCGATCTAGGCGAGTGGGGTATCATTTTCCACTAAAATTTGGACGCTGAATCCAATGAAATGGGTCCCAGAACGATCGGCACCCACTGGAAGATGTTTGGGTGAAAATGGGTATCTATTACCCATATTGAATATGGTTTTCGATTTCGGTACTGGGCGTGTTGGGTATGATTTTCACTAAAATTTGGATCCTGAATCGATTGGAATGGGTCTTGGACCCACCGCACCCACTGTTTCCCCATTTCCCCCATGTTGAAGAAATGAGTCTCCATGCGCCTGGTCCGAGGAATAACTAACCCCGTGTAAGAATTGCAGCGTGTTTGTTTCAGCTAACTGCTTACTTTGTGAGCGAAATCTGGGTTGAATAATCCTCTCTAAGAAACCATGATTTTAAAAAACAACATTATTCACATTTAGAACTGGCTGGAATAGTATGCATTTCATCCACATTTACTACGCAGCCCAAAAAATGAAATTTACCTAAAACTTGCCCAGTTTTTTATTGCAGTCGGACATTAATTATTCAACTTATTCATGGTTCAAATATTCTGAGGGACTATCCCTTGGATTATACGTTTGCGTTTTGGTTGGTTATTCCTTGAATAATCAACCTATGTTTTCATACAAAAAGTCAATTGCCCAAAATTGGGGGTGGGGTATAATTTTCGACTAAATTTTGGACGCTGAATCCAATGAGACGTGTTTCGGGACGATTGATGCCCACCGGAAAAGGTTGCGGGTCAAAATGGGTATCTATCTACCCATTTTGAAGATGTTTTTTTCGAGATTTCTGGTACCTAGGGTCCGTGGGTTGTCATTTTCCGCTAAATTGTGAACCCTGAATCGATTGAATTGAGTCTCCATGCGCCTGATCCGAGGAATAACCAACCCCTGTGAATGAATATGCAGCGTTTTATTTATGATATTCTGCTCCAGGGGAGACAATCAACTTGCTTCGAGTCTACTCTTTTGATGCTCGCTCTCCGTGATGAATGAGTTTATTACCGAAACGTCCTTGAAACGATAGCTTTGCTGAAAATGTGACGCAATCTTTGTGTTTGTTCCTATCCTCATCGTTTTATTAATAGGTTGTATTTTACACTGTTCCGTTCTTCTCACGATCCCCAGCCCAGTACATAACCTGATGTACGTGTTGACATTAAACTGTACCAAAATGGTTTTGATGTATCGGCCGTTAAATGGTTCAAAAGTAATGAAATAGGGTACAACACTAAGAATCAACAACATCATAAGTGATGAGATTGTGTTAGGGAAGTATGGAGCTCCCCAAGGTTCTGTCCTTGGGCCTGTGTTATTTACCCTGTACATAAATCATTGGCAGACTAGGCACACAGGACACGGCGGAGACACACTAAACGGCTCTGGAATCGTCGTTAGGGCAGAGAAAGCATGGGCGAAAAAAAAAGACACTAAAGCCAAAAAGACCGGCACGGGTCCACGAAATCAACACAAAACACGAACACTTCAACTATAACATTAAAAATGGTATCTGGATTTGTCTTGCACACTTATCACTTGAGCATTGTTCTTGATTCTCACGCTCCCCCGGGGCGCGTGTCGGAGGGAGATGGCCTCGAGTGTTGCCTGCGGTGTGACTTGTTATGTGAGAGTTTTCTTTTTTTCTTGGGTTTTTCTTCTTGACGGTAGATCATATCTCAAAGAAGTAAGGATTTGACTGGTTCAGTAGTTGATCCTCCTCCCGCTAGGTAGGTAGTTGGTGCAGGGAGCAATTGAGCTATCCCGAGTGGTCTAATATTCAATGACAAATTAGGTCAAAATTAATCTTTCACGCTAGTTCAAAAACTCAACCAGCACAAAATAAATTGACACTTCACAATTCAGATCAATCCAGGCAATTATTGTACAAAGTGTGAAGAAATAGAAGGAGTGCAATCCTGCAAATACTTGGGTATTTTTTTTTTTATAGACAATAGGTTGATTGATAGGATCGACAAATACTGGAAACCAACAAGAAATTAAGAAAATGTATTCATATCCTTGCCAAATTGAGAGAGATTGTAGACACAAAGGGCTTGAAAATGGTCTATGATGCTCTAGTCTCTTATTGCGGGCTGCCAGCCTGGAGTGGTGGGGATACAATACGGCTTACAGAGCAGTAAATGTTACCCAAAAACCATAATCAGAATAATGAATCATTCAGGTTGCCGGGCACTTGGCCTATTTTGAGAAAAATGAAAATATTGCAATTTCCATGTATGATGGAACTCCGTTGCTGCAAGATGATGCGTTGCCGCCACCAGAGCATATTATACTCACGAGAACAGAAGAAACATTTGGTATTCATCTACCGCTCTATAGTACCTATAGTCACTATCCTTGCGTAGCTAGGTTATGTTACATGTATAAAAGCATAGCTTACTTCAATCTAATGGATATAAGAAGGAAGCTGCTGCAAAACAAAACAAAAACGCTGCAAACTCTTTCACAGGAGTGACCAGCAGCATGGAGACTCATACCAATTTATTTAGTGTCCCAAATTTAGTGAAAAATGATACCCCACACGCCTAGTTACCAGAAATATCGAAAACATTCAAAATGGTAGATGGATACCCATTTTGACCCATAACCTCTTCTGTTGGGCTCCTATCGTTCCGGGACCGATCTCATTGAATTCAGAGTACCCAATTTGGTGGAAAATGATACCCCACACACCTAGTTACCAGAAATCTCGAAAACGCATTCAAAATGGGTAGATGGATACCCATTTTGACCCATAACCTCTTCTGTTGGGCTCCTATCGTTCCGGAACCGATCTCATTGAATTCAGAGTACCTAATTTAGTGGAAAATGATACCCCACACGCCTAGGTACCAAATATCTCAAGAACCCCCATCCAAAATAGGTCGATGGATACCCATTTTGACCCATAACACCATCCGGTGGGTGCCAACGTTCCGGGACCCATTTCATTGGTCATAACGTCAAAATTTAGTGGAAACTGACACCCCACACGCCTAGGTACCTGAAATCTCAAAAAGCCCACTTTCGAAATGGGTAGTACATACCCATTTTGACCCATAACTTCATCGAGTGGGCGCCAATCGACCCGGGACCAATCTCATTGAATTCAGCGTCCTAAATTTAGTGGAAAATGATACCCCACACGCCTTGATCGCCAAAATCTCAAAAATCCATTTTACGAAAAATCACATTTTGATTATTCAAGGAATAACCAATTAAATAGAGTGATGCCCTAAAAAGTGGTCATTTCTCCAAGTTGTAAGGAGGTCTGTTTTGCTTTTATTTTCTATTTCATGTATCTTTACAGTATAATTATACTTTTTTCTTTCATTTTTTAAAATACATAACATTATGATTAGTATGTTCGCGGTGACTAATTTTCCCAACACGAGCTGAGAAAATTACTTTTCGTATAATAATCATCTACATTTTACGGGAATTTAAAGTAAACTGCAAATTGTAATGAATTATTCGTGATATTTTTGTAATTAAATGGAAATAAATTCTTGAGGATTTATTAAGAATATGACAATACAATTACTGAGAAGTCTCAGAAGACCCAATATGGTCATGATCCACGTATCTTCCACATATCATCCATGTATCATGAGAATCCTTAGTCTTATAATCTAACCAATGATACAATGCATTTTTATTTTTTTGAAATGCTAATCCTGAACTAATCCAGAAAAATCCTCTTCCAGATGCCAATTCCTTCACAGGACAGCCGGCGACACCGAACGCAGGTATCACCTTAGATATTACAAGACGTGCATGTGCGTGCACGACACTGATAATCGAGGATACTGCGTCAAAAATGGTGCACATTGCGCCTTCGCCCACGGTAGCCAAGATTTGAGACCACCAGTTTATGACATCAAAGAAATTCAAGTACGTATCCCCTAATTTATATAGAATTTCGTATCATGAATCGGTTTTAATGTAAAAAATAATTTGTGAATTTCAGGCAATAGAAAATCCTGATGGGGACACGGTGCCAAATGGTCCTAATGTGTTAGACAAAGAAAGAAATTTGATGAATGAAGATCCAAAATGGCAAGGTAAACTGATATGATTAGGCTTGTTTTAATTGTCAATACATTTTTTATTTCAAATACAAGGGTATCCAGGAAGTAAGGTTACAACAGTTGGTAAAAATCGAAAAATGCACATGTTTTATTCAAATTTTGAGGAAAAATAGCAAAATTTGTCCGTATTTTGGTTGGTTATTCCTTGAATAATCAACATAATTACGTTTTCATGCAAAAAGTCAAGCTCTCCGATTCGGCCCAAAAATTTTTTCCGTCTCATCCAAAGGGCACCACTCGTTCCGGAACCCGTGTTTTTCAATGTCCAAAAGTTAGTGGAAAATCACAACCCACACGCCTAGGTACCAGAAGTCTCGAAAACACATATTCAAAATGGGTAATAGATAGCCATTTTGACCCATAACCTCGTCCAGTGGGTGCCAATCGGTCTGGGACCCTTTTTATTGGATTCATCGTCAAGAATTTAGTGGAAAATGATACCCCACACACCTAGACTGCAAAAAATCTCAAAAATTCTTTTTTCGAAATACACATTTTGACCCCTACTCCACCCAAATTTGGTCCGATTGGGTTGAAAAGTTTCGAGGACCAACTAGGAGCCATGGGGCCATTTTTCTACTACCGAAAACGGCGGATTATTCAAGGAATAACCAACCAAAAGTCGGATGTCCATCCATCAGGTCTTTTCCTTCTTCCCGTTCCTACGCCTTGCGGCTTTACCGGGGCTTTGCTTACTGCCTGTTGGCTCACTCTCCTGCCGTGCGTTTCGCCATTACTATTCAGCAGTGCCCGGGTTGGACCTCGTAGAGGTAGCACGGTTGGGGCCAGGAGGGGCGTCTTGGCCTGTGGTCCAGCCTTTTGCAGCCATGACTCGATGGGCAAATATTTTGGTGCCTTCTTCATCGTCTCTTGATAGGAAAGCTGCCTGCCAAGGATTTTCTTCTGACGCAGCCTGGCCCAGTACTGCTAGCCATCGTCTTCGTGCAGTCGCGTATTTTGGCATCGAAGGTAGGCATGGTCAGCCGTCTCAAGCTCGCCACACTCGCAGAGGGGGGGAAGGCTTCAATCTCATGCCATGGATCTTGGCATTAAAGTCGTCATGGCCAGTGGCAAACTGTGAGATGTAGTGGTCGCTGTGACAGGCGCACTCGAACACTTGGCCAGATTTTCTAGGTGTGCCGCCCATTTGGGGATGCATCCCATCGCTCCTGCCACCTTTCTAGGCTCCATTCAGTGATTTTGGCCTCAGTCGTGCAACCGGCTATCATGCTCTTCCGGCCGTGGCTGATGTGCCACATTGATGCCAGGGCCTGGAGCTTGAGGTCCAACGACATCTGCCCTAAGAGGACGTGGAGAGCCTCGTGTGATACCATCCTATATGCCTGGCTGACCATGAGGAGGGCGCTACGCTGGGTCTTGAGCAGTTTCTGCAGGTCCTTGACTTTCATGTACCTGGCCCAGGCTGGGCATGCATATAGCGCGACTGTCGGATGTCCATCCGCCGTCCACGCCGACTTTGGTAGTAGACATTTTTCTAAAAACCTGAAATTCGGGTCAGAGGTCTGTTCCTGGGTCTAGTTTGTCCTCAAAACTTTTCAGCCCTATCGGACCAAATTTGGGTGGGGTAGGGGGCAAAATGCGTAATTTGTAAAATGGATTATTGAAGTTTTCGGCAATCCAGGCGTGTAGGGTATCATTTTCCGCTAAGGCTGGCCGTCCACTGGACGCGAATTCGCGCGAAGAGGCGAAGTACGCGAATTCGCGTGAAGAGTTCAAACACTAGCATTCGTATAGGACCCCGTCCACTGGAAGCGCTCTGATCGCGCAAAGTCTGGCGAAGGCGAAGAGAACCAAACCAGTTTGTTTCCGAACGCGCGAACAGGCGAACCCGGTGATGGAAATCTATACCTGCCGCACCCTTTTACCTAGCCCACATGTGTAGTCCCCATACTACTTCACTAAACAATGTACCTCATCTGTCTTTCGACCCAAAACAGCTGATAGGACGGGCGTAACTGACCGGAATTCGCGTGCAGTGGACGGGGTTTCGACGCGCGAAGAGGCGTAGAGGCAAAAACTTGCGAATTCGCCTCTTCGCGCGAATTCGCGTCCAGTGGACGGCCAGCCTAAATTTTGGACGCTGAATCCAATGAAATGGGTCCCGGAACGATTGGAAGCAACTGAAAGGTGTTATGGGTCAAAATGGGTGTCTATCTTCCCATTTTGAATGTGTGTTTCGAGATATCTGGTACCTTGGCGTGTGGGGTATCATTTTCCACTAAATTTCGGACGCTGAATTGATTGAAATGTGTCTCCGAGCTCCTGGTCCGAGAAAAACCAACCCATCTGATAGATTTTTTCCAGTCGTTCGGGTTTAACGTGCCTCTTCTCCGCCAGACAGCGACTCCTACGCGTTCTTTTCATTACAAACAAGCTATAGGAACCCCCCTACACGCAGAAATACCCCCACCCCCAAATCCTCTGCACCTTCCAGGGAGTTTGTAACCTTACTTTTTGAATGTCCCTCATAATTATTGAATTGGAGATTAATTTATTTTATGTTTTAGATACGAATTACGTGTTATCGTACTATAAGACTGAGCAGTGTAAAAGGCCACCACGCCTGTGCAGACAAGGCTACGCTTGTCCTCAGTACCACAATAGCCGAGATAAGCGAAGAAGCCCTCGAAAATACAAATATAGGTGAGACTCCTCAAAGCTGAATGCCTCATCTTGGTGGTAATTAATTAGACGTTACTAATGACCATCTTCTCTTTCCAGGTCAACTCCATGTCCCAGCGTTAAACACGGTGACGAATGGGGAGAACCAACTAATTGTGAAAATGGAGACAACTGCAGTTACTGCCATACAAGAACTGAGCAGCAGTTTCATCCAGAAATTTATAAATCCACCAAATGTAACGACGTTCAAACAGCGGGATACTGCCCTCGCGGAGTATTCTGTGCGTTTGCGCACATTGACCGTAAGCAACTTCACAGTCACAATATTTTCGATTTTTCTCATTTCACGTTCGGTGCGGATGACGCCCCATGTGCGTCATGCCCGTCTTACTCACCAGGTGGGTGACGCCCAATGTCTGTCACGGACCGCTTGAAGATAAGTTGCTAGAAACGAACTCCTTTTCCCTTCTAACCGTTCTTAGTACATGTAAGAACCCAGAGATAGCGTCGGAACCGTTTCCTCCTTTTCAAAATTCCACGAACCAATTTTGACTCTGAGCTCCTAGTATGTTTTCCTCTGTCATTTTCTAGTTATTCCCATCGACTGCGATGAGACACAATGTAAGCTGAATATGCATCAAATATAAGACAGAACACGACGGCATGAAATGCAAACCATACCAATGAAGTGGAGAAAATGTATTGCGGGTTGAGTATACCCAATGAGCAGAATTCATTCCTACCAGGCGGATGACGCACTAAGGGCGTCATGTCCAATTTTCCACTAAAAATTGAAAATATCACCAATTTAGGTATTATACTCGACATTAAAGGCTGTTTAGAGACTATCACCCGAAAACAAATTTTCAGCCTGGTGGGACCATCCAACTTTAAAGGTCCGCACTGAACGTGTTAAGATTTGTTAGGTCGTATGTTCTTGTTTGGTTGGTTAAGGTGAGAATTAGTTATCGAGAATGGGTGGCTGATCGACGATTTCTTTCCAAATCTGCAAAACAGAGGAGGTGAACATTTCACTTGTGAAAAGAAGAAAAGAGAGAAAAAGAATTGAAAATTATTACTTCAATTTTTAACGCTTTGGGACCTCTTAAATAAATTTGGTTTAACTTCTCTCTTGAATCCTTTGTCAATGCGTCATTTAATACTCGCTTGAGCACTGAAAATGATTGAATTTGGTTTTTGGTTGGTTATTTCTTGAATAATCAAAATAAGCAAATTTCCGTCCGCCGTGCGCCGTCCACGCCGATTTTGGTTGTAGAATATTTTCTAAAAATCTGACATTTTGGTCAGGGACCCGTTTCTGGCTCTAGTTGGTCCTCCAAACTAGTTAGTTTAGTTAGTCCTAGGAAGATTGGCGCCCACCGGAAGAGGTTATGAGTCGAAATGGGAATGCATCGACCTACTTTGGATGTGGTTTTTTGAGATTTCTGGTACCTAGGCGTGTTGGGTATCATTTTTCACTGAATTTCGGACGTTGAATCCGATAAAATGGATCCCGGTACGATTGGCACCCACCGGAAGAGGTAAAGGGTCAAAATGGGTTTCCGTTGACCTAATTTGGATGAGGTTTTTTGAGTTTTCTGTTACATAGGCGTGTGGGGTATCATTTTCGACTGAATTTTTGACGCTGAATCGGTTGAAATGAGTCTAAATGCGCCTGGTTTGAGGAAAATCAACCCCTGTGGAAAAATTTGCTGCGTTTTTGGTTGTCTAATCGTGTGGAGTATGATTTACCACCGAATTTCGGATCCTGAATCTAATGAGGCGGGTCCCGGGACGTTTGGTGCCCACTGGAAGAGGGTATGGGTCAAAATGGGTATCCATCGACCTATTTTGGATGTGGGTCTTTGAGATTTCTGGTACCTGGGCGTGTGGGGTATCATTTTCCACTAAATATAGGACGCAGAATCGATTGGAATGAGTCTCCATGCTCCTGGTTCAAGGAATAACCAACCCCCGTGAAAGAATTGGCAGCGATTTTCCGTCACGTTTCAAGTTGCTGAAAATCCCCACTCCAGATGAATGCTTGTATAACAATTGTTTAGACTATTAAAATGTATTCAAATGTGATTGCAGAAGAAATGACTATTGCCAGAGAATTAGCGGGGCCATTAGAATTGAACACGAGCCTCGCCGACCTTTTACACAGCGCGGTGCCTAGCAACAGGAAACGAAATAAGAAGAGCAGCGAATCATCAGTGAGTATTCTCTTATCAGTCCTTGTTAGGACGCAACAGTGAACTAAAACGGTTGTAAATTGTGACGTCACGTTTTCCAGAATGGAAGTGGAGAGCTGTCCGAATGTGCCTCGACGAGCAGCGTCGGATCGAATGGGTCTCACAATCGCGCGCCGGGTGCTCAACTGGCACATAGAAATGAAAACCAACTAAATTCATCATTTCTCAATGACTCAATTCAAGTGAGCGTGAGTTGTTATTGATTTTTTTTTTCAAATTCGCTGGTGCGGCGGTTAGGTTATGTTTTCACGCAGAAAGTCAATCTCTCCAATTCGGCCCAAAATGTTTTTTCTGGTCGTTTTTAAGTGTCTAGATAAAAATTCGGGCAGTACTGCCCTCTGCCCTCAATATAATGATCAAAGTTGGCAAATTTCCGTCCTGTTGTACCTACGCTAGACTGTTTCCGAGGCCTTGTGGCTCATGACAGTCTTCCCTGATTTTCAGCGATTGATCATATTGGGAAGCCCGGCTCTATGGCTTCCCCCGTACAACAGGCTGCCCTCAGGCTGAAGGGCGGAGGTGGGCTGTGAAGGTTTTGGCACTAAGTGCTTTTATGGCGGCAGTCACTCGCCCTGCCACTGGGCATCACTGAACTCACAGGCATTTTATAGTGGTACCAATACAGGAAGACCCCACCTGTGTCCTCCGCACTGGCATTCTTCTTTACCCACTCATGTGTCTCCACAGTCCTGCAAGGGAGTCTCTTGCTAGAACGTTTTATTTAGGGCGAGTACTCAATATTACTTGGATAAAAACCTAAAATTTAACGTTAACTAGCCTAAACACAAATATCCCAGGTAAATCCCTTGCATTTGAAATCACATAACATACATCTCACAGAAGCTGTATCACTACTCAGAGACCTAGTGGGAAGAGAGTACTTGTTATTCCTCCTTCCGCCAACAATAATCATAGACTAACCCTGATCACACCCACCACCTGACCGGTAGGGAGGGGGAAAATCCATGCCAGCCTGCCGAGTTCACCCTTCCTAAAGTGGCTCTCCCGACTCCCGTTCTGTAGGGTGTTGCTAGCCCAGGAGAGCCAACAGCCCTGGAAATAAATAAAAAAATTAATTTAAAAAAACCATATGCCAGAGGCACAAAATTAGAAGCAAGAATAAGAATAAAAACCTAACAGTCTGCTGCCTCCCCAAAGACTGGCAGAGTCCCCCAACCAGCGACACAAATATAGACTAGTCCTATTATCACATTTCCTACCTCTAAGCACTTCCAAATAAATATACACTTGCATACCGGGGAGAGGAGAGTGCTGGTATAAATTTCCTCCCTCTCCCTTCTAAGAAAAGCCTATCCTAATGGTAAAACTTATGTTAAAAAGAAGAATGCTTTCAATTAAAAATTCCTCGCTCAGCCTGACCACGTCAACTCATAGCGCATACCAGGCCAACGCGAACTTTTTGAATGCCCTGAATTTCTGGTGGGAGTCAATCATGCCAGCGAGTTCACCTTGTGTGTTGGCCTGGCTCTGGCTACGCTGTTGGCCTGGCTCTGCAAGTTGGCTCTATTAGCGTCCGTCCGCCGTCCACGCCGATACAAATGTAGGAAATTTTCTAAAAATCTGAAATTTCGGTCAGGGACCCATTTCCGGCTCTAGTTGGTCCTCGAAACTTTTCAACCCGATTGGACCAAATTTGGGCGGGTTAGGGGTCAAAATGTGTATTTCGAAAAATGGACTTTCGAGATTTTTGGCGATCTAGGCGTGTGGGTTATTATTTTCCTCTAGATTTTGGACGCTAAATCCAATGAAATGGGTCCGGGAACGATTGACGCCCTCTGGATGAGGTTATGGGCCAAAATGGTTACCTATCTACCCATTTCGAACGTGTGTTTTCGAGATTTCTGGTACCCAGGCGTGTGGGGTATCATTTAAACTAAATTTTGGACCCTGAATCGATTGGAATGGGTCCGAGACCCGCCACACCCACTGTTTCCATTTTCCCCATATTGAAGAAATGTGTCTCCATGCGCCAGGTCCATGGAATTAGCAACCCTTGTGAAAGAATTTCCAGCGTTATTTTGAAAATGTTCTCCTTTCAACCGATACGTCGTCTTACAGGAACTACTTAGAGATGCCACGACACACGGCTCTCTCGACAATTCAAATTTAATTCCGGAATCAAAAGATAAACAAGACACTCAACAAAGCCTTTATGGCGGATTGGGACTTTCTAGCAACTCGTTACTTGGAAATTTGCAGTACGAACCACTGGACGTGATAAGTGAGCGCATTACCGATTTATTCTCTTTTTACGTGATTATACTTGTACTCTGCACCTTCATAATGCATTTTTACGTTTTGTGGTTTTTTTAGGTAATGCCATAGATGATTTGCATCTCGAAGAGCAAAACATGGGCATTTTAGGGGGAATGGAGAGGGAATTCGATAACGATTCTCCAACCATTTCAAATTCAATTTCAGCTGGCTTAGCGAGTTCAGGTATTTTGCTTGGCTTCTATATACCGCTGAATTTTACTTTCGCTCTTAACGGTTTGATAAGTTTGGAAATGTATTTTAATAATTTGGAATTTTCAGGAATTCTTGGATCGTCAGCTCCTGTTAACATTCCTAGAAGCACACAAAGCACCTTCTCGCCAGGAGCCCAATCTCCTCTGCAGCACTTACAATCTGGGTTCCTTTCGGCTAATCGATTTTCACATCCTGACACGCTCGAATCGGTAAGGCGTTCAAAATGTACCTAGTTTGTATTGAGGAGTTTTTGGTGAGCTTCTGATATTGGATGCAGGCGTTGGAGGAGAGCATGGCAGTCTCTCCAAGGCACCAGAACGCATTGTCCGGTCTATAGATCTCTTCGTTAAATATGAAATGTGATTAAATTTGATGGATAGTTCCGTCATCAGTACAGGCAGCATTTACACGGAAATTATATGGTCAAACGTTGCCACATGAAAATCATGAGGATTGGTGCATAATGGTCGGATTTGAAGAAGATGCAGGTCAAAGGGCAATACACTGCCACATTGACGTGAGGAGGCCTACGACAGGGCTGTCTCACTATAAAAAGACTGACAAATGACGTCAAATCAATGAAGTCAGAAGAAAAGAATAGTTTTCAGGCAGCGAGCTTATCACAAAAGTCCTGACGTTCAATTCTCAACGTACTCGCAACTCAATGAAATAAATGGGAACTCAACTCCAAAAATGTACGTACCAGGGGATGAATGGTTCTAATTAGTGATTTATGTTTCTGTGACGTCTCAACTCTGCTCAGGCTTTCTATCAAAACCATATAATTTTTCAACAATCCCATTTTTGGTTGGTTATTTCATGAACAGTCAGCCAATGGTTTCACCTAGTGTCTAGGTCAAAATACGCAAATGTCCATCCACCGTACGCTGACTTTGGTAGTGGAAAATTTTCTAAAAATCTGACATTTCGGCCAGGGACCCGTTTCAGGCTCTAGTTGGTCCTCGCAACTTTTCAGTCCAATTGGACCAAATTTGAGTGGGGTAGGGGTCAAAAAGCGTATTTCAAAAAATGAATTTTCGAAATTTCTGCGATCTAGGCATGTGGGGTATCATTTTTGACTACATTTTAGACGCTGAATCCAATGAGACTGGTCGTGGGATGATTGGTGACCACCGGAAGAGGTTGTGGGTCAAAATGGGTATCTATCTAAATATTTTTAAAGTGGGTTTTCGAGATTCCTGGTACCTAGGCGTGTGGGGTATCATTTTTGACTAGATTTTGGACGCTGAATCGAATGAAATGGGTCTTGGAACGATTGGTGCCCTCTGGATGAGGTAATGGGTCAAAATGGGTGCCTATCTACCCATTTCGAATGTGGGTTTTTGATATTTGTGGTACCTAGCTGTGTGGGGTATCATATTTTGCTACATTTGCTGAATCTAATGAGACGGATCGTGGGACAATTTAGTGCCCACCGAAAGAGGTTATGGATCAAAATGGGTACCTATTTTCCCATTTCGAATGTGTGTTTTTGAGATATTTGTTACCTAGGTGTGTGGGGTATCATTTTCCACTAAAGTTTGGACGCTGAATCGTTTGAAATGAGCCTCCATGCGCCAAGTCTGAGGTGTAACCAACTTCTTTGATTTGTTTTTTAAATATAATATTATTACCCTCTGCTATTTGTCTACTGTTGGGAGTCTTCTTTTCTGTACTGTAATATGGCAACATGATTTAAATGTCAGAAATCAATGCAAATCCACCATTTTGGTAAGTTTGTTCCATCCTCGACCGCAGTAGGTTTCAATTGGTGAAAGTTTCCTGTGATATGAACCACACTCCTTCCAGCAGTCGGTCTTGGTTAGACCGTAGTCGAGGTCGACTGATGCATGCGCAGTAACGTTAACGGCTGTTTTATCCGTAAAATCACCTTTATAACCGCTGTTTCATCATGTCAGCGTGGTCGACCATGGCGTGTGAGGGTGATTATATCGTGTAGAAATCTTGTTCGAGTGGTGGATTTCTACTATAAACAGCTGCTACGATACAAACTGACAATTGACAAGCGTTAAGTAACCAGAGGATAACTGGTCACAAGCAGTGAGGTTTTATGAACAAGCTGGAAGAAGAAAAAGAAGAAGGTCTCGCTTGTTTGATTCTTTGCGTCACACAAAACGTCTTGTGTTTGACCTATATTGCCTTTGAGCGTTTCATCCATGCTTGAATCGAGTTTGTGGTCGTCCAATAAAGATTCCACAGGCTGTGGACTGCGTGCTGACCATGGTCAGCCTGCGAATAGACGGATGGAACAAACTTAACCTAAACCTAAACCTGTCATACTATGTCAGCTGTTTGACCTATATTGCCTTTTAGCGTTCTATCCATGGTTGGATCGAGGTTGCGGTCGTCCAACAAAGATTCTCGAGGCCGTGGACTGCGTGCTGACCATGGTCAGCCTGCGGTTAGACGGATGGAACAAACCTAACCTAAACCTAAACCTGTCATACTCATGTCAGCTCATTGTAACTTATACACATTCAACCCCTTTTTTGCAGGGATTTTTGAATCACGTCGGGTCTGGAAATCACATGAACAACAGCGGTAGTAAACTGGGTAGCCTAACGAATAGCGGCCTCTACGGCGGAGACTTCGGCATGTCTCCGAGCGCTCGTCCCGCTCCTATCGGCACTTCGCCGCTCGTCTCTGCATTTTCCGCGAGCCCTTCGCTCGTATCTGCACCTTCTTTGACTGATCCTATGGGCCGAAAATTGACTGAAGAGTGAGTATTCCTCAACATCAGAACCCCTGCGTTGCCTTAGAGCAACACAAGTCGAAAATTGAAGCCGATTATGGTGTTACATTGTTGAATTTACAGCATCAAGCAATGTATTTTACCCATCATCCCAGTTTTTTTGTTTTTAATTATAAATTGAATTGCAAGGGAGAATTAGTCGTTCAAAAGTCTGAGATTGAAAATTGTATGCCATTTAATTATACTTGAAAAGCTTTTCCTGGTACGAATAAAAGGGGGTGCACCAATGAGGCCAGTTGTGTTGGTTGGTTGTTCCTTGAATAATGTTTTCATGCAAAAAATCAATCTCTCCGATTGGCCCAAAAAAAATTTTTTCGTCGTTTCAATGTGTCTAGATCAAAAAAGTCAAATGTCCGTCTGCCATTCTCGCCGAATTTTGTAGTAGACAATTTTTCTACAAATCTGAAATTTGGGTCAGGGGTCTGTCCCCGGCCTAAGTCGGTCCTCAAAACTTTTCAGCCAGATTACCCAAATTTGGGAAGGGTAGGGGTCAAAATGTGAATTTCGAAAAATGGGTTTTTGAGATTTTTTGCAATCTAGGTGTGTGGGGTATCATTTTCCACTAAATTCTGGACGCTGAATCCAATTTAATGGGTCCCAGAACGATTGGCACCCATTGGAAGAGGTTATGGGTCAAAATGGGTATCTATTACCCATTTTGAATATGTGTTTTCGAGATTTCTGGTACCTAGGCGTGTGGGGTATCATTTTCCACTAAATTGTGGACCCTCAATCGATTGGAGTGGGTCCGGGACCCGCCACACCCACTGTTTCCCCCATTTTCCCCATGTTTGATTATGTGTTTTCGACATTCCTGCTAACTAGGCGTGTAGGGTATGATTTTCCACTAACATTTGGGCGCTGAATCCAATGAGACGGGTCCCGGAACGATTGGTGCCCTCTGGATGAGGCTATGAGTCAAAATGGGTGCCTACCTACCCATTTCGAATGTGTGTGTGTTTTCGAGATTTCTGGTACCTAGGCGTGTGTGGTACCTGTTTCCACTAAATCATGGACCCTCAATCGATTGGAATGGGTCCGGGACCCGCCACACCCATTGATTTCCCCATTCCCCCCATAGTGAAGAAATGAGTCTCCATGCGCCTGGTCCGAGGAATAAATAACCCCTGTGAAAAAATTTGCAGTGTTTTTCCCTGCAATAGCTTGGTTTTCCCTGTCACAAATGCATCCCCCCCCCCTCAATTCCTCTCAGCCAGTAGGATTTCAAGTTCCCCTTTCACTGTAACTTGACTTTCACTTCTGCTCATACGAGGGTGGATCTTTAAGTTTCCGGCCTGACAAAGAAAAACAACGTTTTTAAGAATTTCTCAACATAATCTCCTTCAAGGCTGATACATTTCTCATATCGGTGTTCTAGTCTAGGAATGCCATCTCTATAGACTGATTCGTCAAGCTCCTCAAAATACCCATTTACATCGATTACTTCATCGTTGTCCGCAAATCTCTAACCGCCAAGCCATTTTTTGAGGTTGGGAAACAGAAAATAGTCACTCGGGGCTAGGTCTGGAGACTAGGCAGGGAGCGGCATCAATTCAAACTTCAGATCGTTGATTTTAGCCATCGCAACGATTGACGTGTGCGCCAGATGAGGAGCTTGACGAATCACTCTATAGAGGTGGCATTATTAGACTAAAACCCCGCTATGAGAAATGTATCAGTCTTGAAGGAGATTATGTATAAAAAATGTCATAAAAACGTTGTTTTTCTTAGATTAGATTAGATTAGTTACGCAGGGGTCCATTGCAGTGTCCACCCCCCCGCACATAGACCTAGTGGCCCATTGTGCTAACCCCTGGAGCTCATCTTGGCCGAAGCTCCGTGTTCCCGACTAGGTCCAGCAGAGCTCCGACCAGGTTCTCCTGGCTGAGGAAGTCCCCTCGGTCCAAAGTCCCGAAGGTTCTGAAACGCCTATATTCCAGGGCAGGACAATTGAAGACGATGTGAGGCGCTGTCTCCTCGTCTTCGCCACAGAATCTGCAGTCAGGGGTACCATTGCGCACCCCAATCCTGCAGAGATGCCTCCTGAAGTCCCCGTGTCCTGTAAATAAGCCAACGGTGAGTCAGGGAAGCTCTGTTAAGGTTAAGGCATCTCGTGGCCCTACCTTTGTTAGGACCAGTCATCATGATATGACCATGTTCTTGTCCAGAGGCGCTGGAAGCGAACCCAGTTTGCCACGCACCCCGATAGTAGGGTGCGGGAGATTCCTAGGCATGGTTCAGGTCCCGTAAAAGCAGTCCATGACCCACGCCTAGCCAGAGCGTCAGCTCGGTCATTACCCTCAACCCCTGAGTGGCCCGGGACCCATGTGAGGACAACCTTGTTTGTTCCACTCAGTACTTGGAGGGCTTCCCAGCACTCAAGCACCAGCCTCGAGTCAGAGCTCGGCCTTGAGTGCTGCTTGTCTGTCAGAGAAGATGTGGATCCGCCTACCCCGGTAGGCCCTCCTCATGTTCTCCTCAGCACATTTCTCTATTGCGATTGTTTTTCTTGGTCAGGCCGGAAACTTATCGATCCACCCTCGTATATAAGCTGTATTTCCATGATGTACGTTCATTTCATGTTAAGAAACTGATGATGACCTGACTGTCGATTTAACCAGTATACTCATTACTTTTGGTGGAAATAGACTACCGTCAGATACCTTCTTTTTTTGCTCTTTCTGGAATGAAGTTCAATTTTTCCACCCTAGAACTTGTATTCCTTTGTTCAAACGTGTGATCTTGCTCGACACCTATCAAATACCGTCTTCTTCTTGATTTCAGAAGAGGGAGAACTTGCGAAAATTGCCAAATGATTGTGGACGAAGCGACTAGAAAGGCGACAATTTTAGAGAAACAACGAGACGAAGCAATGAACCAAGCGAAGATCCTTCAAAAAGAAGTGGACTTACTTCAGGGCTCCCCTTACTTACACGGTCTTCGTCGAGTGTCCGAACTTAAATCGCTTCCTCTACAGACATTGAAATCCATACAAGCTCAGCTCCAGAACGACTTGGAACAAGTTGATAAGGTGAGATATTCGTGTAGCCGGTCGAACGAGCTATACTCGCGCTATATTGAAATTATCGGGGATCTAAACATTGAATACTACCCTTATTTTTCTCATTGTGGATGAGCTTCGTTACGTTTCCGATCATTTTCCCCGCAGCATTTTCGTTGCACATTTGTCATTGGCCTTTCGTTTGATTCCCACTAACTCAAACCGTCAAGAAAATATTACCTTCCGTCTTGCTGAAAAAGCTGCGTTCTCCCAACGGTCCGACAATTCAAACGAGAAATGAATGAAACGAGCCACCAACTAACCATCGATGTTCTTTCATGTTGCCAAGAAACGAATCTCAGAAAAATGACGTTTTTCAGGTCGTGCGTATAATGACTCTTTTTGGGTATCCCAGAGGTGTCGGTTACGCACCCGAATCGTCTTCACATAATCAATTTAACGGTAATGGACAAACCTTTTGATTTATTATTTACTCATCGAAGGTAAGGGGTGAAAGTTGAGCGCTTAACCGAGGTGGAACTCGAGATAGCTCAACCGATGATTGAATTAACCGCAAGTTTACGTTTGTCGTTAACCTTTATTAACTTGATAATTTGCTTGAGTATATTTGAATTGACCATTTCTAAGCCGTAATGGTGAATAAGTGGTCATGAATGAAGTGCCAGTAAGAAATTTTGTTGATGAGCCATAAAATCAAGATTCTTACGATGACATAAAAATGACCTATTCCCGCAGCGATAGCTGTCAAAAACAAGTAAAACTGGCCCCAACTGGTTTTTACATTTTAGGTTATTGAAAAATGTGAGTGTCGGGACTCTCAATCAAATGAAGTCACAGCTCCGGTCGCCTAAATGAGCCCAGCTAAATATTTATTAAATTTCCCACGTCGAATTAGGTATCTGTAATCGTAGTTTTTACCCAAATTTAGTTCATTTCTCGAGGTTCCTAAGAGGAAACAATTTTTTCAGCGTCAATGTACGAATAATGTGGTACAAATCGTTAGATCTTTAATAATAACAATCAATATCTTCTAATATTGTTCCTTGTTGTCTCTCTTTTATTTTTATTGTTTCCTTCTATTTAAGCGAGCAAAACGAACAGCGTGTAATGAAAACGTTTTACGCTCCGAGGAGTCTGGCTTCCAACGAGCAAAACGCTGCAAATTCTTTTCGGATGGAGACTAATTTCAATCGATTCAGCGTCCATAACCTCTACCGGTGGACGCCAATCGTCCCCGGACCAATTCCAATCGATTCAGGGTCCTTAATTTAGTCGAAAATGATACCCCACACGCCTAGATCGCCAAAAATCTCGAAAATCCATTTTTCAAAATACACATTTTGACCCCTACCCCACCTAAATTTGGTCCGATTGGGCTGAAAAGTTTCGAGGACCAACTAGAGCCAGAAACGGGTCCCTGTCCATAACTTCAGATTTTTAGAAAATTGTCTACTACCAAAATCAGCGTGGACGGTGGATTTGGGCGGAGTAGGGGTCAAAATGTGTATTTCAAAAATGGATTTTCGAGATTTTTGGCAATCCATGCTTGTGGGGTATCATGTTCCACTAAATTTTGGCCGCTGAATTCAATGAAATGGGTCCGGGAACGATTGACGCCCTCTGGATGAGGTTGTGGGTCCAATGGGTGCCTACCTACCCATTTCGAATGTGTGTTTTCGAAATTTCTGGCACCTAGGCGTGTAGGGTATCTTTTTCCACTAAATTTTGGACCCTGAATCGATTAAAATGGGTTCGGGATCCGCCACACCCACTATTCCCCTCATTTTCCCCATTTTGAAGAAATTAGTGTCCATGCTCCTGGTCCTGGAATAACCAACCTCTGTGCATTTTCGCTGCGTTTACAGTTGGTTATTCCTTGAATAATCAACCTATGTTTGCATGCGTACAGTGCCCCGGCTACAAAAACCTGTGCCTCATGTGACTGATGTCAGGGCTCTTGTTCTGCCAAATTTAGCCTGTGCCATTGCTGTGCTCTGTTGGGTCATAGTTCTTACTCAGGAAGACTCCAAGATACTTTGGCGTAGCACAGTACTTGATAGTAGCTCTTACTATGTGGATAACCAGTGGACTGCGTATGCACATATTTCCTTTCAGCTGGCATTGGGGTCCGAGGAACAACCAACTCCTCTTGAAATTTGCAGCGTTTTTAGTTCTGTTCAGTTGTTTGAGGATGTATTTGAGTAGCTGATCCGCCTCATTGGCCTCTGAGCTTCCCTTGATTCATTGACAAGCTGCTGCTCGACATTTGATATCTTCATCATATGGGGAAATGCGATTCCAAATGCAGGCGTGAATGCATCAACAATATAATAGTGTAGCACATTTCATGTACAATTACTGTACAATACTCCACACCACTAGGTAAATACATCTCCGTTTTCCCAGCCGAATTCTGGCACTCTTTGTGCACAAGCAGCCCGCAATACAGTGTCCCTTAAGTGGGTGGCTGGGCACTGAGACTGTGAGGGCAACGAAAAAGCTGATGAGCTTGCCAGGAGGGGCTCCAAAACACCCTTTGTGGGCCCAGAGGTTTGCCCAAAAGCTCCTTCAAAGCTGCCATCAAGGAGTAGACGTTCAAGAAACACACCGACAGATGGCGGAATATTGAAGGATATGTCCACAGTAAGAGTATGGTGGCAAAACCCCGTGTATCACTCACCGAAGACCTACTCAGACCTACACGCGGCGACCTAAAAGCGGTAGTTGGCCTACTAACCGGCTTCGCTCCTCTGCGTTTTCATCTGAACCGCATAGGGGTGACACAATCATCAACCCTATGCAGACTATGTGAGGAAGCAGACGAAACTGCAACTCAAATAATCTTTGAGTTCCCTCACATCCCGCAGATAGATCCTCTTTGGGACACATACCCCAATGAGAACCATTCCCTGCTAAATGTTAGTCCACAACCCAACAACCCTTATCAGGGGATTAGGACTGTTCATGGACTGAAAGAATGGGACACCATACGGATATTTGGAGCAGTGCAGCTCTATAGTTACGCCTGGCTTGAGAACTTGCTTGTAAAGAGTTAGCGTATTTTGGAGGTGCGGCGTAGATCGACAGTGCATCATTTTGGATGCAGTACCAAGTTCTGCCCTTTTTACGAACTCCTTCCAACAGAATCAATTACTATCAGATTTCACCGACGTAGGGAAGAGCCTGATTGTTCAGATGAACTGGAATCTATTCAATTTCTCAATTTATTTGGTTTCGATTCCACCTCATCTTCATTTTCCATTTAGTTCCTCAGTTTACGAGATTGTTAATCCTCTGAGTTTGGGCGTGGTTTTATAATCTATTTCACCAACACTAAGTGTGCTGAAAACGTTGCCATTGTGTTGTCCTTGCTTTTGGTATTTAGGACGAGTGTGCATATCGAAACTGATGCTAACTCTTCAAAAGTTGCATGTATAAAGAAATTTATTGTTGTTGATCCTGGCTGACAGGTTGTAGTGAAGAGTGCAATTTTTTGGTTGAATATTCCTTGAATAATCCACCTATGTTTTCATGCAAAAAGTCAATCTCTCCGATTCGGCCCATTTTTTGTGGACGTTTCAAAGAGTCTAGATGAAAAAT
The DNA here is from genome assembly GCA_019603395.1 of Cyrtorhinus lividipennis. NCBI lineage: Eukaryota > Metazoa > Arthropoda > Insecta > Hemiptera > Miridae > Cyrtorhinus > Cyrtorhinus lividipennis. The sequence goes on from CM034001.1 coordinate 12,123,083, forward strand.
AGCAAATGTCCGTCCAATGAAATGGGTCTCAGAACGATTGGCACCCACTGGAAGTTATGGGTCGAATTGGGTATATATTACCCATGAAGATGATACGATCAAATTTGGGTGGGGTAGGGGTCAAAATGTGTTTTTTGAAAAATGGATTTTCGAGATTTTTGACGATATAGGCGAGTAGGGTATCATTTACCACTAAATTTTGGTTGCTGAATCCAATGATATAGGTCCCTGAACGATTTGCGCCCTCTGGATGAGGTTATGGCTCAAAATGGGTGCCTACCTACCCATTTCGAATGTGTGTTCTCGAGATTTCTGTAACCTAGGTGTGTGGGGTATCATTTTCCACTAAATTGTGGATCCTGAATTGATTGGAATGGGTCCAGGACCTGCCACACCCACTGTTTCCATTTTCCTCATGTTAATGAAATGACTCTCCATGCGCCTGGCCCGAGGAATAACCAACCCGTGTGAAAAAATTTGCAGCGTTTTTCTTGACGTTTCAATGTGTCCAGATGAAAAATAGCGTCCGTCCGCTGTCCACGATTATGGTAGTAGAAAATTTTCTAAAAATCTGAAATTTTGGTCAGGGACCCGTTTCCGGCTCTAGATGGTACTCCAAACTTTTTAGCCCGATCGGACCAAATTTGGGTGGGGTAGGGGCCAAAGTGTGTATTTCGATAAATGGATTTTTGAGGTTTTTCGCAATCTAGGTGTGTGGGGTATCATTTTTTTCAGTGAGTTTTTCCCCGTCATTCTTCGGTCTCTCTGCCCTTGACATTCTGCTCTAAAAGTAGGTTTGCCCTCGATCTCTTAAGATCCGCTCTGGCAGTGTTCTTTACTAGTAAGCATAGAGAAACGGTCGTTGTCAGAAGCAAGCGCCGCGGGAAACATCCGGTAGCGTTTTAAGAACAATTTGGGTGACTGGTGGTAAATGTTATGGAAAACACCAACTTTCGGGTACGTGTCCTTTATTAAGAACCAAACCAAAGGCGAAACAACACTTTATTGTTGAATGAAAGGAATCTTCTTTGATATGATAAGACGCGAAGGTCCTCAGGCCTCTTGTGGCAGACGGTTGTGACGCCTCCTCAACATCTCCCTCTCAAGGAGTGGTGTCAGCCATTGTGTCACTCGGGCACATACTGGTAACAATCCTCCCGTATCTAGTGGTACGAGGAAGAGGCGCACTTGGTTGAGCAGCAGGAGTCTCCTGGGACGTCGGAGGGAGGCTTGCTTGAAGCGACGAGCCAGAGGCATAGGATGGTCTACAGGCGTTGGCTTGTCCGTGTTTAGTTGGCTGAATGTTTGGTTGGTTTCATTGATCTGGAACGCAACTCAAGTAAGGCTCAGGGTTGAGGTAGTGAAACCGATTTCGTCTGACAGTGAGTGCTCTTCGAAGTTTGTCCAATATAAGAGTGATTGTTTAGAACCTTGACAATTCGCCCATGCCGCTTCAGGCCTATCATCTGATTGCAGTATTGACAGCTCCTTTGCTTTGTGACGTCATAATTCTCCTTGTACTTCTGTCGCTGGGCTATTACCCAGTTAGCCCTTGGAGGAAACCGTGGACGTCAGTAACATGACCATTCCTGTACTCTTCCAAACTGGTACTGTAGTGGAGGGGGGGGGGGGGGGCTGACCCCTGAAGCAGCAGTTAGGCAAAGCTTCACAGGCCTGCCCGCCAATTGAGGTAGGATACTGCAGCCCGAAGCAATGGTCTGTTCGCGGGGGTTGTGGTTGTGGCAAACCCTAGCTGGAGGGTTTCACCTATGATGGTGCCAAATAGGGGAGGCCTCTGCTGCAGCTCATGTGCGAGCAAGAATGCATGAACTACCGAAATTCGGTACTTAGAGGGAGCAGCTCTGCTGAATGAAGGGACAGTCATTCTGGCCCTGATGGCTGTCTCCTCGCTGTTCGTTGCAGGGGGGGGGGGGGGAGCATGACCTAGAAGGAGCAGCTTACTACTCCCTATCTAAGCCCTGCTGAATCAAGGGACAGTCATTCTGGCCTTAATGGCTGTCTCCTCGCTGTAGCATGAGCTCTTCTATTAATTGAGACTCACTTTCTTGAATTGGGGTGAGAAACACATCGGACACAGTACTTCTTCCGGTACTTTGGCTCGACTTTATTGAGTATAGTTCTCTTCATTCTCCCCATCTGAGAGAAATTTGTTGACGGCAGGTTATCACTTCTAGGTTCAAAGCTAAGATTAACTGGTGGCGGCTCTGGGCGCTACTCGTTCTGCGCAGTAGAAACATTCAGATTTTTCAGAAAATTTAGAAAAAATATTTTAATTTATTGGTTTACTCATTTACCTGATTCTATTTTCTTCTTGTTGCAGGAAGTTCATCTGCAGACAGACACGAAATGTCTGGTTTGCAATGAGAGACACAGGACTGTCACCCTGGGACCCTGCAACCACTACGTCCTGTGCAGCTCTTGCGCCCCTTCTCAAGCTGATTGCCCTTACTGTCACACGCCCATCATTGCGCACACAACCCCAACAACCAACGCCCTTCACGCCTGAACATCTCGACAAGAATCTGAACCCTAAAATACAAGAGTCGTCGTAATTTTCCCCGATCGCGAAACCCCCTCAACGATACGGTAGAAGGCAAGTGTTTACCTTGAATGTGTCTTATCACTTTTATAATTCACCTTCAAACGAGGGATTTTCTGTTCTATTCCCTGCTTGATCTACTTATATTTTCAAAGCCTGGTAATATCCTGCACAGTTTGATTTTGACGTTTCTATTTACCGCATTCACCTTTTTGAGTTAACGGCTGATTAATCTGTTTGAAAGAGAAATTGTTAAGAAATAATCATAACAAATTGACACTACCGACCACACAATTTTGTATAAAACTCAAAATCCGGAGACTGAATTTTGCTCTTCACCCATTCGCCCCGTTTGTATTTGTTTTTGCACAGTATAAAAACAGAAAACCACTCACATTTTCAGTTGTAAGAATTTAGAGCAAGTAGAAAATGATTACGATTTACTTTTACTACTAAAAATGTTATATTAGAATTAAAAAAAACAATTGGTTTCCTATGGAGCTCCGCTACAGATAAATCTAACAATAAATGATTAAAATAAAAATAAATGTCCTTCGTTCAAAAAAATAAATATAAAATTAAATGAAATTGCGGTACGGGTGGTGTAAAAAACAGAGATCCGACCTTGATCTCTGTGGGGCAATATATGTCCTGGGAGCAGGTAGCTGGACGATGGTCTGGATTTTTTAGACCAGTCCTGGATGGTTGTGTGATTCTCACATTTCGATGGGGGAGAAACCGCGATACGCGTGGTAAGGTCAGCTCACCGTCGATTTGGCTCAATATTTATAATTGGGGCCTACACGAGCAGGTGGCTGGTGTGAAGGCTATCACGTAACTGGCAAGAGATGCTATCTCTTCTTGAGTGGTGACATGAGGCATACGTCCTGTTGTTGCAAAATGCTGGAAAAGGAATGATGCACAGTACCGCCGCGACTATCCAACTAATCAATAAGGTGATAAACATTGATACATCTCGATATTGCGTGAACACACCGGCCACCTAAATTAACAAAATTTATTGAACATAAGATTGAGTTTTGAGGGGAAGGAGAGGAATGAGCTTGGAGTCAGGACGGGTATATTTGGATGGCGATGTCTGGATGGTGGCCATTTGAATGACACCGTCGCTGCCCGGGTGGACCTGCATGACCATGGCCATTGGATTTATAGCATTTGAGGCAGAAGAAAGTGCCGAGTATTTTGGTTGCGCTGGGCCCTGAAAGTAAATACAATTTGTGGAAATGGTCCACCATCAATATGGTAATGTGGCAGCCGTGGGAAGTAAAATTGGGATGATCCAGAAATAGATTACAGTGTCTCATGTGACCTCCTCCGCGCAATATTCCTTCTGAATCCATGAAGGGTTGAAGATTCATAAATTGTTCTTTCCCCTTTTCTACATTCTTGAGACTACCCTTGAAGAAAAAATGGCATTGGATGACCTTGGATGAGGCATGGCCTGGATGCAGGCTTTTTGTGCTTTAATAATTCAGGCAGTGTTTGGACCCCAGCAAGCTTGTTAAGCTTTTTCTGGCGCGTCGGTAATTCTGTGCAAATCTTTTTACTCGAGCTATGATTCTGATCAACTTCATGATCCAGTCGTGACCGAGGGTTCAATGGACTTGTTTTCAATCATAAAAATAATATCATTCTCTTTCTCAGAAATGGAATCATCACCTACATCAGGAAAAGTGTCGACCTGAGAGAAATTCTGTATCTTATCAGAAGACAAAGATTCGTCAGTTTTTAAACTTAACTCCAACAGTAGGAGAAGAAAATGAGGAACGAAATAGTCCCAGTTCACCATCAGAATGATCACATCAGCAAAGAGGGGAGAACAGCGACTTGGTGCGCTCAGGTAAGCCAGGTTTTTCTGGGTCTAGGCCCCCATCCCTCGAAGGCTCCAGACTCCCTAGAGTCTTTTGGGCTGACGAAAATCGTGTAATTCTCTCAATGAAGAGGTCTTGTCCGTCTACAGGCGCCTGAGTTGATGGCCACTGCTATTTCGGGAATTTCATTGGGGATTACGTACTACCAGGAGGGCCATGATTCTTGGGTAAGGCTCCACCATAAGTCACAATGGGTTAACTCTAAAGGCAGTAGTCCTCGGGATCCACAGACGGATTCTGCGCAGATAGCTCGTGACTCCAAGAACCATTGAATACTTCCCCATGTGAGGGTACCTTGTGCTTGGGGAAGGGGTTGACGTAAATTGATATACATACGTAGTAGTTTACAGAAAATACATGGAGAATGAATTGGATGAACTACAGAAATTAACTAGGGAGGTTGTGGAATGTATGGTAGGCAGGAACCTGATGCCTTATGGTGAAAACCTTCATCTCCTGGAACAACAAATGGCTGGGGTACCTCCTAGACCTTCCCAGCGTCACCTTGAGAATGGCTTTTTGCCAAATAACCAGTTTTCTCAGGGCTGAAAATGTCCCACCCCACGCCATTATTCCAAAATATTTATATTCCAGAGAATTTCCTCGATCCAAGGCGTCTGATATCTCCTCAAAAACTTCAACAATCGCACTCTTTCCCCGACAAAAACCAACTGATTGACATTAAGGAAACTTCCTGCTTCCAAAAATGACGTTAAATACATTTTTGCACCCTTTTCAATGATTTTAGCAATATTTGACAAGGGAGATGGGTCTATAGTTGTCGACTTGGGTAGGATCGCCTGATTTAAACAACCGTGTTATTATTGCTTGTTTGTAAATAGATGGAAAAATACCAGTTGAGAGGCTATGGTTTGCCAGATACTTTGGGGTATGGCAATTTGCAATTTGATTTTCTGTGTCTTATCAGAAGACAAAGATTCGTCAGTTTTCAAACTAACCCTACTGGATCCAGCACTAGGAAATGAAGATGAGGAACGAAATAGTCCCAGTTCACCATCAGAATGATCACATCAGCAAAGAGATGAGAACAGCGACTTGGGTGCGATCAGGTAAGCCAGGTTCTTTTGGTTCTAGGACATCATCCCTCGAGGGCTCCGACTCCCTAGAGTCCTTTGGGCTGATGAAAATCGAGTAATTCTCTCGATGAAGAGGTCTTGTCCGTCTACAGCTGCCAGAGTTGATGGCCACTGCTATTTCGGGAGTTTCATTGGGGATTTCGTACAAACTGGAGGGCCACGATTCTTGTGGAAGGCTCAACCAGGGAGGACCGTGCCACCATAAGCCACATTGGGTTAACTCTGAGAGCAGTTGTCCAGGATACACAGTTCCCACAATTCTGGGCAGTATATTGACGGCGACCCCCATCAAAATTTGGGAATCACACAACCATCTTGGCAGCCAACCATCCAGGACTGGTCTCGAAAATCCAGACCATTGTCCAGCTGCTTCCAGGACATATATTGCCACGCTGGATAGAGGAGACTACGTCACTGTGATCCTATCTCTTCATCTCAGGGGGGAACACAAAGAAACAGCTTCAATCGACTTCAGCATGGTGGCAGAGTTCACTTCAGAACGAGCACAGGATGGACTATGTGATACCTCTGTTTTGAGCTCATGTGCACTTTCCACAACACGTTTATATAAAATATGGCTCCAACTGGTTGGGCTTGGGCGACTCTGTGAAGAGTGAGACGCTGATGCGCTCACAGGAGCAATAAGCCAGAACGCGCATGCCCAGACAGAAGCTGCGCGCGCATGCCCTCTCCCTACTCTTTGGAGACTGGAAATCAGAATTACTTTCCCCTGGGCTCATGGATGGCGCATCCTGGATATTGGCGCCAGCCTTGCTACCAACCAGCAAGACTGGGGGAATCCATTTATTTCAATTTTAATCATTTATTGTTAGGTTTATTTGTAGCAGAGCTCCATAGGAAATCAATTATTTTATTTATCGTAATATAACATTCAGTAGCAAAAGTAAATTGTAATCATTTTCTACTTGCACCAATTTCAAGCCCTTGTCATCTGCGGAAACATTTTGGTAGCAAAACGTGGTTTTCTGCAATAAAGAGGGACTGGTAATATAGCGGGCTTGTATTTCTGTCAAAATATTTTTCAGTGATTTTTTAAATTTTTTTGTTTTCTAATTCTTATCATACCTATAGGAGCATTTATGCGATTTTAGAGAGCTCGTTTAGGTTATCTTATGAACCACATTCCATTGAACAGTTGATTAATTGCTCTCAAAATCGTCGTAATGCACCACGTGTTGGTAGGTAATTAGTATTATGCAATAGAAGGGATACAGCCATCTCCCATTGTTCATATAGTACTCCTCTCCTCTGTATGTGTGTACTTGCATACTCCCAAATGGATGACTATCAACCAGGCTTTATTCTCTATTCAGGAACAATTGGGTAGTGTATTTTTTTCTCCTGTTTGTTGAGTATTTCCCAAATTTCCAGTTGGACAACCTATTCCAACTTGCTTACTGCCAATCTTGCATGGTAAATTCATGCCAGTACCACCCTCCCTTCCTGAAACTCCTTTCATCCTACTAATAATATGCCGTGTGACAGCGATAAAGACGAAGTCTCTATTGAGTCAATGTTGAAAAAGAAGGTCTGAACTCTTCATAGAATCAGAATATTGGCGAGCCTTGAAATTAAAGTTATAGCTTGTAGGTAATGAAAAGAAGGTACTTGTGACTACTGCTGTCAGTTGACCGCAGCGCGCCTTGTGTCATGAGAGGTAACTTACTAAGATTGCATACTTATTATATGACACCGCCACCTGATTTCCGCCCCAACTTGCAGCTTCATCTGATGTCCATTATCACACAATACACTGGAAGGGATGATTTTCTTTTGCTGTAAAAACAGAACAGCTTATTTATCATCATTAACAGTCCTAAATATTTTCTTCCAGTTCAAATCCATTTTAATATAAAAATAACTATAAATTAACATAGAAATGAAACAACAACAAGAAGGTTCCATAACAGGGAGTATTACTTCCCTGGCATGCCGCAATGAGCGCTGCAGTCAACCGACAGCAGAATTAAGTACTGAAAAGATGATGTAGGAGTCCCTGGCGGAGAAGAAGCGAAACAAAAAGCAGGGGTTTGTAAGATTTTTCTCCCCTACAAACGTCAGCAGTGAACCAACTCGCAACAAACAGCGAACCAGTGTAGCCAACGCAACAACGACAGTTTCCTCTTTTTTCCATGTGCTCGGCTTTAACTCGCCTCTTCTCCGCCAGGCAGCGACTCCTACATATTCTTTTCATAACCTACAAGCTAAATTAGATCAGGCCAGGGGTGGGGGAAACATGCAGGACTAAGTTTAAATGCATGTTTCACTCAGTGGACAAATATTTTCGTAAATATGAATATTGTTGGGTCCAATTGGTCTCACTTTACTGGGATGAAGTTAAATGGGAGAAGTCCATCATTACTCTTTACTACTATGTTTGATGTTTGTTGCAACCGTTATGATGTCTATTTTCCAAAGGAGTCGAATTTAGGCTATCACGCAACTGGCAAGATAATGGCATGCTATCTCTTCTTGAGTGGTGACATGAGGCATACGTCCTGTTGTTGCAAAATGCTGCAAAAGGAAGAAAGCACAGTACCGCCGCTACTATCCAACTAATCAATAAGGTGATAAACATTGATACATCTCAAAATTGCGTGAACAGTACCCAATGTGTCTAATTTATAAGCTTTCCCATACTGTGTCCCCAATCGCTTCTCTTGTATTTACCCTCGACTGCGTCATTCAACCCCTTGAAATCACATTATTCTAGTTGAAAGTATTCCTTCGACAGCAAAATGAGAACAAGTATATTATAAATTAACCGAAAACTACTAAAAAAACGAATTCCTACTATTTTTTATTCCGACAAGTTTTCACGGCTCCTTTTTATTCCTCCCCAACAGAATGTTTATATTTGCTATAAAATATATAATAGAATTTACGTATTTTTTTATACTTTTTATAATCTATTTACAAAACTATAAAAACTTTTTGTGGGAAACAAAAAGAGAGCCGCCTTTTTCACTTTTACACGTACAACTTATACGGGAGGGGGAAATGACCTATTTTTTATTTTGACAGACGATTGTTTTTTGACTTTGAATTATTATTTTTTTAAAAAAAGCGAAAAACCACAAAATGAAAACTTGTCTAGACATATTTCCATGTAAGTTGGTTGAAAGAAAAAAATGTTACAAATATTTATTAAATGCTAAGACGTAGTTTTTTAATAGTTATTCAGTACAGAAGTTACAAAACGATAACCCCATACGTAGTTTAAAAACAAAATGAATTTTATAGTGAGAGAGAAAAACATTGTTCAAATATTCCACTGAAGAAATTATGTATTATTTGTCATATATTTCGTTCGTGTCATCTTCAACGGATCCGCTGGTGAATGTTGAAATCCGCTTTATTCGCCAAATTGTATCTTTTTATAAAAACGTGCATTACCTGTTTTATTGTTTTTATATCCTGTTTATTTAACCTGGAAACATTAATTGTACGGTTGTTCGCTAGAGGGTGGAAAGGTGTTTTCTTAACTGTATTTTATTGGCAATTTTGGAACAAAATCAAAACACTTGTTTGATGAACTAGTTTGCTGAGGATTTTTTGATTTTCTCATAATTAACCCAGTCATATAGACAGTGCTACTGCCATAAGATGCTATTTTGGGCAATTTTGTTTATCTCCATCAGTTGCTTCCTGATTCTTCCAACTAGCCTTAACCCAGTGCCCTAAGTAGATTTCAGTATTGATTGATTGACTGAACTGACTGAGAACCAAGATGGCTGCCATACCAGCCATCTTGTTCCTTGAGATGTTGAGTTCTCACCATCCCCATCATTTGTTTCTCTTCCATTAGCTGGTTGCTCACTGATGTCTTATGCATTTGAGACTGGCCAATCCACTCACTGGTAAATAACTACAGCGAGTGTGTAGGAAGTTTCTGCTTATGCCAACTCAACCAAGATGGCAGCCATACCAGCCATCTTGTTCCTTATGATGTAGAGTCCTTAACATCCCCATCAGATCTTTGTTTCTCTTTGATCAGTTTACTCGAATGAGGGTTCACTACCCTCAGCTGGTTGCTCACTGGTGTCTTGTGCATTTGAGACTGGTCAAGAACTACAGCGAGTGTGTAGGAAGTTGCTGCTTATGTCAACTCAATTTCAACATAAGGTTCTTTCAAACATTTTTCTTCATAAATTACTCGTTTTAGTTCCAGCTTTGTGACTTCTGCAATTATTCCAAATTTTGTTCCTCATTCCACCCTTGACAATGATTCAATTGAACACTTTTTCACGACTTTCTGAGATTCAAAGAATTGAATCTGTGTAAAGGTTGTCCAAAAGAAAGAGACTCACCAATAATTTGGAGAAATTTGGAAAAATTGGATTTTGTGTCGCAATTTGATAAATGTAGATGACGCCTTGGCCTCACTTGTGACAAGCTGTTATCACCGGTTATCTTATCAGCTATAAGAGTACAGTCACCATTAGAACCGCCTGCCACTCTCTATGCTGGCTGATTTCGGACTTTGTAACAGGTTAAAATGACCAAAAGAATTGTAAAACCGTTGCCATGGCACTAAACCGATCGTGTTTCCTATTTTTTCAAACCATTATCACTTATTTTATTTATTATCTTCATATGGCAGTTGGGGTATCGCGCAAACTTTACATTGTCACCTTCGCACACCGACGCCATTCTATCAAATAACATCAATTCACCCTCTACTTTCAAACCTCAATGATTGTGCCTTAAGATTTCTAATAATTTTGTAATCTTCGGTACCGTGGCGTATTTTTGTTTTCACGGCCCAACTGCCATCTAGCGGGCTCGTATTGTGCGTGTTCATCCTAATTCCTTAATTATGTTTTTGAATAATACATTTTGTTCATTTAAAAGTAGGTGTAAAAGTTTATATGCATTATAATTATCAGTACCTATGAATAAACAATTATATTGAATTTATTGATTTGAATGTGCAGGAATCTCAGTATGAAGATTTTATTGTATTTGCTATTCAATAGGAAGAATTAATGGTATCCAATATTATCTACTTATTTTGTCGATATTTCCAATAAAGTTATTATTTATAAATTATTTCACAAGTTGAACCATTTCGCCTTTTGTTCCTACCGGGTGGGTTGGGGGTGTCAATGGTATTGAAGGCCACATAATCAAGGCTAGTTCTTCATCCCCTGAAAAACTCATTTCAACCAGGAATATAGTCAATCAAAGGCAGTCATAATTTGCACCGTTTATTAAGTACAAATATACAATTCCCTAAAGTCAATAACATTAGTTAACAAAACCTATCACAACAATAAAATCCATCGTACACAACACGAGATTCACATCCGACAAATATGACGGACAATTTCCGGGTCGTATTACTCGTAATATAGAAATAGCGGGGATAGTGGGAGTTACAGCGGCTCTTTAATGTTATTCCTTCGTTCGAAACTGATATTCAGGCTCGTTTGAGGTGTAATTCGAATTTTTTTATTTATTTGAAATAACAACATTATATAGGGTGACAGGCTACTCGCGTTACAAATTATAAAATCTTGTAGGAAGTTTGATGCTGAACAAAAAAGTTCCTATTCAATATGGTCTAATTCTTAACTGTTTTGCAGATATTGCGATTTTCAAGAGTTTTCAGGAAATTCAGTATTTACTGACGAGAAAACGCTGCAAATTCTTTCACAGAGGTTGGTTATTCCTCGGACCAGAAGCATGGAGAGTCATTTCAATCGATTCAGCGTCCCAAATTTAGTGGAAAATGATACCCCACACGCCTATGCGTTTTTGAGATTTCTGGTACCTAGGCGTGTGGGGTATCATTTTCGACTAAATTTTGGACGCTGAATCGATTGAAATGGGTCTGGGATCCGTCAGACCCACAGTTTCCCCATTTTCTCCATGTTGAAGAAATAAGTCTCCATGCTACAGTACATAGATCATTGAGCCTGAAGTACCAGTTCAAACTTTGTTTAAGCCCCCTTTCACGACCCAATCCGTTCTCCGTAAGTCGGGGCCACGCTCCATCCACCCGGAAAACGGGTGGTGTAAGTGTTGACATTCATGGGCGCGCCAGCTGGTACAGTGGCGCCACGGCCCGTCGGGTTTCCCCATTCACGGAAAGGTGGAGTGATGGAGCTTTGGCGCGGCGCTTTGGATTTTCGTCGAGTTGGATATCCAGACACTCCGACCGCGCCAAAAATATCTGGTTAGATTTCTCCATTCACGAGGCGATTTTCGCATCGCTCCACGCCAAATGGACGATTGGAGCGATCGTGAATGGCCACCTTAATGGCATGCTCCTGCTTCCATATTCGAGGGCGACCAGAATGGGACGGGGTTCCCCACGATTTAAGCCCCCCCCCCCCCCTTTCACGACCCGATCCGTTCTCCTTAAGTCGGCTGTCCTTAATCCGTGCTCCATCGGCCTGGAAAAGGGTGGTGTAATGGCATGCTCCTTCCTCCGTTTTCAGGTGCCACCAGAACGGTAGATTGGGACGGATTTCTTCACGATTTAAGCCCCCGTTTGACGACCCGATCCGTTCTCCGTAAGTCGGGGCCACGCTCCATCCACCCGGAAAACGGGTGGTGTAATGGCATGCTCCTGCTCCCGTTTTCAGGGGCGACCAGAATGGGACGGGGTTCCCCACAATTTGAGCCCCCCTTTCACGACCCAATCCATTCTCCGTAAGTTGGGGCCACGCTCCATCGGCCCGAAAAATGGGTGGTGTAATGGCATGCTCCTGCTCCAGTTTTCAGGTGCGACCAGAACAGGACGGATTTCCTCACAATTTAGGGTGAAAACCCCCCTTGCCGCTTCACCCTGAAAACTGGACGTGAAAGACCTTGCCGGGCGGATCGGACCCTGCTGTACTACGCATTATTTGGTGCTAATGCGATGAAAGTGGCTCCATGTAATAATGAGAACATTTCAATAGAGGTCCTAAAACTGTATAAGCCGTGCAGAATGTTGTGGGACACTTCCCAGGCCCTTTATCACAATAAAGATGCCCAAAATCAGGCTTTTTCCATGTTATTGAATGTGTATCAGCGTCTTAAGCCAACAGCGACGTTGAAGGACGTGAAATGGAAGCCTTCCTCTGCAGTCACTGCTTAACGCATTACGGTGTCCTTTTCGATAAAAGGCCTCACCATATTAAATAACTCCTTGAACACTTCAGAAGTCATACGCAAGAAATTCCGGAGATTGTTGCTGCCCAATGCTTGAAAGTCTGTTCAGCCCATGTTTCATTGTTTTTCCTCGGTTTTTTTTTTTCAAACAGGGCAACACAGTGCAATACCTAAAGCGTGCGGTTTTGGACAAATAAAGGGCCATTTGAATTCAAAAAAGCGTTTTGACAAGGGAGAGACACAATTCTGAAGGAGCTTGGAACCTACTGCTGCTGTCGACGCTCCAGGACGGACGGTGGGTCATGTAAAGGCGACGGTCTGCCGGACATGGAGACAGCGAGATCGGGACATGAAACGGGGCAGGGAGAACGGGTCGGGTCGTGTAAAGGCAACGCTCTGCCGGACATGGAGACAGCGAGATCGGGACCTGAAACGGGGCTGAGGGAACGGGCCGGGTCGTGAACGGGGGGCCTTTAGGTGGAAACGCACCTTCACGACACTTGCTGCCTCGTATCACGTGATATCATACGGAGAAGCACACTGGTATTACGTTCAATTATCAGTTGTATATAATGACAGGCTCTGAAACGCGGACGTAGTGGTTTTATACTGTTCCTGAGGAGCCAAAAGATGAACATCTCGAGTAGTAATTCATAATGGGTAGATGGATGCACAAACAAGAAAATATGGAGGACAAACAAGAAATAGGTGTGGGTCCAAAGAGCGAACATGGACGCACCAAAATGTGACTGACCACGATTTGTATCACGTGAGACCGTGAAGAGGCCATTTATGTAGCTCTTGGTGATAGTCACACTTTTGTGACGTGATATTACACAAGAGCACATGACGTGAGTCGTGCGTTTCCACCTTTAAGCGCAAATTACCGGTAATACATTACTATTTAGAGCATTCCTGTCACTCAGAAAAGAGCCATTACGACACTGATCCCAGAGAAGACAATTTTTCACGGGATTCGATCTATGAATCGATTATCGCCGGAGCCAGAACTAGAAACGCCGCCACGTACGCGAGAAACTTTCAATAGTATAACAGCAATAAATAATCCTTATATAATTTTTATACGAAGGAAATCTGACTAGAGTATAAGATGGGATTAGAAACAGTTGGATAGAAAGTTTAAAACGACAACTTCAATTCAGGTTTTGACTACTCTTTCGTAACCAAACGCTGTTCGTGAGGACGAGCCAAAATTTGAAAAAATTCGATGAAATTACGGATTTGAAAAAGAAAACCCCCATTCTGGTTCGCGAGTAAATTAATTCATAAATTACCCGTCCACCTTTTTTTTCTTGAAAGGAGATTTAAACTAATTTTGTCTGTATAAAAATTTGAGCGTACAGCACATTTTGAGACACTTTTGGAAAAAATGCTCACTAACAGCTTTTGCTTACGGGAAAATACCGTTTTTGGATTACATTACTTACTGTCTAGTGACACCAAAGCAGGACGGATAAAATATCAACACTCAACGATGTAACATTAAGGTCCCGTGGGATATTTACCTATAAAGTTGGATTAAAATTTAATGGAATCAAAATTGTTTAAATTTATTTTTACATTGAGGTATTACGAAGATCTACGTTTTCGTTTCTACCTCGTGTAATTAAAAGAGTAAAACGCTTAGCAATGGAAATGGCAAGCTTCTCAATTTCTACTTTGAAATCCTCGTTCTAAGGGCACTGCACGATAAATTCGTTTTATTGGAAGCTGCGAGCGTCAATCGCAATACAAAATCGCTTGAATCGCTATACTTATCGGATACACCAGGTACAACACGGATATTCGATTGTGCGTCGTCAGACGCGTATCTTTGGTATAAATAAATTACGTTGGGACGGGCCCAAATTGATTAAATAAAACTATTAAGTACATTACCGGCATATCAAGAAAATTGAATTTGTTTTTCAACGTCATGTGCGCGTATGAGCTTCAATTTCATAGGAGAATAGCTCAAATACAGTTCTATAGGTAATTATGGTTAACAGTTCTCAAGACTAGTAGCAACTTTTCGGGCACTCACATCAAAAATTCAACAAATGTGCCGAAGAACTGAAATCACAAAACGGTTCTGGGAATGTAAGTACCTTTTATCTCGAAACTTCATTCGTACTTATCGCGTGGGCCATTTTCAACCATTTCCAGGCACTGTGACGTCATTGGTGTAAACATAATTGAACAAGATTATGATCAAACATTGCCAAGATTCTTCAATAGACGCCTTAAAACGTTCGCTGCGGGTCACGCGCTCAGCGCGTGAGCTCGGTTCCAAAGTGCGTCGCACGCGCCTGGCGCGTGAAGGTAGCCTTCACTTCAGATCGCTCATCCAGTATACCAGAAAGTGAAATGGAACATATTTCTACTTCCCGCGCCAGCTTTGAACCTTCTGAAGGTACTGTAAACGTCGGAGCCAGCTGGGGTGTTGCTAAGATGCAAAAAAATAAGTCCGAAATAGGGGACTGGTTTGGAGTTTTCTGGTCATTTTGCATCGTTTTCAGTGTTCCCGCCTCAAGATTTCTTTCAGTGCTTCGCTTTAGTACACGAAATACTTCAGTGCAAGTAGTTTACTCCAAGGTAAATAGGCGCGTGAGCCGCACTGGGTTAGAAGCTCGCTTCGCACTCGCCTGGCGCGTTCCTATTACAGCTGCTCAAACGAGCTCAACAATTATGCAGCGAACGTGTTAAAAGGGAATCAAATGCCTGATGGAAAATGAAGATGGGTTTTGATTGGTTCTTTCTTTGAATCAACCAATGTTTCTCTTTGGTGGGCAGGTTATGGCCTTAGAACAATACCCGACGACCGATGAAGACCTTGAAGCGGATTCAGAGCAAAATTTCTTAAATAAAAGGACGTTGCCTTCAGTCTCCAACAATGGAATGAACGTTTGCTTCAAATAAGCTAGACGAATGAGGAAATCACTCGATGCCGAATGTGTTGGTTTCTTCCACGGCCAAAAGTAGTTTTTCGTAAAGCGTTTCAGGCGAAGGGTACGGCGGAAGGTCGAGGCGGTTGAAGCAAGTGTGCGCCCTATTACAAACAAAATGATACAATTAATTAAGAGAATATACGAGTAATAAACACAGGATAACAACAAAACGAAATACTGTTCATACCTTGGCAGGCTGTTGGGTTTACCCCATTTTTCCACGCAGAACTTCCGCGGACCGGTTGAGCCTCTCAGAGCGGCGAACCCTTCGTACGGCACGGAACTCGTACCTGTACGAAAATATTACAATATTACATAGACGTCAAATATGGAACGAAAAATACGTCATAACGAGGCGTAGAAGGGGACCAATGAACGACTGATGCCCCTAAGGAAAACGTACAATCCTAGACTGTAAAAAACGAGAAATAGTTTAGTTGGTGTGTAGAGTTTTGGTTGGTTATTCCTCGAATGCAAAAAGTCAATCTTTCCGATTCGACCCAATATTTTTTTTTTTCGGTGTTTCAAGGTGTCTAGATCAAAATAATGAAAAATCGTCCACGCCGACTTTGGTAGTAGAACATTTTCTAAAAACACTGCAAACTCTTTCACACGGGTTGGTCATTCCTCACACCAGACGCATGAAGACTCATTTCTTCAACATGGAGAAAATGGGGAAAACAGTGGGTGTGGCGGGTCTCGGTCCCATTTCATTGGGTTCAGCGTCAGAACTTTGGTGGAAATTGATACCCCACATGCCTAGGTACCAGAAATGTCAAAAACACATTCGAAAAGGGTAGATAGGTACCCATTTTGACCCAAAACCTCATCCAGAGGGTGCAAATCATTCCTGGACCCATTTCGTTGGATTTAGCGTCCAAAATGTAGTGGAACATGATACACCACACGCCTAGGTACCAGAAATCTCAAAAACACATATTCAAAATGGGTAGATAGGCACCCATTTTGACCCATAACTTCTTCCGGTGAGTGCCAATCGTTCTGGAACCCATTTCATTGGATCAGATGTCCAAAATTTAGAGGAAAACAATACCCAACACGCCCAGATCGCCAGAAATCTCGAAAATCAATTTTTCGAAATACATATTTGATCCGCGTCGTTCTTGGTAGTAGACAATTTTCTAAAAATCTGAAATTTGGGTCAGGGGTCTGTTCCCGACTCTAGTTGTTCCTCGAAACTATTCAGCACGATCGGGCCAAATTTGGGCGGAGTAGGGCACACAACTTGCTTCTAAATGTCAAAAGCTCATGAAATCTCGAAAGAGTAAATAGAAGCGGTATACAGCGCTCTGAATACCGAAAAGGAAGAAGGAAAGGTCATTTCGTAATCTGCTATTTCCATGAGTCGGGTTATTTCTTCAAGTCTTAAAAAAATTGGTTTCAGCGTTCCTGGATAGATTCCCAAGGCCTGAAACCTACGGTTTACCAGTAACGTGGCATCTTGTAACGTTCTTTGTCTAGATGTCGTAAAGATTACTGTCAATGGAGGAAAAAGCAGTAAAAAAAAGTACATAACAGTCGTCCGGACAGATATTATTAGATATTATGCATAACGGCGGACAGATATTAGCTTAACGTATAAGTTACCAGTGACAAATTGGAGGAGGCGGAGTCGCTGTTCATTAGTGAACCTCTCCATGGCAGCCCAAAACCAAGAGATGACTATGTGGTTGTCGTGGTACCCTGAAAAAAGGTTATGAAAAATGATGTTCAATCGTGCAAACAATAGGTTTTTTGAAGAATATTCACGAGCGACGTACCGGAACGATATTCCGTATTTAGACGCCAGTCGTTCAGATCAATTTCTGCAGTGCCGGCAATGACGAGTTCCAGTTCTCGAGCGTCGAACACCGAAACGAGACGAGCATCAACAACCTGGAAAGGTTGAAGGGAAGAAAGGTCAACAGGGGATAATTCACCAACAATCGGCAGTGACAGTAGGGGTGGCTTGCACAGGCGACACAGACAGGCCCCATTTACAATAAGCCTGTAAGTAAATCTAATGCTAATGTGAAGTAGAGATGTGCCGAAAAGAACAGAACAGGTATATTGGAACAGTTTCGTTCCAGAACAGTCTGGTGGAATAGCTTGTTCCAACTGTTCCGAACGATACCCCGTGTTTCGCTGCCTCTGCACACTATTCTCTCGCACTCGTTCGGAACAGCAACACAGACAACTAGACGAGTGCGGCGAAACTAGTATAAGTGAATCCGCACTCTTTTTTCTTGGAAGTCGCAGTATTGGAGAGAAAGAAAGATCCTCTACAATGGTGGAACGAAAAGAGATTTGTGTATCCAACGCTTTCAAAACTGGCATTAAAACGTTTCATTGTGGTTGCAACATCAGTTCCGTGTGAACGTATTTTGTCAAAAACTGGAAGCATAATTAGTGACAGACAATAACAACTGAAACCCAGTAAAGTTAAAGAAATTGAGTTCCTAAACGCTAACCATAAGGTGATTGCTGCCACTACGGTCAGATTTATTTTGTTATGATTTTGAACAAGACCTAATTAAGTTTGAATGATTTGATCTAAAAAATTGACTTAATTAAAACAATTTCTAATTTATTTGATTGTTTCGATTCAACTTACCCAAAATAACTTTTAGATATAATTTTCAGTATTAAATTAGTACGTTATACGGGCATCGGCGTGAATTACCTTGCTGTTATAAAGTGTTCCGCAACAGAGAACAGGATAGAGATGTTTTAGAGTATTTTTATACGAATTACTTGCTGTTATAAAGTGTTCCGTAACAGAGAACAGGATGGAGACGCAACAGCATCGTCGGAGTCGTCAGACTCGCAGGACAGTCATCATTAGACCCCGTGGAACAGACTGTTCCAAACTGTTCCGCTGGAACAGGTATATGAGACTAGTCTCAGCGTACTTATCCACCCACAACAAAAAGGACGCAAACTGAACACACTAGAGAACATGAAAATATACAAATGAAAACACTTCCACAGACGCACCATCAATGAACAATTGAATATCCGACACCATATTCACACCAATCAAACAGAAGAACACATACAACCACCATAAATATCACTGCACCTTAACACATACACAGGAGTATAAACTAATCTATATAACTGCACAGTCTTAGTATAATAATGTACAGCTTACAGATATCCAAAATACAACAGTAAAACTAATAATAGCTTCAACAACCCACAATCTTCCTGCTTCGTCCTGGGCATCTGAAATTCAGCGGGCTGCAAACTAACGACGAACTACGGAATTACCATCGGAACATCATTTGAGAACTCTTTAAGACATTCGAACAATCACTACGCGAAATATTATTAGTATATAAATCAGCTGACAATCAGCCAATCTTGATGGCTTGGATTTGGCCTTTTCTCATTCTCGTTCAACGGCCGTGTACTGAATAAAAGCTGTCTGTGCGCTTCCTCATCTTATTGCGATTCTGGACGGAAGGAATGATGAAGGTACATAAATCAAAATAGTTTTGTACCGGTATGCTAAAATCTTGACAGTAGTTTTCAAGGACTCTGTTACTAACAAATGCCAGTACCTTTTCACTTTTGACTCTCAATGTCAAAGGGCCCCCATGCTCCTCGGGCCACCAAAACCCTAAAGCCACCCCTGCTAACAGTAAGCAATGTAATCAAAATCAGGACGAACCTCGTAGAACCCGCGAACCAACGAGTCAGTCTGTTCAGCAACGCCTCTCTCAAGCCGCCATCGGACAACCCTTTCGATGTACTCCTGCGTAAAATTGTCACAAACTCATCAAACACAATGTAAATAAACCTTGGCAAAGAAATCTGAAAGGTGTACCGATACCCCAGTATCGGTTGAAAATGAGTACATTATTGAGTTCAAGTTCAATTTACCTTTTTGTTCTTTTCAGTCACGGGAATGTTTTTTCCACCGGGTTTCAATTCTCTCTCAACCGCGGTACCGAAAACCTCTTCTGTGACGGCAAAAGTCAGATCGAGAGACTGAGATCCCGATATGTCGTGTTCTTTGACCCAGAGAAGACTCTGATGGAACTCTTGGTCCAAAGATTCGACGTCGCTTAGCGACACAGGTCTGCAAAACAAGCGTCACGGATTATTTGACAATTCTTCGTAGTTCATTGAGTCCTTCAGAGTAAACGGCAAACTGAGCAAAAGCGCGGCAAATTCATTCACAGGGGTGAATTCCTCGGACCTGGAGCATGGAGACTCATTCCAATCGATTCAGCGTCCAACATTTTGTAGAAAATGATACCCCACACACCTAGGACAAGAAATCTCGAAAGTCAAAATTCAAAATAGGTAGATAGATACCCATATTGACCCTTAACCTCTTCCAGTGGGCGCCAATCGTTACGGGACCCGTCTCGTCAGACTCAGCGCCCTAAATTTAGTCAAAAATGATACCCCACACGCCTAGATCGCCGAAAATCTCGATTTTTGTTTGCTTTTAAATCACATTTTGACCCTAACGCTCCTCAAATTTGGTCCAAACGGGCTGAAAAGTTTCGTGGACCGACCAGAGCTGGAAATGGGTCCCTGACCCAAATTTCAGATTTTTAGAAAAAACGGCGTGGACGGCGGACAGATATTAATCCCCCCCCTCTCCCGCCGGTCCATCACCTTGCCATGGTGGGGGCATCAACATTGCTGAGAATTGACTGGAGGAGTAACAACCTGATTAAAAAACCAGGGACCAGGTGGCCAACTGGCAGCACTCGGCAAGGCTCCCTACCCCAGGGTTACGTGGATGGAGGGTGCAGAGATGGGAGAGAGAGGAGTCTCTCTGCACTCAGACATGGACCAACTCGGACTTCATTGGACAAGAACTAGTATCGTCATTGTGAGCAGCCGCCCAGGCAGGCGCCTTTAGCTACATGGGGTCAGCGCCAACTGTCCTGTGGGGCCCTGGCCTAGCAGGCACCTTACCCGGTACCCATGATGTCGGCATGGGAGCCCTGAAAGGATCTCTCTTGAGCAATTGGCAATTTTTGAAAAACCCATTTGTACCCATACCCTGCCTCTGTTTTGAGGGATTGTGCACATTTAAGTCAGGCACAATGAGGACGCAGCGAGGATCATGAACGATGGATGGACGTTTTGGATTTGGAATCTACACACTTTAAGAAGGCAAAAAGCACAATGTCGGAGAAAATAAAGGACAGTTTTTGGATTGATCCAGCGCATAGTTTCATTATTACAATTAGAATAATAAACCAAATGGACGAGCATGAGTTTGAATGATTTATGCCGAGGAGATGTGTCCTCACCAAAAACAACAATCCAGGTCCAGGTCAAAGCAAGTTGTAAGTAGTAGTTAAAACCAATATCGCGACAACATCAACAATACATCGCAAGCGGGAAAGTACTAGACTATGTACTTACAGGCGTAGTAGGGCTTTGTAGAATGGACGGGTGAAAAATGCGTCGAGGAGATACTGATGGACGAGAGCAAGCCCGAGGACTCTCCCACAGAACCTGAACCTGTTGAAACATGAAATAATGACGTCATTGTAATTGCCGAGGACGCTTCACCATCTCCTAGATCCCCTCCACAACGATTGATTCAATAAAGGCAGTTGAATCAACCCATCCAAATCATCATGACCTGTTTATTTAAACGCTGCAAATTCATTCACAGCCACTCGCCCCTCCTCTTGTTGAGCCCCAAGGTATTCCACTGGTGGTCAGGGCGGTAAGAATTGGTTTTTACAGTGGCTCAATTACGGACAAGCTCGCTCTTCAGGAGGTACCCTTCCTGCAGGTTACCCAACAATTTACCATTAGAACTACCTGCTCCCCACTACCCAGATGTACTCCTCATGGCTCTCGCTAGAGCAGGCACCCTGGGCGCCTGAGAAACCTTTAGGCTTAGTTCCTTGAACTTTAAAATTTGCTGGTCCACAGCATTCCTCAATTCAATAGCAACCTGCCTCCTCGGACTGGTCTGACAGCTACCACCACCACATCCAGCACAGAGGGCTCAACTACACCAGTCTCTAGATGGTGTCACCCCCATCCTCCGCTGCTAAGATGACAGTGGCCCCCTCAGGCATTGGGGCAGGATCCCGTTTCAGCCAGCCATGCCCGTATGCCAGCTCGCACCTCAGTAACAGTTACAGCCTTCTCTTGCCTGGCCACAGGTTTTGGCGTCACCCTTGGTCTCTCTTCGGCCCTCTTGCTCTGGACTGTCACAAACGTGTCCCTCTGTGGTCCCATGTTGCCCACTGGTTGGTTCTCCATCTTCTAGAATATGCTGCAGTATGTCCCCTTGTGGAGCAAGCACCCGCGGTGGTGTTTCGAATGGCAAAAAACTTGTGCGATGAAGTCTCCAGGAGACAACTTACCACTCATGATGATTGTCGACAAATGCTGACATCGGAGATACTTGAACTGTGTAAGTGTCGTTGGCGGAGTACTCGAACAGGCCATAGTAAGGGTTGAACAACTCCCGCGACAGTAAAAAGAAAAACTCTCTAGACGGCCCTCCATAGTCCAGACCTTCTTCGTGATCGAACTGGACGTACAATTTGCATTTTTGTAGGTCTTTTTTAGACGCGCACATAACCTTGTTGAATGCGTCTTCGAGCAAATGTTCCCGTCTAATGTGCAACCTGAAAAGCCACAAAAACGTTTACAATCCTGTTTTTCATTTGTCAAGGAGACGCCGCAACAAACTTGTTCTCACTTGAGTTTGGCAGGACCCTGTCCGTAACCTTTGGACTCGAGTTTTCTGTAGAAATTCCTCAACTTGGCTTCGAAATCCCTCCTGTAGGGAGCGGGCGCCCTCGCCGACCTCGACATACCAGGTGACGCAACAGGTGACAGTTGGGGCGAGATGCGAGGGCTTCCCGTCGCCGGGACGTAGGACATGATTTCATTTTCGAAAAGGCTGCAACAGAGAGAACCAGGTAAAATTAGTGTTGTGAAAATTTGTGTTCTTGCCAGGCATAGGCTTACGCCCGTGTCGCCAAGCAAGAATCGCTGTCGGTACTGGAGATCTCATTGCTGAAAGTATTATTATTACAAACCGACTTGTATACAATTTGTTATACAGGAATAATAAATTTCATTAGCAATCACTCCTTCACTACCTTCGATACCCAGATTTATGGGCCAACTGATAATTTTCTACCTGTATATACTACCGAATTCGGGAACTTTAGGTCGGTGCAAATAAACGCTGCAAATTCATACACACGGGTTGGTTATTCCTCGGACCAGGCGCATGGAGACTCATTTCTTCAACATGGGGAAAATGGGGAAACAGTGGGTGTGGCGGACCCATTCCAATCGATTCAGCGTCCAAGATTTAGTGGAAAATGGTACCCCGCACGCCACGAAATGGGTATATAGGCACCCATTTTGACCCATAAGCTCTTCCAGCGGGTGCCAATCGTTCTGGGACCCGTCTCATTGGATTCAGCGTCGCCAAGTGAGAGGGATAGGTACCTCCTTACGCTACAATGCCGTATTGGATGACCAGCTGGGAGGTGTAGATCAGGCAAAGTTTCTTTCTTCTCTGGAGTCTCCTTCCTTCTTCTGGAATCCACCGATGAGCATAATGGGCGTTGTGCACGTTTGTGCCTGTCATAGTTTTGACGCTCGATGTTGAAAAGCGGGCAGCTCCGTAATATGTGCTCTGCTGTCTCTGAAGGATGGCCGCAAGGGCACGCATTCTCGCCTTTGTTCAGAGTGGAGTTTGGCACTGAACATTCCATGGCCAGTGAGGAGTTGGGTTGTCTCATATGGCTGGCCGTCCACTGGACGCGAATTCGCGCGAAGAGGCGAAGAGGCGAAGTACGCGAATTCGCGTGAAGAGCTCAAACACTAGCATTCGTATAGGACCCCCGTCCACTGGAAGCGCTGTGATCGCGCAAAGTCTGGCGAAGGCGAAGAGAACCAAACCAGTTTGTTTCCGAACGCGCGAACAGGCGAACCCGGTGATGGAAATCTATACCTGCCGCACCCTTTTACCTAGCCCACATGTGTAGTCCCCATACTACTTCACTGACCAATGTACCTCATCTGTCTTTCGACCCAAAACAGCTGATAGGACGGGCGAAACTGACAGGAATTCGCGTGCAGTGGACGGGGTTTCGACGCGCGAAGAGGCGTAGAGGCGAAAACTTGCGAATTCGCCTCTTCGCCTCTTTGCGCGAATTCGCGTCCAGTGGACGGCCAGCCTATGGGGGTTCCACATAATCCATGGTTAGGCGCCATGAGACATTGAGGAAGAACTGGTGTGTCAATCGCCCACCTGCTCCACAATTCCACCATTCCTGCCAAGCATTTGGCCCATTCTCGTATACTGGTTATCTCTGTGTCGTATATTTGTGCCCTTGCCAACAACTCTTCCAAATCTCTTTGCAATGGGACTGTTGTCCAATCTGGCCACTTGACCAATCTGAAGGCAACCCTCGCGTCAAGCATGATTTCAATAGGCATGCAGCCCAAGAACACCTGAAGCCCGAGTGTGGATGCTGTGCGATAACCCCGTGTGATGGCCAGAGGACGGCACGCTGCTGCTGAAGAACCCGGTCTCTCTCTTGCTGGTTTGGATTTCGCCACCATGTTGGAGCTGCATACAAGATGCTGGGTAAGTATAATGCACGGTAGTACCGACTGCAGCCTCCTGCTGAATGTCACTCCCCAGCCAGATCCAGATGTGGCTCTGAGGCCACGAGCCATGGATGTCATCTTCTCACCTAGCAGGGCGATGTACGCAGTGGGACTCAAGCTGCCAGAAATGCAAATGGGGGGGAGGGGGGGGGGGTAAAAATTTGTTTTTAAAAAATGGATTTACGAGATTATCCGCGATCTAGGCGTGTGGGGTATCATTTTCCAGTAAAATTTGGGCGCTGAATCTAATAAAACGGGTCCTGGAACGATTGGCGCCCACCGGAAGAGATCATGGGTCAAAATGGGTACCTATCTACCCATTTCGAATGTGGGTTTTCGATATTTCTGATGCCAGGCGTGTGTGGTATCATTTTTGACTAAATTTTGAAAGCTGAATCCATTAAGACGGGTTCCGGAACGATTGGCACTCACCAGAAGTGCTCAGGGGTCAAAATGGGTATCTATGCACCCATTTGAATAGTGGGGTTTTGAAATTTCAGGTACCTAGGCGTGTGGGGTACCTTTTGGTTGGTTGTTCCTTGAATAATCAACCTATGTTTTCATGCAAATGGTCAACCTCTCCGATTCGGCTCAAAATTTTTTTCTGGACGTTTCATGGTGTCTAGATCAAAAACGCTGCAAATTCTTACACAGGGGTTGGTTATTCCTTGGACCAGGTGCATGGAAACCGATTTAAAAACATGGGGGAAATGGGGAAAACGGTGGGTGCGGCGGGTCCTAGACACATTCCAATCGATTCAGTGTCCATGATTAGTGGAAAATGATACCCCACAAGCCCAGAAACCAGAAATCTCATAAACACATATTCAAAACGCTGCAAATTCTTACACTCGGGTTGGTTATTCCTCGGACCAGGCGCATGAAGACTCATTTCTTCAACATGGGGGAAATGGGGAAAACAGTGGGTGCGGCGGGTCCCAGACCCATTCCAATCGATTCAGGGTCCAAAATTTAGTGGAATATGATACCCCACACGCCTAGGCACCAGAAATCCTGACACATACAAAATGGGTGGATACATACCCATTTTGACCCATAACTTCTTCCGGTGGGTGCCAATCGTTCTGGGACACACATCATTGAATTCAGCGTCCAAAATTTAGTGGAAAATGATACCCCACACGCCTAGGTAGCAGAAATCCCGAAAACACATAATCAAATTGGGTAATAAATACCCAATTTGACCCATTACTTCTTCCAGTGGGTGCCAATTGTTCTGGGACCCATTTTATTGGATTCAGCGTTCAAAATTTAGTGGAAAATGACACCCTACTCGCCTAGGTAGCAGAAATCCCGAAAACACATATTCAAGATGGGTGTATCTATGGGGCACTACGACACTAATTTACTAATATAATATTGAGAAAACGTAGGTAATTTAGAAGGCTATAATAATTGTATTAAATTGAATTGAATGGTACGAATAAAAAGCTCGGACAGTAAAAAGAATTGTAGGCAACTGCTCAAAATTGGTTGCTAAGTTTAACAGCTGGTTATAAACAACAGGATATGACGATGTGTTTTGTTTGTCTATTCGGCTGAAGTCACCCACATGGGTAATAAATACCCAATTTGACCCATTATTTCTTCCAGTGGGTGCCAATTGTTCTGGGACCCATTTTATTGGATTCAGCGTCCAAAATTTAGTGGAAAATGACACCCCACTCGCCTAAATCACCCAAAATCTCGAAAATCCATTTTTCAAAAAACACATTTTGACCCCTACCCCCTCCAAATTTGGTCCGATCGGGCTGAAAAGTTTCGAGGACCCATCTCGGCTGGGAACAGACCCCTGACCCAAATTTCAGATTTTTAGAACATTTTCTACTACCAAAAACGACGTGGACAATGGACGGCGGACGGCGTACGGCGTACGGCGTACGGCGTACGGCGTACGGCGGACGGCGGACGGACATTGACCTTTTTTGATCAGGACATCATGAAACGTCCAGAAAAAAATTTTGAGCCGAATCGGAGAGGTTGACCATTATCATGAAAACATAGGTTGATTATTCAAGGAATAACCAACCAAAAAGGTCAATGTCCGTCCGCCGTACGCCGTTTTTGGTAGTAGAAAATTTTCTAAAAATCTGAAATTTGGGTCAGAGGTCTGTTCCCGGCCTAGGACGGTCCTCCAAGCTTTTCAGCCCAATCGGTCCAAATTTGGGTGGGGTAGGGGTCAAAATGTGTTTTTTGAAAAATGGATTTTCGAGATTTTGGGCGATCTAGGCGAGTGGGGTATCATTTTCCACTAAATTTTGGACGCTGAATCAAATGAAATGGGTCCCAGAACGATCGGCGCCCACTGGAAGAAGTTATGGGTCAAATTGGGTATATATTACCCATTTTGAATATGTGTTTTCGGGATTTCTGCTACCTAGGCGTGTGGGGTATCATTTTCCGCTAAATCTTGGAAGCTGAATCCAATGAAGTGGGTCTCAGGACGATTGGCACCCACTGGAAGAAGTAATGGGTCAAATTGGGTATATATTACTCATTTTAAATATGTGTTTTCGAGATTTCTGGAACCTGGGCGTGTGGGGTATCATTTTCCACTAAATTTTGGATCCTGAATCGATTGGAATGGGTCTGGGACCCGCCGCACCCACTTTTTCCCCATTTCCCCCATGTTGAAGAAATGAGTCTCCATGCTGCTGGTCCAAGGAATAACCAACCCGTGTGTAAGAATTTGCAGCGTTTTTCCATTAAACATTGGACACTGAGTCGATTGGAAGATTCTCCATGCGGCAGGTCCAAGGAAGGGGTTGGTTACCCCAGTGAATGAATTTGCGGGGTTTATTATATACTCACATTGCCTGCCGTTAATTTTAGGTTCTATAAGGTGCACACGTGTGTTCTTGTATGAGAGGGCCATGAGCCCTAAATAGTACAGATATTCAAAAAAAAAACATTTTTTTTTTTCGAAATGTTTATTTTTGACGATCAACGCGTGTGAGGCATCATTTTCCATTGATTTTTGGACGATGATAATAAGTCGATTGGAAGAAGTCTGGGACATTCAACACTCACTGTTTTCCCCCCTTTTCTCCAAGCTCTAATGAATCATTGTGAAATAATTTACAGCTTTTTGTATCACATATTACTTGATTATGAGCCGATTACAGGTTGGTAGTTGCATGGGCCGATAATTGGTTTTTTCGGAGTGCTAAATACTTGAAAGATAGTTTGCTTACATCGAAGCATACAAATATATGGTTATTAAATCGGTTTATTTTCTTCTAACGACAATATTACGAATCTGAAGCGGATATGACGCTTTCGGAAATTCTCTCAAGGGATATCATTTTTGAAAACTTCGGTATTATCCTTAAGGGTGCCGAAAACTGGGGGTTTCACCCTTCTAGATTTTCGCCATCGTGGATAATTAATCTAGTCATTACGAGATGGATCGCCAAGAGCTTTCTCAGAACCAAAACATCAAACTCTAACTGGTTCATTATTTTAACTCAATGCAATTGATATGGTCCTAGTGATTAGTTAATAAGTGGCGAACTATAAAGATACCCAATAGTCATTTAATCGGCCAGATAGTGCTTTCATTAAGCAGTAATTTTGTACAGTTACACAATAATGATTCATGACCTGTCAGTATGCTTTTTATTTATTTATTTTATTCGTGATCACTGATTTGGGACTTTTTTCAACGGCAGAGACTTTACAATCAGAACTTAAATATCCAGCGAAGATTGCCATTACAGGTAGTCGGTTGTCGCGTTCTTAGTTTGTTCACATTCCGTTCTTTGTACATTAAATTGACCGATATTCTTCGACTTAACTCATTTCGTTGCCTCTGCACCCAGTTGTTGAACTAAATCTCAGAATGAATCTTTACTAATTTCCAGGAAATCGCTCCAAAATTCATTCACAATGGCTTCCTATATTTTTCAGTTATTTCTGGATCGCGGAGGAAAGTCGTGAACATGAGGCATTGAAAAGAGGTTCGGTATTTGCCAAAAACTGATCAAATTATGACGCATAAATCTACGTCGACGAATTCTTAATCCTTCAAGAAAACGCAGCAAATTCATTCTCACGGGTTGGTTATTCCTCGGACCAGGCGCATGGAGACTCATTTCTTCAACATGAGGAAATGGGGAAAACTGTGGGTGTGGCGGGTCCCAGACCCATTCCAATCGATTCAGGGTCCAAAATTTAGTGGAATATGATACCCCACACGCCTAGGTAGCAGAAATCCCGAAAACACATATTCAAAATGGGTAATAAATACCCAATTTGACCCATAACTTCTTCCAGTGGGTGCCGATCGTTCTGGGACCCGTTTCATTGGATTCAGCGTCCAAAATTTAGTGGAAAATGACACCCTACTCGCCTAGATCGCCCAAAATCTCGAAAATCCATTTTTCAAAAAACACATTTTGACCCCTACTCCACCCAAATTTGGTCCGATCGGGCTGAAAAGTTTCGAGGACCCGTCTCGGCCGGGAACAGACCTCTGACCCGAATTTCAGATTTTAGAAAATTTTCTACTACCAAAAACGGCGCGGACGATGGACGGCGTACAGCGTACGGCGTACGGCGGACGGACATCGACCTTTTTTGATCAGGACATCATGAAACGTCCAGAAAAAAATTTTGAGCCGAATCGGAGAGGTTGACCATTATCATGAAAACATAGGTTGATTATTCGAGGAATAACCAACCAAAACTGAAATTTGGGTCAGGGGTCCGTTCCCGGTTCTAGTTGGTCCTCGAAACTTTTCAGTCCGATCGGACCAAATTTGGGCGGGGTAGGGTTCAAAATTAGTACAAATTTCGAAAAATGGAATTTCGGCGATGTAGGCAGGTGGGGTATTACTTTCCATTAAATTTTGGACGCTGAATCCAATGAAATAGGTTCCTGAACGATTGGCACCCTCTGGATGAGTTTATGGGTCAAAATGGGTATTTATCTACCCATTTCGAATGTGTTTTCATGATACCTGGTATGTAGGCGTGTGGGGTATCATTTTCTACTACATTTGGACGCTGAATCGGTTCGAATGAGTCTCCATGCTGCTATCCCGAGAAATAACCAACCCCTGTGAAAGAACTTGCAGCGTTTTCGTTTTGTCTTTACCTACTCAAGAGTGCAAAATTTGTACATTCATCAGATACTTAGAGGCTCAGGACTGGAAATTCACAAAATGGATGACAGATGAGTGATGAAAAATTGAAAATCCCACGCAGGTTTCCACTTACAAAACAAACAGCTCGTTCAACGACAGAACCACTCCTTTGAAAACTGGACGCACAGCACGGACGCCGAGAGACGCCCAGGATTTTACCACCGAGGCAAAACGGCGCTTCGACGCAGACATGTTCCGACCAGAACGTACAGGAAGTCTTGGGAAGCCAGAGAAATTCACGAATTTAAACTGAAGGAAACTCGACGAGTAAGAACCAAGTCCACGGTTCGGGCCTGTCTGAGACGAGGCTCGAAGCCCATTCGCGCCTACCGCGTTCTGTTTGTGAACATTCGAAGGTTACGATTCAGAGGCGGTCAACCCACAAGAACAACATAACTCGAATAATCGACGGTTTGATAACGATCCCCACCAGTTTATTCCAATTCGAACGCTACCTAACACACAAGTGCCTTCACTAATTACTAAACGCTGCAAATTCTTTTACAGGGGTTGGTTATTCCTTGGACCTGAGCATGGATTCACAATTTTTCAACATTGAGAAAATGGGGTGTGGCGGGTCCCGGACCCATTCCGATCGATTCAGGGTCCAAAATTTAGTGGAAAATGATACCTCATACGCCTAGGTACCAGAAATCTCGATAACAAACATTCGAACTGGGTAAATAGGTACCCATTTTGACCCATAACCACATCCAGGGGGCGCCAATCGTTTCAGGACCCATTTTATTGGATTCAGCGTCCAAAATTTAGTGGAAAATGATACCTCACACGCCCAGATTGCCAGAAATCTTGAGAAAACACATATTCAAAATGGTTAGATAGGCACCCATTTTGACCCCTACCCCGCCCAAATTTGGTTCGATCGGCCTGAAAAGTTCCGAGGACCAATTAGAGTCCGAGTTCCTGAGCAAAAATTCATATTTTTAGAAATTTCCTACTACATTTTCTACTACCACAATCGGCATGGACGGCGTACGGTGGACGGACATTTTCTAATTTTGATCTAGACACCTTGAAACGTCCAGAAAAATGTTGGGCCTAATGGAAGAGATTGACTTTTGGCATGAAAACATATGTTGATCATTCAAGGAATAACCAACCAACAATGAACTCGTTCAAAACATCCACTGTCAGAGTCTCCACGCGCACGTATTTGGAGTAACAACGACTTATGTGAAGCGATACACATTCCAGATCGAGCTTTTGCCATGAAGAATCTTCAATCTAGCCATCAGTCCGCCACATTAGTGACAATCTACATAATAATGAGTCGTGCGATTATTCAAATCGTTCGCGTCGAGGACAATAAAACCGAAATCGAAAAGCGCTAAGAGACGGCAATGAAAAGACCTACGTGAATCCACCTCGTCTCTGCACTACAATAGAGAAGTCAAAACTATACAAATAGGTTTTCTTCAGGGCGTAGATTTTAGAGAATACAGTGGAATTTCATGATAGAAAGGAGCCCGGGTAGCCAATTCTTCGTAGAGTGAAGGTGTTGGGAACCATATGTTTGTCACAAAACGTCACTATAAGTAGATATGCGCACATTTCACACCCAAAATCTACTTTACGGCCAACAATTAACATAAAGTAACGGTGATAGTAGCAGGTTGAGGGTAGAACAGGAAATATAGAACGCGGATTTATGTTGAAACGAAATTTGAGAAGACGAATAAAACAGAATACAGAAATGGAGAGATAGGAAAAACGCAGCATATTCATTCGCAAGGGTAGGTTATTCCTCGGACCAGATTTATTTCTTCAACATTGCGAAAATAGGAGGAAACATGGGGTGTGGTGGGACCCATTCCAATCGATTTAGGGTCCAAAATTTAGTGAAAAATGATACCCCACGCGCTTGGGTACCAGAACTCTCGAAAACACACGTTCAAAATGGGCAGATAGGTACCCATTATGACCATAGCCATATCCAGAGGGCGCCAACCGTTCTAGGACCTGTCTCATTGGATTCAGAGTCCGAAATTTAGTGGAAAATAATACCCCACACGCCTAGGCACCTAGGCACCAGAAATCTTGACACATACAAAATGGGTATATACCCAATCTGACCCATTACTTCTTCCAGTGGGCGCCAATCGTTCTGGGACCCACTTCATTGGATTCAGCGTCCATGATTTAGTGGAAAATGATACCCTACTCGCCTAGATCGCCAAAAAACTCGAAAATCCATTTTTCGAAACACACATTTTTACCCCAACCCCGCCAAAATTTGGTCCGATCGGGCTGAAAAGTTTCGTGAACCAACTAGAGCCAGAGGCGGGTCCCTGATCAGAATTACAGATTTTTAGAAAAATTTTTACTCACAAAATCGGCGCGGACGGCGGACGAACATTTGCTTATTACAATCTAGACACCTTGAAACGCTCAGAAAAAAATTTTGGGGCAAATCGGAGATGTCGTTTTTCTGCATGATAACATAGGCTTATAATCCAAAAAATAACCCACAAAAATTCGTTTAAATCCTATGTTTTGCGGAGGAATACAAACTATTTTACAGTAATTGCAATAAGGAGCAAAAGAAACGGATTATTCTCGCACGATGGTATTCTTGACCGATATACTCGGAGAGTAATAATCTATGGCGGAGCTCGACTAAGGATGGAATGGCTGGTTCGTCAGGGCCGCGACTTTGGCGGTTTCGAACAACGGAGAAGACCGTGTTCCGCTTCATTTCCAGATGTAAGTAGTTCGGTTTCGTACCAACTTGTGGCTTCGACTATTTTCCCAAATCATGAGGTCCACTTGTTGAACGTGACATTTCCGCCCATCCTCACACTCCAAAATAAATTGAATAACGGCCTCCAATAATAGTCATCGAAACCATTCAACCATTATTCAAGAACGATTCTTGGGGCACACGCGCTGAAATTCAAGGCTTCTGTCAGTTTTCTGCCTTTTGGCTGGTTGCGCCCGGCTTCACATCCTCTACCAGCATCTTACCAGTTGGTGAACTGTGCAGAAGACCTACCCCAAGGTGTCCATGGTGATGAGGTGTGAGTGGCTGAAATGGCAGCCAACGGTCAGGTACAGGATACCCCTGAGTACCACATGGGGGGTGAAATGCTTTCACAGGGGTTGGTTGAGTGTTC
Organism: Cyrtorhinus lividipennis; assembly: GCA_019603395.1. NCBI lineage: Eukaryota > Metazoa > Arthropoda > Insecta > Hemiptera > Miridae > Cyrtorhinus > Cyrtorhinus lividipennis. The sequence goes on from CM034001.1 coordinate 12,155,641, forward strand.
AAAGAAGAGTAGAAGATAGAAGCCGAGATCAAAATAAGCAAATGTCCGTCCAACGTCCTCGCCGATTTTGGTAGTGGAAAATTTTCTAAAAATCTGAAATTTTGGTCAGGGGTCCGTTCATGGCTCTATTTGGTCCTCGAAACTATTGAGCGCGATCGGACCAAATTTGGGCGGGGTAGGGGTCAAAATGTGTACTTCGAAAAATGTATTTTCGGGATTTTTGGCAATCTAGGCGTGTGGGGCAACATTTTCCACTCAATTCTGGATGCTGAATCCAATGAAAAGGGTCCCGGAACGATTGGCACCCACTGGAAAAAGTATGGGTATTTATTACCCATTTTGAACATGTGTTGTATTTGTATTGGTGCCCTCTGGATGAGGCTATGGGTCAAGATGGGTGCCTATCTTCCCACTTCGAATGTGTTTTTGAGATTTCTGGTACCTAGGCGTGTGGGGTGTTATTTTCCACCAAATTTAGCATTCATAATCGATTGCAATGGGTCCAGGACCCACCCCACCAACTGTTTACCCCTTTTTCCCCATGTTGAAGAAATGAGTCTCAATGTGCCTGGTCCGAGGAATAACCAACCCGTGTGAAAGAATTTGCAACGTTTTTTGATCTAGACACTTTGAAAGGCCCAGGAAAAAAGTTTGGGCCGACTTGATTGACTTTTTGCACGAAATATAGGTTGATTATTCAAGGAATAATTAACCAAAACAGCATCCAGACAACTAGGAGACAACGTGGACACTGGAAAATCATAAGATGCCAAGGTACTACCAAAAACCAATGCTGGCTACGTTTGACTTCTGCGTCAACGAATTGAGTCGTCGATGATGTTCTCCCCTGAAAACCATGGTAACATTTGGTGACGATCTGCCCGGTTTAGATGACTTTCCACAAGAAAAGAAAATGTTTGCCAACAACACCTTTTATTAGCCCTAAATCCGCAGTTCTTACGAAGTGATGAGTAGACGAGAATAATTCCTGCAGGCGAAACTCGAGCCAATCATGTTTGGCGAGACGGAGTACAGCTCTACTTGCTGGAGTTTTGACTTGGCTTGAATAACACTTCACCCGTACTGTCGTACAGACTTGAGCCATCCCACGAGCGAGACGGTCGGCCTAAACAGTCAAATTCGATGGCAGGACGTCCGTTGCTAGTTAAAACCATTCCTTCATTCGAGGTCAGTTGATATCCTGATCGGTGAAAGAGAATCAAAGGGTTTCCATTAACGGCAATGAGCGGTTTCAGAGGATCACAGCCCACGGGATAGCCAAAACCGTCGTACACCGTTTTATTGAAAACGTCTTTCATTCTGCCGATGCCTTTTTTGGTGTTGATCAGCAACGCGCCCTGGGCGATCTGCAGTGGGTAGCCTCGTTCACTCGTCAGTGGCCAACCTTTGCGAGTGTACAACCGCGCAGGGTCACCATTAGGCTCCGTGATTCGAGCAGGCTTTTTGCAAAACATGACAGGTTTGAATTTCTGATGAAGCATATTCCGACCTTTGCTGTCTCTGACGAAGCGGTACCCCCTGTCAAAAAGAGGTCGGCCGGCGTCGTCGACTCGAATCAGCTCGTTGCCGTCGACGCCTTTGAGAGGACGACCGTCGTAGTCCGTCAAAGGAAAGCCTCGAAAGTTAAAAAGCCTCAATGGTCGATCTTTCTGATCCTTCCAACATCCTGAAGTTCTGGAGACTGGAAGTCCTCTTTCATCAAAGAGCGGACCTCCCTTGAAATCACACTTAGGTCGACCCAACGCATCTATTTCCAAAAGAGCGACGCCAGACGACGAGTACAACATGTCCCCCAATTTGTCCGTTACCGGAAAATCGTCTCTGTCGAATAACTGAGTACCTCCTCCAATAAAGTTGCTCTCCCGAGCGACACTCAAATTCGGTTTAGCTTCAGGGTCGTCGAGGGTGACGTTGTTGACGTCAAATAGACCGCCTCCACAAACAGAATCAATCGGCTCCCCGTATTTCCTCCTGATTAGCTTTTCACCCTTCCTGTTCCTCAACACAGTGCCGTACTGATCAGTCAACGGGCGACCGTACTTATCGTACAGAATCACGCGTTTTGAGTTATCCCCAGGAAACTCGCGCATGTTGCGAACACAAGGGTAGCCGTTCACGTCAAAAACTCGTTTCCCATCAGCGGCCACGATGGCATCACAAGGTGCACATATGACGAGGGACCTTCCTCTGTTGTCGTACAATATAAAGCCATCAGGATCCGTCATGGGGGAACCTGTTTCATCGTATAAATACAGCGGTTTGGAGTCCACCTTGACCAACTTGTCACCTCCCTCTCTGACCACAGCAGTTGCATTGAAAGCAGCATTTTCCGTAGAATTCATGTTTCTATCAAACATTTTACCGTGTCTACATTGACTTTGTAGTCTCCCGTTTTTAGCAACGGTGATGAATGGTTTTCCACTTATGCTTTTCAAGATTCCACCCTTCCTGCTGGTAATCGGTCTGCCTTCGATATTGTACAACCGCACAGGTAAGCCATTAGGCCCAATAATTTCTGAATTCGTGTCAACGAGTACTGGCAACCCCGAAATGTCGTAGACAGGATCCCCGTTGATGTCTGCAATAGGACAACCGTAATTGTCGAATTTAATCATGGGTTGTTGATGAGGGTTCAACAACGGGACGCCAAACCGATTTGTCAGAGGGAAACCGCATTTGTTGAAATACTGGATGGTTTTCCCTCGAGGATCCCCTCCCAGTGACGCTTTGATTTCACCGCAAGGTCGAAACATGGGGTGACCCAACGTGAAACCAGACGAGTCGTACAGATTGCATCCCAACCAGTCTGATGTTGGGTCCATGGATGAGTCGAGAGCGACGAGAACTTTACCGTTGGCGTGGTTCTGTGGCGTTCCGTTCGTGTCCGTCAGAGGCCATCCGAAGCGATTGAAGAGCAAAATCGGGTCACCGTAGGAATTTTTGAAACCTTTCAAAGAGTACTGGTCATATATGCGCTTTTTGACGAGCACAATTCCTTTACCTTCGGAGTCATACCACTGGTCGCCTTCCTTGTACAGCAGAGGCCCTCCAGAGGAGTAAAACAAAGGCGACCCTTTCAGATCAGTTAACGGGTGGCCATTGGTGTTGAATGCAAGATGGATCTCGTCATTGACCACAACGCGATCGTCGGGAGACGCTTTCCTGCGAGGCTCTTGCGTCAGGTCAAAGCCCACCTCAAGGCTGGAAGACCCTTTGGCGTCGTACAATAGGCCACCAACCACCGTCTCTTTTGGCCCATGTTTGGCGTCAATTTGTACCAGCAAGACGCCACAGAGGTCCAACAAAGCGAACCCCAAAGCGTCAGTTAGAGGATGTCCTTGTTCGTCAAAAGCGTACATCGGCTGAGTGTTTGAGACGAGTCTGACAATGTCACTTTGAATCACGTTTCCTAAACTGTCAGCGATTTGTTTGCCTTCGTGATCTGAAAGATGAGTGAGAACGTCCCCTTGTGAGCAAGGATAGGTTTCAAGAAGGAATACTTCTTCTACGTCAATGTAAATAGACATGGCAAAATGAACTCTCTGGCAGTGGATGCAATACTATTTGGTTGTGGAGCAAGGATAACCTATCACGGAGGTCACAATAGAAGAGAACAACCAGTGAAGTTGAAGGCTAGATCGGGCATGGATGCTTGCAACAAGTTTGCCACATGGCAACGCTCAAAATTGGTAGACATCAAGCCAACAAAAATATGCTCAAATATAGTAGTTTTCATCTTGTGTTGTCATCCCTCATAGTCTTCAATAGATCAAACGTCCAAAAATCATATTTTACCTGACACGGGTTCGCCGCGAGGGCTAAAAACCACCAAAAGAGTGCCATCTCTGTTGAGCAACGGTCGCCCTTTGCTGTCAGTCAGTGGACGGCCTTTGCAATCGTACAAAACAGAGCAAAACATTTTTTCGACTTCGTTTCCACCTTCAGCTGGCTGTTGAGTTGGGTCAAACGACGGATGTTTTGGACTGCGGTTGTATGCATCCGTAAGATCTCTACCTTTAATGAGGAAAGACCGTTTTAAATTAAAAACGCAGCAAATTCCTTCACACGGGTTGGTTATTCCTCGGACCTGGCACATGGAGACTCTTTTCTTCAACAGGAGGAAAATGGGGGAAACAGTGGGTGTGGTGGGTCCCGGACCCGTTCCAATTGATTAAGCGTCCAAAATTTAGTGGAATATGATACCCCACACGCCCAGGTACCAGAGATCTTGAAAACACATTCAAAATGGGCAATAGATACCCATTTGGTCTCAGAACTTCTTCCGGTGGGTGCCAATGAGGAAGGGTGGGCTCGGCAGGCTGGCATGGATTTTCCCCCTCCCTACCTGCCAGGTGCTGGGTGTGATCAGGGCTAGTCTATGATTATTGTTGGGGAAGGAGGAAAAACAAGTGCTCTCTTCCACTAGGTCTCTAAGTAGTGATACAGCTTCCGTGATATGTATGTTATGTGATTTTAAATGCCTGTGATATTTGTGCTTAGGCTAGTTAACATTAAATTTTAGGATTTTATCCAGGTAGGGGAGGAATATTGAGCACTCGCCCTACCTACAACGTTCTAGCTTGACTTCCTTGCAGGACTGTGGAGACACATGAGTGGGTGAAGAGGAATGCCAGTGCGGAGGACACAGGTGGGGTCTTCCTGTATTGGTACCTCTATAAAATGCCTGTAAGTTCAGTGATGCCCAGTGGCAAGGCGAGTGAATGCCTCCACAAAACCACCAAGTCCCAAAAACTCCACAGCCTACCCTCGCCCTTCAGCTTGAGGCCGGCCAGAGATGAAGACCGGCTTGCAACATCAGCATTTCTCAGTAGCAACGAGGCCCATTTCTGGAGAAATTAATAAACCAAATTTTTGCCACTGGGAAACTGAAAATGCAGACACGCCCAAAAGTAGGAAGTTCCCAGAAGAGCCGCCAGTACAGGAGGGAAGGTCAATTTCTCTGAATTGATTAGTTTTTCTTAATACAGCCTTTCAAAACCAATCCACACCTTTTACTCCTTCCTTTATGAGATTAGCTTCATGACGGTCACCAGTCAATCAGCTCAAACCAAGACGTACTCTCTGACTAGAGACTAGATCAAACAGCGCCGTTTGATCAGCAGTACCTTGCACATCTTTATAAATACCCATTGTGGAATCAATATTGGCCAATTGGTCTCCAGCTACGCTCCGGAGCACAAACCCATCGACGTCTGTCATCGGAAAACCGGACGGCGCGAACAATCGCAAAGGCAGGTTGTTCCTTCCTAACAAAGGGACGTCCTTCAGAACAGAGCACGGGCTCGACATGCTCAACTACAGCAGTTATCACCCGCAAATTTCAATTCAACTAATATAACAACAACAAAAAATATCAATGATTTACAAAACTGCGAAGACAAAAAAACCTACGAGCCAAAACATTGAGTGAATTACTTGGGTGACGATTATTATGCGACGAGCCATCACATGATGGGGACCTATCAACGCACAATGTTGGAGGAGATGACTGGTTCAAATTTATTGACCAGACGATAAGTCGACAGCACAAACAGGTGAGAAGGCCGGAGGCCCTAGAAATTGTAACATATAACTTCTTCCTGATGTTAGGTACCAGAAATGTCAGAAGCACACATTAGAAATGGGTAGATAGGTACCAATTTTGACCAGTAACTTCTTCCGGTGGGTGCCAATCGTTCTGGGACCCATTTCATTGGATTCAGCGTCCAAAATTTGGTGGAAAATGATACCCAACACGCCTAGATACCACAAATGTCAAAAACTGTTCACCAATAAAACGGCTCCTGCAACTAAACCCTGGGACCTGACGCCCTCATCCAAGTTAGCCAACTGGTTGATTGAAATACATGGTTTTTTTGCTCTTTTGGGGCCCAGGGATGGGTTCTGACCTTCATTTCCTCCTATTATAATGTTCCTTGGGTAGAAGAGAAGCCGACTAGGGAAAAAAAACGAAAATTTACCACTAAAACGCTGCAAATTCATACACAGGGGTTGGTTATTCCTCGGACCAGGCACATGGAGACTCATTTCTTCAACATGGGGAAAATGAGGGAAACAGTGGGTGTGGCGGGTCCCGGACCCATTCCAATCGATTCAGGGTCCAAAATTTAGTGGAAAATGATACCCCACACGCCTAGGTACCAGAAATCTCGAAAACACAAATCCAAAATGGGTAGATAGGAACCCATTTTTACCAAAAACCTTTTCCGGTGGGTGCCAATCGTTCTGAGACCAATTTCATTTGATTTAGCGTCCAAAATTTTGAAGAAAATAATACTCCACACGCCTAGATCGCCAAAAATCTAGAAGATTCATTTTTCAAAAAACACATTTCGACCCCCCCCCCCCCCCCAACCACCCAAATTTGTTGGTTGTTAATGTTATTAGGGAGCTTGGCAGTCTAGTGGTATAGACGAAGGACTGGAATGGTGATCCGAGTGGTTAGGGTTCGAATCCTGGATAGAGCAACTTAATTGTTTGTCTTGACCCCCATATCCGTCGTCTTCACATAATGAAGTGAGGTAATAACTAGCTATGAGCGAAATCAATTTACGATCCTCTTTGGAGAACGGCTGACGACGTCCGCGACACCTTACCAGGTAGTTGGACGAAAATCCAAGGCTGTCATTGTCATGAGGAAACGTCGATTACGAAGAAAACTGGCTCACCCCAGCTGCCTGGCTCTTATTTTTCTGGTTCTTACCTTTCCTTTGCACCATTATGTTTTACATTGGTGAAATGTTCACGCAAGTAACGAGGAATTGAAACGAATGTATCATTGGTAGGGAAAATTCAGTAAAGGGAGGTGAGCCTGGGATGCGAAAACACTCAGTTCTTTGGGTTACCCAACATTTCAAGGAACGGGTAAAACACGGTTGATGAGTAATGTAGGTACCTCAAAAGTATGGTGAGATCCACGTCGTGGCCGTACGTCTGAAGAGCGGCTGTCCCTTCAACTCTGACCCAATTGACCTGAGAATGAATCGATTTGGAAGTGAGTGATCAATTCAGTACATAACAACTTAACGAACAACCGTAAGTACGGTGAACAGCCTTACTTTATCGCGGAGCGACTGGCTCGTAGCGACAGGAGGATGACGCTCCCGCAGAATGTCCATGATGTTGGGCTGGCGAAGGAAAGCGACCACTTTGTCGTTGTAGGCCGTCGGTACTTCGAGGACGTGGGATGGCAGGCCAGACGGACCAGCTCTTGGTGGAGGAGTCGGAGCCTGTGGACAAGCGATACACTCAGTTGTCAGCAACCCCAGCAAGAATGAGCTTTTCGAGGAAATCTAGCATGCAGTTGCCAAACAACGTTTTGGCGAGTAAAACCCTCAGGTGGGACGTTCATGCGAAGTGGTAGGATGCCTAGGTACTCTCAGATGACAGAAGAGGAGGCCGCAGAGAACACCATACACACATTGGCCGCCGGTCTGCACTCAGATTACACTCACGTTGGCAAAGGCGAGATCCTGTTCGCCGGCCGATCGCGACCTTCGTCTCAACTGCCACGGATTGATTTTGTGAGGATTGAGGAACGGAAGGTCTGACGGAACGCGAGGGTCCATGAAAGTCGTCCTTTTGGACGTATGGTCTATGAAGAATTGCTGCTCCGAGTGAAAGCGGCACGAGACAGAACAAAATCGAGCGTAAATTGATTTTATATGTCACGACGAGTGACGGATTGGGCCTTGAAATGATCGAAGAAATGCGAGGGTCTCTCAGCAATTGAGAACTGACCTTCCCGTTGCGGTCGAATTTGGTCTCCCACCCCCGAGGAAGATCTCGAGCAGAGTCAGCGAAATAGTTGACGAACGCGACGAGGTCCCGATTGTGCTGGTAGCGCTCGAATGCTGAAACGTCCCGACGAATCTTAGAAATCATGTGTTTGAGGGAGCCATTTCGGTTGTACAGCGCCAAACCTTCCTGCGGAGGAAAAGAAAATTAAAAATAAACTTCGAATGCAGCAATTTTGAAGAAAACACTTGTAGAATGTTGAATCGTGTTTCAATGTTCACGTCTAGTGAGTTAGAGGGCATTTTAAAAGTTAAACACATTCACCTCCTTCACAATGTTTGCTGACTCAAAAGACAGCATCTCCAGGACCACGACTAATTCAAGTTATTCTTGTCCTGCCTCCTTACATAGGTATGCTGAGACTCATGGGGTGATAGAGTCCTGGTTGTTTATCCTAAGCATGCGAACCTTTGAGCCAGCGAAACGAACATGAAATACAGTAATTGTGAAGGAGGCAGGCTATAAACCTTTCTATGAAACCACCCTCCAATTCATAGGATGATTATAATTTTATTCAAATTACGAATCACTGGAATCGTTTCTTGTCCAAAGTCAATGCCAGAACAGCTCAAGATAAAAAAGCTGCAAATTCGCACAGGGGTTGGTTATTCCTCGGACCAGGAGCATGGAGACTCATTTAAAAATAGATTCAGCGTACATAACCTCTTCCTGTAGGTGGTAATCGTTCTGGGACCGGTCACATTGGATTGAGCGTCCAAAATTTAGTGGAAAACGATACCCCACACGCCTAGTCGTCAAAAATGTCGGAACATGGGGAAAATGGGGGATACAGTGGGTATGGCGGACCCATTCCAATCGATTCAGGGTCCAAAATTTAGTGGATAATGATACCCCCACACGCCTAGACCGCCAAAAATCTCGAAAATCCATTTTTAAAACACACATTTTGACCCCCCACCCCCCCTAACCAAATTTGGTCCGATCGGGCTGAATAGTTTTGAGGGCCAACTAGAGCCGGGAAAGGACCCCTGACCCAAATTTCAGATTTTTAAACAATTTTCTAGTACCAACGTCGGCGGGGACGGCGGACGGACTTTCGACTTTTTTGATCTAGACACGCCCAGAAAAAAAATTTGGGCCAAATCGGCCATTGCATCATGAATATAGGTTGACAGTTGGCCAATACCTTACAGCTTTTCTATTTGCAACCGATCACCCCATTGGATATTGGAGAACATACGTTCGTCACAGTGAATAGCGCATGTGCTGACCTGATTAGTGTGCAGAAGACTGAAAAAATCCGGCCGACAAAGAAATCGCAGCGCCGGAGAATGAAGTTCTATGGGGACAGCAGCGTACGTCGTGATGGCGACTCCTGCTGCCGGTTGATCAATTGGCTCTTCAATTGTTACTTGTCGAGAAGTGATCGTCCTTCTTATTGACTGGTATCTGAAATGGAGAAGTCCGTTGAGTATGGGAATCGAAAAGCAACCAGTCAACTGGTTCACATAGAGCAGCGAGCAGGAATCTCCTGAGAGTCTTACCTTCTGTCCAGTTGAGCTCTCTGCATTTCGTTGTTCGACACACGACACCGATTGGAGGTGTTCACCGAAGGACGGGACCAAGTTGTTGTCCGATTTATGTGGTCGATGTAAAATATCCTACCGTGGCTATCTATTCTCGCTTCCCAGTCTGAAAATGAGAAAAACAACTAGTTGTCATTGATCGTTCACCATTTTGACTGCTACTGACACGAAGGTAGTGATGCTCACATGGCGGGAGTGGATCTTCATCGGTGACTTCGAGTCTCTGGTGCTTGATGGTGCGTTCGGGTATGGACGGAAGACGAGTTGACTGGACGTGCAGCGGTTCGGAGGGTGAGGCAGCACCTGCAGGCGCTGATTGGGCCAACGGCGGCGGAAGAGCGGCTGGTTGCGGGCTTCGACGAGCATGATGGGTTGGCGTTGGAGGACACTGAGGCAGTGGCTCTTTCAGCAACGAACGGCCCAACATCTGAAAAAGCACATCTTTGTACTATAGTATCAGCAACGTTCGAACCGAGAGACCAACATTCCAGGAGAACGCCCTGTGGCACTCATCGCAGTACAGGATTTTTGCTTCCCTTCAGTTGGAGACAATCCCCCTTCAGAAAAAACTAGAACGCGCTCAGTACGCTAGGAATAAGAATAACACTGTACAACAACCAACCAGTAAGAATCTTCTCATGTGTACTTATCCAAGGAGGACATTTTACGAACTGCAGCAGCCCCCGTGCTTCCTGCCACCGGCACGTTTTAGCCCATAATAAAAAAAAAAGTAAGGACGTGGGTCCGCGTCGCTCCTACTCCCTTCTTACGGTCTGCTGTAACCAGCCTTGAAACCTCCCGTCATAACGTTGACAGCACAGCAGATAAACTGGGGGGATGCAAGATTGGGCGGGAGTTGCTAGGGCGCCATATGCCACTTAGTGGTTGAATGTAGAACCGTCTCCTAGTCCATTAGCTATAATCTAGCTCAGCCTATCTAAGAATGTAGGCTGAGCATCCACATGACTCGTCGGACTATTTTTTCGAATTGCTACTGCACTTTGTGCCAACTAGCTAGGGCTGCTGAGTGGCAAATGTGAAGCAGACTAAACCTATGTCAGGCAGTCAAGCCCCAAAACATTCTTCTTCTTCATAAGACAACACCTAGCCAAGCAGGGAAGAGGGAAAAGCTCCAGGCTTCTGGCCCTTCGAGTATATACCTTAGTCTATGGTCTATACTCGATGTTCTGGCCGAAACAAGTGTAGCGACCTTTAGGAGAGGCCTTCTTGATTATTAATAGGTAATTTTTAACAAAAATTTGAGGTACTGTTATTGTTCCATACTTTTTTCGATCCTGATTATTTTTACGGCTGAACTCTAGTATATGGGGCAGAGATTTTTACCGATACCAGTATCGGTATTAAAAGCAGAGTATCGATGCCAAAATGATCGGTATCAAAAGAAAAGTATCGATACCGTCTCGATATCGATCAGTATCGTTCATCCTAGGTATTTGACAGATTAAGAAAGGGGTGAACACCCCCCACTTGGATGTTAATTGGGGTTTTGCATTGGATTTTAGTTGGGGGGTTTTGCATTTGGCAATGAATAAAATTGTTTCGGTCTTAGCGACGTTGATTTTAATTTTCCTCTTTTCCAGTTGCGCCATGACCACTTGTGGCGTTTTGGAGCCGTCCGATTGCTTTTGTATGGGATGTGCTGGATGTGTACAGAGTTAAGTCATCGGCAAAACCTGCTATGTGGACATGATCTGGTGTGTCACTGAAGATGTTTGAGATGTACATATTAAATAGATATGTGACAACACCGAGCCTTGAGGGACGCCTGCTGGGATGAGTCGTCGGCCACCTTGGCCTTGGCCACCCAGGCCCACGGGGTGGTTACAAGGCTGGTTACAGCAAACAGTAGGAAGTAGATTAGGAGCGATGCGGACCCATATCCTTACTTTTTTCCTCATTGAGGGCTAAAAAGTGCGCGGGGGCTTCTGCAATTCGCAAAACGTCTTCATCGTCCTTGTACTATAACTAATATTAAACTGAGCGAATGAGTACAGCAACAATAAAGTTGAGGTGCATCTAAAGAAAATAAACAGTTCATTCCCGCGTAAATGCCTACTTACATCAGCTGGAAGAGGAGGATGGCTGATTTGACGGGAGAGGGGTTTGTGTGGTCGAACGTTGACTTCAACCGGTCTCAATTCATCACAGGCGGAAACTAGGGAGTCACTACTCGAACTATGATTGGCACCTCCTCCTGAACCTGGGAAATAATTTATTAATTAGTTAAAACAGGGGTTGAATGATGGAGAGATTATAGTTTTTAGGAATCGCTCGAAATAGACAATACCAGATTTATTTCTTTGCTTAGTGAAGAAATAAATCAACCATAATCCTCATTTAACGATAAAAAGCGGTATAATAGCAAAGCAACTATGACGATTTGAATTTCATTGATAATCGAAATCCTCCGAGCTTTATCCATATTACGCATATTCGGTAGAAATAAACCTGCTGAACCGATTGAAAAGGTATCTACTTGTATTTTGAAAGCTGAATAAAACGCAACCAACAACACTTCAGAGGAAAAATTGCTATAACACAATTATCATTTTCCGAGAAATAAACTGGAGCTTGAAGAGAATTACTGACCGAAATTTCAGATTTTAATGAGAACTTTTTCAATTGAAAACGCCTTGTACTTGATGTAGGCATCGAGAAACACAAATCGTCCAATTTTGAGGAAATCGGAGAGATTGACCTCAGGCAGTAGAATTGGTTGATTATACAGAGAATATTTAATTTTAAAACCTCGGATCAGGAGCATGGAGACTCGTTTCAATCGATTCAGCGTCCAAAAATTAGTAAAAAACGATACCCCACACGCCTGTCGTCGAAAATGTCGAACATATGGAAAATGGGGGAAACAGTGCGTGTGGCGGGTATCAGACCCATTCCAATCGGTTCGGGGTCCAAAATTTAGTGGAAAATGATACCCCACACGCCTAGGTACCAGAAATCTCAAAAACACATATTCAAAATGGGTAGATAGGTACCCATTTTGACCTATAACTTCGTCCGGTGGGAGCCAATCGTTGCGGGACCCGTCTCATTGGATTCAGCGTCCAAAATTAATTGGAAAATGATACCCCACACGCCTAGATCGCGTAAAATCTCGAAAATCCATTTTCCAAAAAACACATTTTTACCCCTACCCCGCCCAAATTTGGTCTGATCGGGTTGAAAAATATCAAGGACCAACAAGGGTCCCTGACAAAAATTTCAGAAAACAAAAAAATTGGGTCGAATAGGAGAGATTGACCTTTTGCATGAAAACATTGGTTGATTATTCAAGGAACAACCAGCCAAAAAGGAAAGGATAGCTAAAAATTAGGCAGTTAGTTTTTCATGAATAAAATATCTATAAAGTTTAAGTCTTGGTTTCGAGCAATTTCCAGAAATAAAAAACTCTTTGTTGAAGCCAATGGTCCGTTATATCTTGCTGATAATAAGCAGCCAACAGAGAAACCCCATAGTACCTCCTTGATCTCCAAAATCGGAACTGGCGTTGCTGGAAACGGCTGTCAACAGCTGAGGGACAGCCAAACCGTCTTGGCTGGTCGAAGGGACAGGCGAATTGGCGGCCCTATCTTGGCTTTCTGAGGCGAAACTGGTGTCGTGTTCGGGTGTCGCCAAAGGAGCTGTGTCCCCTTCAGCAGGACATTCAGGACGGTCGACGGAATCTTCTTGCGTTTGGAGGCTCGAAGCGGCCGAGAGTTCGTCGGTGTCGACTATTTCAAAGCCAAAACTGTCCTCTGGGTGGTTCATTCGCTTCGGCCGTGGAGGAAGCACAGGGCCTGGTGATAAATTTGAATAAATTCACTCTGATCCAAAATGAAGCTCAATCATCGGGTCCATCAGCTCAGTGTGTTACCTTCGGACATTTTGTTCTTCTTTTGGATTTCATTAGTGCGTTTGAGGTGGGGTGTATGGCTGGAGACAGCCCTTGTCCTTTCGAGCGGACGATGACGAGGCGGTGCAGTTCGAGGAGGCAGCGGTGGAGGCTCATCCTGAGGAGGGGGATACACCTGAACACAATGAACATTGAACAATACCAGAACAAAATGCATCCTGAATATCAATGAACCACTTAGCTGCTCACTCACAGTTTCATAAATGGAAGTAGAGGGAGCAGGAGCGGTTTTCGAGCTCCAAATGGACAGATAGTCCGAAGACGCTTGGATGGAGTTGGCATGTTCCAAAGACGCTTGACATTGAGCCTCGTGAGAGTTCCACGTCAACAAATCTTTGGAAGACGCCCTTGAGTCTGTGTCAGAGTCTTCGGTCCGGTGCTCGTAGCCATTTGTAAGCGAGGGTTTCTTCTTAAGCAGCCGCCAACCCTTTTTCCTGAAAATACACGTCACGCATTGAAAGTTCAGTTACACAACCCTTGAAAAGAGGAGGTTGTAGTGGATCGAGGGTGGATTTCCAAGTTCTAATTGAGCTTATGGGCGGTCTGTAAACAGACTCTCTGTGCCCAAGCAGCTCGCAATACAGTGTCCCTTGAGTTAGTGGCTGGGCTCAGGGGCATTGAGGGCAACGAAAAAGCCAATGAGCTTGCCAGGAGGGGCTCCAAAACACCCTTCGTGAGCCAAGAGCCGGCCCTAGGTTGGCCCAAAAGTTCCTTCAGAGCTGCCATAAAGGAGTGGACGTGCAAGAATCGTACCAGAGATGGCGGAATATTGGAGGACATGCTATGGTTAGCGTGCGGTGGCAAAACCCCATCCATCACTCACCAAGGACCAACTCAGACTTGAACGCAGTGACCTGCAGACTCTGCAAGGGGGTGACATAACCAACAGCTCTATGCAGATCCTGTGAGGAAGCAGACGAAGCTGCAACTCACATAGTTTTCAAGAGCCAAGCACTCACATCCCGCAGGTATACCCTCTTTGGGGCCCAAACCCCAATGAGAACCATTCCCTCCAAAAAGTCAACAGCTTAACAACCCTTAACAGGTGACAGGGGCTGTTTATGGACTAAAAATGGGACACTCAAGAGAAGCACAACAAGCCACTAAGCTTCTGCGTTTGGGGCTCCTTCAAATCCAAATTACGGCATAGAAGAAAAAATAGTAAATCTAAATGGAACCAGAAATGACAAAATTACCCTGGAGTCCTGCGCTGTCCCGCAAGGTACTGTACTTGGACCGATTGCATTTTTGCTGTACATAAACAATATAGCTGAACTGAAATTACCGGGTCACGTACTTCTATTTGCTGATGATACAGTGTTCTACTGCTCTGCTGACGCATGGGAAGCAAGCCGAATTATGGCTGAGAGTACATCATCAGTAGATGGATGATGCGCAATAAATTAACATTGTATGTCGCAAAAACTGCATACGTCCCATTCAGTCAGGGCAACCGAAACCCGCCTGTACCATCGTCAATGTCGAAAGGTACCAATTCCCATACATGGAGATCGTCATGCCAACGGGGGAATCCTCTCGAGACATCTCAGGAAGCAAACGCTTCGACTAGGACATGGGAAGAGATGAACAAGGAAAGTATCAAAACCAAGAAGGAATACGCACATTTCAGTGCTTGGCCAGTTAGCTATGGGTCGGCGACAACATTTCGAATCCCAGTAAGGACAGCCTACCCTACCATTCTAGTCCTTGCCAAGGGAATCCTCTCGAGACATCTCAGGAAGCAAACGCTTCGACTAGGTCTAGGGAAGAGATGAACAAGGAAAGTCACAAAACCAGGAAGGAAAACGCACATTTCAGTGCTTGGCCAGTTAGCTATGGGTCGGCAACAACATTTCCAATCCCAGTAAGGACAGCTTACCCTGCCATTCTAGTCCTTGCCAAGGGAATCCTCTCGAGACATCTCAGGAAGCAAACGCTTCGACTAGGACTAGGGAAGAGATGAACAAGGAAAGTCTCAAAACCAGGAAGGAAAACGCACATTTCAGTGCTTGGCCAGTTAGCTATGGGTCGGCAACAACATTTCCAATCCCAGTAAGGACAGCTTACCCTGCCATTCTAGTCCTTGCCATGGGAATCCTCTCGAGACATCTCAGGAAGTAAACGCTTTGACTAGGTCTAGGGAAGAGATGAACAAGGAAAATCTCAAAACCAGGAAGGAAAACGCACATTTCAGTGCTTGGCCAGTTAGCTATGGGTCGGCGACAAGATTTCGAATCCCAGTAAGGACAGCCTACCCTACCATTCTAGCCCTTGCCAAGGGAATCCTCTCGAGACATCTCAGGAAGCAAACGCTTCGACTAGGACTAGGGAAGAGATGAACAAGGAATGTCTCAAAACCAGGGAGGAATACGCACATTGGCGTGCCTGGCCAGCTAGCTATGTGTTGGCAACAAGATTTCCAATCCCAGTAAGGACAGCATACCCTGCCATTCTTGTCCTGGACCTTCTCCAGTTTTTGAGATTATTCTAGTACTACTAGGAAACCTTGTCAGGAACCACCTACTTTACGATTGGGCTACACGTGGAGGGAGAACTTAGCCAAGAAGAATCTGTCCTGCTCGTTGACGACACCTGTCACCCTAATTTCATCAACTGACATTCTACCTGTATTTGGATGAAGCTTCGCTGTCCGAGTCGCTTTCAGAACTGGCGTGGCTGCGAGCTTGCAACCGAACGACGTCACCAGGTCGAGGAAGATCGCGTTTTTTGACGACGTTTCCCTGATGCGAACGAACGGTTTCGACTAGATCCTCAGACTTTTTTAATATTGCGTCCACTTCAATCGGCTCGGACTGAGCTAGACAGGAAAACGACAATCCAGAATAGTATCGGAAACAAACCATCTTCTGTCGATCTGTAAATCAAATGAGAACTGTCGTCAGTCATCAGCTCATCAGTCACTGAAATCAAACTTGAACGATAGATACAAGTAAAATCCAGTTATGCAGCACAAAGATCTCGTTCCAAAATTTACCTTGTGCGGAGATGGCGCCAATAGGGAGGTCGAGAAGCCACATGACAGAACCCGTTTCGCATCCTAAATCTTTCGAGTACTTGACGATCGATTGTGATGAATCCCTTTCATCTGAAATTATAAAAATAATACAAAATTATATTTAACAGTTACACAAAAGGCGTAACCGAAAAATTCTTACAACGGGGTTGGTTATTCTTCGGACCAGACGCATGGAGACTCATTTCGTCAACATGGGGGAAATGGGGGACCAGTGGGTGTGGCGGGTCCCGTACCCATTCCAATCGATTCAGGGTCTAAAATTTAGTGGAAAATGATACCCCACACGCCTAGGTAGGGGGCAAAATCGGCAAAACTTCGAATAACAGATTTTAGGCGACCAGGGGCCTATTCCTAGAAACTCTTCACTCCTCTCTCCACTCTGAATCTGCAACCTCCCCACTCTAAGAAAACTATTCGTTCCTAGAAAGTGCAGAGTGTTATAAAGATGTAGAGTGAAATGAACAGTCAAAACATGAAGCGCCGCGCCATTGTAGCGTGGCGGTAGAAGTATTGAGTTTTGCTCGTTGTGTCCTAAGGAAGGTTACAACAAAATAGACACACAACAACAACTCACTCTACATTTCAAGTAGAACAGGACAGTTGGAGTGAAAGGTTTCTAGGAACAGGAGGTTCTCCTACTCTTCGTAATTAAACTAAACCCTAAACTAAACTAAACTAAACCACTAAATTTTGGAAGCTGAATCCAAGGGTACCATTGGTAGTAGAAGATATTCTATTTCTAATTTATTTTTATTTCTATTCTATTTAAATTTAGGGCAGGGGTCCGTTCCCGGCTCTAGTTAGTCCTCGAAACTTTTCAGCCTGATCGGTCCAAATTCGAGTAGAGTAGGGGTCAAAATGTGTATTTTGAAAATTTAATTTTTGGCGATCCAGGCGTGTGTGGTATCATTTTCCACTAAATTTTGGACGCTGAATCGATTGGAATGGGTCCCGGAAAGATTGGCGCCCTCTGAT
>CM034001.1:12173069-12207311 GCA_019603395.1 Cyrtorhinus lividipennis
AAAGGCGGTCCCTCTACAAAGAGGTCACATATTTTAGGGTGGTACTTGACAAAGAGCTTCGGTGCACTGGCCAAGGGTATGACCGCTATGTGGTCATGTCGCAGAATGCTTGGCAAGACGTGGGGACTTACACCGAGGATGACAGCATGGGCTTCCACAGCAATTGTCCAGCTTGCGCTGCCACTCGGTGAAGGGCTTCCCAGCCCAGCTGACATTGCAAAGATGGCCCAATAGACCCATGGAGGTCACAGCGACCAGAAGCAGTACTGCTCTCTGCCCTCAATATAAAGGGGGAATTAAAAGCCAAGTGTTGAAATCTATATTTATCTGTGTGGCACTCATCATGAAGTGAAGGGGCTTAGCTACTAATACTACTGAATTTATCCGGGGGTCGAGTAATCGTCAATATTGCAGGAGGAGCCAGCAAGGCGAATATCCCCGACAGAGAGGAAAACCTGTTGCAGGGGTGGGTTTGCTCGGCAGTACAGAGCTTTCAACTTCAGCCCAACAATCCGCAGTGGTAGGGAATGACGACAAGAGGAAGACGCTGCAAATTCTGGACCAGACGCTGGACATGGACCAGAAACGTGGAGAAAATGGGGAAAAAAACAGTGACTGTGGAGTGCCTCGGACTCATTCCAATCGATTCAGCGTCCACAAATGTTGTGGAAAATGATACTCCACTGGGCTAGGTACCAGAAATCTCTAAAACCCACGTTTGTAATAGGTAGGCAGATCCCCATTTTGACCCATAACCTCGTCAGGTGGGCGCAAATCGCTCCGGGACCCGTCTTATCGGATTCAGCGTCCAAAATTTATATACAAATGATACCCCACACGTTTAGATTGCCGAAAATATCGAAAATACATACTTCGGAATCACAATTGACAGTTTTCAGCCCGATCGGACCAAATTTGGGGGAGATTATGAATGAAAATGTGTTGTTTGAACGATGGATTTGCGAAATTTCTGGCGATCCAGACATGTAGGGTATACATTTCTGACCCTGAATCCATTGAGATGTGTCCCAGACTGATTGGTCCCCACGGGAGTTGGGTATGTTTCAAAATTGGTACCTACCTACCTGTGAACATGGGGTACCTAGGCGTGTGAAGTATCATTTTCCGCTAAATTTTTACGCTGAATATACCTGTCAGCCGCAATATATTCAATTTCAACTTATTTGGTATATTTTTTCGTCACATTTGTGGTTTTCCAGAAAACATTTTTGGGGCAAATTGGAATGGTTGACTTTCTGCATGAAAACACAGGTTGATTATTCAAGGAATAACCAACCAAAACAGATCTCCTACCCCCAAATGAGCCCAAAACTTGTTCAAAAATAATGGAAAATTGTGAGCATTGCCGTCAGAGGAATACCTTTCGAATATACTAACTGAATTGATATGATTTTCACCACTTTTAGTTGTCTAAATTTAAAGTACCTTTCGAGCCATTATGAGACCACTGGACTTGTGACGAACTTTCATGACGACTCCTCCGTTGCCCGCACCAAGTTCTCCCAATTTTTCAAAATCGTCGTCGCTGAGTTCGCCGATCTTTTCTTTTTGGCAGAGGAAAAATTCCATGCGTTTCCTTTGCGTGTCGTCCATCCCAAGTTCTTCCAGACGCTCTTGGAGAACTTCAATACTGGTTTTCCCCGCAAGGGTTGACTTCCTGCGCCAAAATAAGCAGATTCCTCAATTAAATGAATGAAAAAAAGGGGAATAAGTACTAGATGACAAAACCTTTTAACACGAATAGGGTTGTTTTCTAGGTGCAACGACGGAGCTGAGCGCCCACAGCAGCAGCTTCAGCAGGAAAACGGCCATCTTTTTCGACTAGACCAAAGTAGGGCTTGGCCACTTCGTCTGGTTCACTAGAATTAGCCCTCACTGCACTGCCGAGTTGCACCAGAACCGTTGAAGTTAACCAAGTTTATTGTACGAGTCTCCTCGATGCACTTATAGTGAATAGGAGTGGACATTGAAGGGATTGTAGGCTAACTGCGAACCAGCGATGTTAATCTCCTATCACTTCCTTCTCCTCACCCTCAAGGAGCTGTCAGCACCAATCAAATTACAATTTAGAACCGAATCAACGATAAATACTTACTCGGAAGCTTCGGACTTGGGAGTCAAAACTGGGAGTGACGGCGACAGAGGAGGCCGCCTCGATCGAGCCAGGCGGCAACGTCAAATTCAATTTATTTTTTGACATATTCTCCTATTTGGCGGCTTATGAGATACACTAGTACTTTCACGAATTCCAAGATCCACGGCTCATTAGAAATACAACCAGCAATTGAGCGAAATCGCGGTCAACGTAACTCCGAACATACTTGCAATGGCCACCTTATGTCAACATTTGAGTACACTGAACACAGTAGCACAACCACTACAATAATATTCAGCGAGTAGTAGGCTCAACTAGCTTAGTACCCCAAAATCCTACCAACTAGGTAAATAGATGACTTTACTTTTGCCCAGGCAAACTCAGTCAAATCCTATGTACTCCCCCTGCCGCAACTCCCGAAATTTTATCTTTCAAGAAGAAGTAGATGGAGCATTCGATTAACATGGTGAGGAGCCTGCAGTAGAGGTAGCAACAATATATTTTTGAATCGATATTCTGAGCTCGATATATCGATGTGGAAATTGAAGTTCCAAGAGTTACTGTTGTTTGAACATTTGAAATTACAATAAGCAGTTTTCGGTAAAACTGTCGAATTAGGTGCGCACCCCCTCTTATCACTAAATTCGATATATCGAAGGAAAGAACTTAGTTCCCTCGATACTTCAAATTTAGGAATGGAGGTTACATAACCTAAAACATTTTTTCTGCAACATATTTGAACATTTTGTTGTGTATTTAACTCGGGAGCGTATTTGGAAAGAAAAAACATCCCTGTTGTGTATTTAATTCGGCGGCGTATTTAAAAAGAAAAAAACATCCCTGTTGTGTATTTAACTCGGGGGCGTATTTGGAAAGAAAAAACATCCCTGTTGTGTTTCAAAACTCGATATATCGAAACGTGTAGGAAGGTCATAAGTGATAACAAGGGGTGCGCACCTAATAGCACAGTTCAACCCAGTTTTCTTATAAAAAAGCAAAGTAAAATGTTCGATGTATCGTTATTCCAATATATTGGAAATATCGATATTTCGGGGTCGATATATTGTGGACATTGATATATTGCTACCGATATATCGAAGACCCGATATATCGAAAAAATGAAAAATTTTGCCACCCCTAGCCTGCAGTTTTGTGATCTAGCATGAAGTAGGGTTGATCATCGATGGTGGGTGTTTGCCAAACATCGATGGTAAGCCTCGATGTTCGGTGTTTTTGCCATCAATCACAAAGGTTCGATGTTTTTCCACTATCGATAGTTGAGGAGATGTTGGAATCAATGTTGGAAAAATTTACTACCTACTTTAGTTATTTGAACTGATTTTGGTTGCAGGTTAGAAAAATAGATTCTCTTTCTCTCTAAAAAGCTGAACATTATGGTAATCTTCTTATCTCTTATCTAGTCCATTTTGTACCAAATAGGTTGGAGGGGAAGTTGACAGCCAAATTATTGTTTCTAAGGCCATTGCTGCAACATTTTTCATGGCTAAATGGTGGTACCTACATTTTACTGATTTTGTAGTTAGCTAACATTGGGTTGATAAGACCGATGAATTTCATGGAAAAAAGTCGAAAAACATCGATGGTATGTTTTTTGACTATCGATGTTTTGTATCGATGGTGGTAGCGATGGCGAACTTCGATGTTTTCCTTTCGATGATCAACCCTAGCATGAAGGCAATTATTTAATCGAGATTAGTTCTTCCTCCACCCAACAGAGATCGCGCCTAAACAGCTGCGGCCGGTCACTACCACAAATCACTACAGATTTATTTAAAAAAATAGTTTTTATTTCTTGAAACACGAATGAGAGCCATTTGAAATACAAAATTGAGATATAACGTCTACGGGTGTTCATTAAACACAATAAATAGTGAACAATAAAATAAAGTATCAGGCTAAAGGAAAACAGGGTGTTAACATTTGTAGTTGACAGCCTTCAAGTGGTCGATTCAGCAACTAATTTTTGGCAACAAAAGTGTTTTCAAGACTTAACTTTTTGGAGAATTCCGTTTTCGAGTTATTCACAATTTAAGATTTTTTTTGTGTTTTAGGCCTGACGTGACTGAAACGGCCATAATTCCCTTAATTTACAAGATAATCTTAAACCATAATATCCCTTCTGGTGGGCCCCTCAACGTCTCCAATAATTGAGTTCTGATAATTAATTCAGCTTAAAGTTAAAAAATCTTGTTAACTGAGGAAAAACCCCCCGAAATAAACACTACGCTTTCCTAAGCTTTATTCAACTTAATTTTTTATGATGTGATTTAAGGGTAAATTATAGGGGCTCCTTGGCTCCGCTAAAATATTCTGCCCAGTCAGCACGTAAACATCTTTACATAATTGACAATAATAATCATTCAACTTCCAGAAATCTAGAAAAAATCGGTTCCAGGATACCATTGGAAACAGCATTCAATTTTTTGTCCGCCGTTCATGCCGTTTGTGGTAGTGGAAGATTTGCTAAATATCTAAAATACTGGCCAGGGTAAAATATTGGTCAAAATGTGATTTTCGAAAAATGGATTTTCGAGATTTTTGGCGATCTAGCTAGGCGTGAGAGGTATCATTTTCCACTAAATTTTGGACGCTGAATCCAATGAGACGGGTCTCGGAACGATTGGCGCCCTCTGGATGAGGTTATGGGTACCTATCTACCAATTTTGAATGTTTTAGAGATTTCCCGGTACCTAGGCGTGTGGAGTATCATCTTCAACTAAATGTTGGACCCTTAATCCAATAAGACGGGCCCCGGAACGATTGGTGCCCTCTGGATGATGCTATTGGTCAAAATGGGTGCCTATCTACCAATTTCGAATGTGTGTTTTTGAGATTTCTGGGTCCTAGGCCTGTGGGGTATCATTTTCCACTAAATTTTGGACCCTCAATCGATTGGAATTGGTCCGGGATCCACCACACCCACTGTTTCCCTTTTTTCCCATGTTGAAGAAAAGAGTCTCCATGCGCCTTGTCTGAGGAATAACCAACCCCTGTGATCACCTTGACACTTCTGAGTGCAAGAGAAGAGGAAGAAGATGACCAATATTCAAACAAGTGCTTCAATGTTGTTGTTGTACTTGGTGCTTTCAGTTTTCAATTCCTGTAGGGAAACATAGGTGTTGTTTTCTGACATCTGTATACAGGTATATGGCTTTTCTCTTTGCAAACCTGTGCACATTGGCATTTACTAATATACATTTTATTATGGTATGGTTTGGTCAAAATGTTCGCTAGCCAAAATTTACATTCAGTGCGCTAGTAGAAAAACAAAATATTATCTTACTATTCTATACAATTCTGGGATCACTACTGGCTCTACTGATCACTCCTCACAGCATTCAAATTTTAGTGTATTCTTGTAGGACCACGTCGTCCATCACTCCAATAATTTCTGGTTACTGTAAGCAGGTAGGTACTAACACGCCAAGTGCTGCGGTATTTTGTGGCTCTACCGTTTTGGAAACGCACAATTATTATTCTTGCACGTTCAATAAACAGTTTAAGCCGAATTCGTAGTCCAGAAAACTAACCTACTTCATATAATAGTCATAGGTTACTCTAAACTACCTCCATTTACTGTGTTGAGGTGGAGGAGTAAGCTATTTCAATGGTTTAATCTGAATAATAATAATTTACTTATCACCTTTCATGAACTAAGATTGTATCCATAGGCTCGTACTACTATACTTTGATGAGGATATACCTTTAAACCTACTTATTTGATAATAATTTGATGATAACGTCATTTTTTTCCTATTAGTGACGCAGAAAAGGCTGTAGAGAACCTGAGGGAATCTTGTTGACACCCATCATGCCCAAACGAAAACATCCCGACGATGCTGGTGTGAACATTGATAAAATCGTGAAGAATTCTTTGGATTCTGACGAAGATGATAATGACAGCGACGATGATAAATATGCCCTAAAGGACGACGACATCGAAGGTATACTGACCACACTTTTTCCATCACTATGAATATGTATAGCATACGGCTTGTTGAAAGAACCGGAATCGGTTATGGGTCAAAATTGATGACTATCTACCCATTTTGAAAGTGGATTTTCGAGATTTCTAGGACCTAGGCGTGTGGGGTATCATTTTCTACTAAATTTTGAACGCTGATTCGATTGGAATGAGTCTCCATGCTCCTGGTCTTCTCTCTCCAAAATGGGGAAAACAGTGGGTGTGGTGGGTCCCGGACCCATTCCAATCGATTCAGCGTCCAAAATTTAGTGGAAAATGATACCCCACACGCCTAGGACCCAGAAATCTCAAAAACACACATTCGAAATTGGTAGATAGGCACCCATTTTGACCCATAGCATCATCCAGAGGGCACCAATCGTTCCGGGACCCTGCTCATTGGATTCAGCGTCCAGAATTTAGTGGAAAATGATACCCCGCACGCCTAGATTGCCAAAAACTCGAAAATCCGTTTTTTCGAAAAACAAATTTTGACCCCTACCCCACCCAAATTTGGTCCGATCGGGTTGAAAAGGGCAAACTAGAGCCGGGAACAGACCCCTGACCCAAATGTCAGATTTTTAGAAAATTAGCCGCTAATCATGAGTACTTGTGTAAGATACCCCATCCCATGTCCCCCAAGATATCCCATTCACATTCTTATGGTGTATTTTATAAATTGCTTGAAAATAATAATTCTTCAATTTCTTCAGGACAAGAAGATGGCGTTGTCGGTTTAGACGAAGGCATCACCATAACTCCATTCAACATGAAGGAGGAATTGGAAGAGGGGCATTTCGACAACGATGGCATGTACCATTGGAAGAAAGAAAAAGTTACCAAAGATCATTGGCTCGACAACATTGATTGGGTTAAGGTGAGAGGAAAGGCAAATTGTTGTCAACAGAAATTTACGCCTTTTGTGGGGCGTACGCCAATTTACGCTTTGGGGCATGAGAATTGGCACGTTGTTGGATTTGCCTGGGATGGCCTGGGCCAGGTTCGATTACTGTACAGGAAAATTGATGGAAATGGACGCACGATAAAAGATTTATAATTCACAATAAAAGAGCAGAATAAAACATTTACTTATATGTGGCTGAGGGCATGGCGGATGTTATACAGGGTGTCTATACAAATTATGAGACAAATTCAAGGACAGATTCAGATTCTATAGCTCATTTGGAACAATGAAAAACCCCTTAGATTTTGGTTGGTTATTCCTTGAATAATCAACCTATGTTTTCATGCAAATGGTCAACCTCTCCGATTCGGCTCAAAATTTTTTTCTGGACGTTTCATGATGTCTAGATCAAAAAATCTGCAAATTCTTACACAGGGGTTGGTTATTCCTCGGACCAGGCGCATGGAGACTCATTTCTTCAACATGGGGGAAATGGGGAAACAGTGGGTGCGGCGGGTCCCAGACCCATTCCAATCGATTCAGGATCCAGAATTTAGTAGAAAATGATACCCCACACGCCCAGGTACCGGAAATCTCGAAAACGCATATTCAAAATGGGTAATATATACCCAATTTGACCCATAACTTCTTCCAGAGGGTGCCGATCGTTTTGGGACCCATTTCATTTGATTCAGCGTCCAAAATTTAGTGGAAAATGATACCCCACTCGCCTAAATCGCCCAAAATCTCGAAAATCCATTTTTCAAAAAACACATTTTGACCCCTACCCCGCCCAAATTTGGTCCGATCGGGCTGAAAAGCTTGGAGGACCGTCCTAGGCCGGGAACAGACCCCTGACCCAAATTTCAGATTTTTAGAAAATTTTCTACTACCAAAAACGGCGTGGACGGCGGGACGGCGTACGGCGTACGGCGGACGGACATTGACCTTTTTTGATCAGGACATCATGAAACGTCCAGAAAAAAATTTTGAGCCGAATCGGAGAGGTTGACCATTTGCATGAAAACATAGGTTGATTATTCAAGGAATAACCAACCAAAAAGGTCAATGTCCGTCCGCCGTCCGCCGTCCACGCCGTTTTTGGTAGTAGAAAATTTTCTAAAAATCTGAAATTTGGGTCAGGGGTCTGTTCCCGGCCTAGGACGGTCCTCCAAGCTTTTCAGCCCGATCGAACCAAATTTGGGCGGGGTAGGGGTCAAAATGTGTTTTTTGAAAAATTGATTTTCGAGATTTTGGGCGATTTAGGCGAGTGGGGTACCATTTTCCACTAAATTTTGGACGCTGAATCAAATGAAATGGGTCCCAGAACAATCGGCACCCACTGGAAAAAGTTATGGGTGAAATTGAGTATATATTACCAATTTTGAATATGTGTTTTTGAGATTTCTGGAACCTAGGCGTGTGGGGTATCATCTTCCACTAAATCTTGGATCCTGAATCGATTGGAATGGGTCTGAGACCCGCCGCACCCACTGTTTTCCCCATTTCCCCCATGTTTTTAAATCAGTTTCCATGCGCCTGGTCCGAGGAATAACCAACCCCTGTGTAAGAATTTGCAGCGTCGAATAATTAACCTACGTATTCATGCAAAAATGCAATCTCTTTGGTGTGGGGTATCATTTTTCACGAAACTTTGGACGCTGAATCCAATGAGACGGGTTTCGAGACGATTGGCGCCCACCGGAAGAGGTTATGGGTCAAAATGGGTGCCTATCTACCCATTTTGAAAGTGGGTTTCTGAGATTTCTGGTACCTAGGCGTGTGGGGTATCATTTTTCACTATACTTTGGACGCTAAATCCAATGAGACGGGGTTTGAAACGATCTAGGAACCGGTTATGGGTCAAAATGGGTATGTATCTACCCATTTTGAATGGCTGTTTTCGAGATTTCTGGTACCTTGTCGAATGGCGTATCATTTCTCACTAAATTTTGGACGTCGAATCGATTGGAGTGAGTCCCCATGCCCCTAATCCGAGCAATCACCCATCAACCACTGTGAAAGAATTTGCGGAGTTTTTTACTCAACTAAAACTTACTTTTGTCCACTATTAAGACCCAGTAAAACGACTCTCTGAGGCAGTAACCTCTCCAGTATTTTCCTCCCTCGTTTCCTTCCTTAATTTCTTGTTTAGTCAAAATACTTTTTTTTCACACGAACTTACTTTCCAGGTCAACGAAAATAAGCCCGAAGATGCTCAAGAAGGTGGTAGTGATGACGAAGACACATCCGTCGACGTACTCAAGCTATACAAAGAAATCATAGGCTTTCTGCAGCCGAAAGAGAGTATCACGAAAGCGTTGAAACGATTGGGTTAGTATGCCTCGGTTTGGATGGAAAATCAACCATCAGATTGAATTGCCATCTTTATATTCAGATTGGTTCTTCGTTTTGATTCATGTTTTGACGAAAATGAGATCTAGTACTGAAATGATCCTGTAGAAGTACGAGTATGATCTATACGAGTTACTATGGGGAAGTCTGGCGGATTTGGGGGTAAGAGGGAACCTATTAGAGGTGCTAAGAGATCTATTCTATGGCAGAACATGCTATACGAGTGCAGAAATCGAAAACAAGGTTCCACAGTACAGGAAAGGGTGACTTCAGGGTGGCTTGTTTTCACCCCGCTGCGGTTTTCATTGTATAACTGTGGTCTCGAAAGGTATATGAGGAGCAGAGGGTTTGATGGCCTGAGGGTTGACAGCCACTGGCATCCTGATCCTCCTATTTGAGGATGACATCGTGGTGGTGGGCATAGTAGGATCGATATTGACAGAAGGATGAGGGCCTCCAAATCGCTCGAATTGACTATCAGCCCTGAAAAGGTGCTGCTCTTCCATAAATCAAGGAACCAAAGGAACCCAGACCTGGTCGAGGGCAAAATTGATTTCAGCCGTAAATAGACATACCTTGGTGTTCCCTTCTCGTCCTCAGGTGACGTCCTAAAGCAGGAAACCCACTATGCCGTCACCGTCAGGCACCGTCCGTCACTGTTGCGTTCCGGCAACATTGCTTTGCATTGTTTTAAACGAACGGCAACCCACTATACCCGTCCGTCACCGGCCACGACCGTGTCCGTCAGTCACCGTCGGCCACCATTGGGCTGGCCGTCCACTGGACGCGAATTCGCGCGAAGAGGCGAAGTACGCGAATTTGCGTGAAGAGTTCAAACACTAGAATTCGTATAGGACCCCCGTCCACTGGAAGCGCTGTGATCGCGCGAAGTCTGGCGAAGGCGAAGAGAACCAAACCAGTTTGTTTCCGAACGCGCGAACAGGCGAACCCGGTGATGGAAATCTATACCTGCCGCACCCTCTTACCTAGCCCACATGTGTAGTCCCCATACTACTTCACTAAACAATGTACCTCATCTGTCTTTCGACCCAAAACAGCTGATAGGACGGGCGAAACTGACAGGAATTCGCGTGCAGTGGACGGGGTTTCGACGCGCGAAGAGGCGTAGAGGCGAAAACTTGCGAATTCGCCTCTTCGCGCGAATTCGCGTCCAGTGGACGGCCAGCCTTGCTGTTTGGGGCATTCTTGCCGGATCGCCGGTCCGTCATTTCTCCTGTCGACATTCAACTATCAGTGAAGTCACATCGCCAGTGTTTCTTGTAGTGTGCCTTTTGTGTAGTGAGCGATGAGTAAATACAAGAATAAGAGTAAAAATACAAGAATACATTTGTAGCAACATTTCAAAACTCAGATATTGGTTTCCCATAACTTTTAAAAATGTCACTTACCATGTTTTACATTTAGCCAGAATAGCAGTTACCATGTTTTCCTTCCGGGTGCCTCAATTTGTTCTCATAATGCAACTTAATTCAGTATTCAAACGTAAATGGAATCGCTAAAAAAATCAAATGAAAAAGTAACATGACATTTATAAATTTACTTACTTCAGTGTCAAGGCCAGCCGCTCCTCAGGACCAATGACCTCACGGAAGTTACTGTGTTTTACTGGGAATTTCAGTAACTCGAGCAATTCGTAGAACTTCTTTGGAGTCATGCGGAAATATAAAAAGAACTTAACATCGTCTTTTTTCGAGTCGTCAAACAAATGATGAAATTCACCATATTCGTTTCTTCTTCTGAAGATTCCGTGCACCCAGTACCTATGCTTCCTCCGTTTCTGTATCTCTTCTTCTTCAGCACATGCTGCGGCTATTACTAGCAACTCCTCGTCTGATGAACTCTCCATCGCAACTGATGCATTTCTTCTGGTTAGCTCCGGTTTTTGACGGAGCAAGCCGGGCAAGTGGGTTATCGCCGAAAAAATGACGGTGAAGGCGGTGACTGACGGTGCCGGACGGTGCCTGACGGTGACGGCATAGTGGGTTTCCTGCTTTAATTGGTCTTAGGGGCGTTTCATTTTAAAGGGAATAAGAGCTTGGGGCAGTCAAAGCCTGGCAAATGCCCTCAGCTGAATGTGGACCGAACTAGGTACATTGGATGTGATCACTTAAGCAAAGAATATATCTAAGGTTGTTTGTTAATGGTCATAAATGATGATCTAACGTTTAGGCTAGTCAATTTCATACTAGCTTACCTGAGAAGAAGGAATTTTCTGGAGGAAATGTTGATAGACGTAGGATTTTTAAATTAATATAATATTAGACACTTATAGTAGCACTATTTTCTAGTATTGTATAAAGAAGTTATCATTTATTTTCGTTTTGAATCTAGGAGTACAAACTCCTTTGTAAAGGTCAGTTGTTGCATAAAACAACAAATAAAACCTTTGATTGATTGATTCACGGTTTGATCTCAGGTGGTGGTGCCACGCTATCGGCTTCCGAGAAGTTAAAACGGAAAAAAGCTGGTCTTCCGTACAATTCGACAGGAGACAGCGAGAAAGTATCCGCTTTGACCGGACTAGCAAATGCGATTCTTACTCATACTGGCAATATGGACATTTACGAGGAGACGTTTGAAGATATATCGATCAAGGTGAGCTCTCTTATGCTATTGTAGTCTACTCTGGCAGCTATTTTCGTGTGTAGAGGGTGACCTCAAGGGAACCTTTCCATTGAAAATAGTATAACTTGCTTAAGTTTTATTTGTAATCAAATTTAATTATATGTACATGCTCAAAAGGATACATCGTTGCTAGATGAGGGAACACCAGCTAACTCAGTTTTGCCCATTTTACAGGGGAGCCACTTAAACCAGCTATTATTCCGCTCAAGAGGTTTCCTGCAGCGTTTTGCAACTTCCTTGATTCTTCTAGTGATTTAGATTGTTTAGAATTTTCACAAAATACGTTGAAGGAAGTCTCTAGAGCGGAATAATAGCCGGTTTTTTGGCTCTCCTGTAAAATGGGCAAAACTGAGTTAGCTGGTATTGCACTTGAGCGACGATGATGCTATTATCGTTAGGAGGCGAAGATAATTCTGCTCTTAGACGTCCCTCCGTGGTCTCCGATCTTGGTGTTCTTTTGGACAGGCAGTTGGCCTTCAATGAACACATTGCTCAGGCATCTTCTCGAGCTATGCGTGCCCTTGGGTTTGTTAAGCGAAACACTAGAGAGTTCACAAGCACCACTGCCCTCTACCGGGCTACTGTCCATCCTCACCTGGAGTATGCTTACGTCGTCTGGTGTCCCTCAAACAAATGCCATGTGGATCAGCTCAACAGGGTGTACCTTGCATTCCTACGTTACCTGGCCTTCAAGCTTGGGTTGCGTCGTGAGGACGTGGACTACAGTGCCCTGGGTCACCAGTTTCACCTGCTCAGCCCCTCTGCCCGCCAGGCTCTCGCAGACATGTCCTTCATGCGCGGCATTTTCTCTGGGCGCATTGATGCCCAGTTTGGCCTGCGCTCCTGCAATCTGTTTGCCGTGCCATTTTCGCCTCTTCGCTGCCATTTCGCTCCAACTACATGCGTTCTCGACCTCTCTGCCAACTTCCTGGAATGGCTAACCTGTTGTCGGCCGAGCATGACATAGACCTGGGGCCTATTCCAAGAAACTCTTCACTCCTCACTCTCCACTCTGAATGTGCAAACTCTGCACTCTCACAGAGCATTATGAAGATGTAGAGTGAAATGAAGAGTCAAGGTTTGCAGAGTTTTTGGTGTTCTACTTGGGTTCTCTTTCAGGAAACTCTTCAGTCCTATGAAGAGCCAATACTGTGGGTTTCAAATGAAGATTCGTCCATTTTTTGTAAAGTAACCAATGACTTAGCCAAATAGTTGAGTACTCTCCAAATATAATTTAGGAGATAAATTTATACTTAAAATATATATGCGATAGAAGTCTTGAGTTTTTCTCGTTCAGGTGTCCTAAGCGTGAGGAAGGTTACAACAAAATAGATACACAACAACCCTCTACATTTTGAGTAGAACAAGGAAGTTGAAGTGAAAGGTTTCTAGGAACAGGATGTTCTCCAACTGTTTGTAATTTCAATGTGAAGAGTATGAGATGAAAAGTCGCAAAGCGTGGAGTCAAGAGTTTCTAGGAATAGGCCCCTGCTCTCGATCTCCCTTTGCTCTCGTCTCACTGATGTCTTATCGCTCCCTTGACCTGTCTTTGGTTTGCAATGTTGAACTTTCATCACTTACTCTCACATATCTCATGGCCTGCGTGTGCATTCGTAATAAATAAATAAATAGTGTCGACCACTGCTCCGTTGCAACTGAATAGCAGTCCTTTGGGAGAGTAGCTGACGGTCTCCCTCCATTCAGACACCACCTTTATGTTTTGCCCCATTCCAACGAAAATGGCAAGACTCCCATCACCCTATGGTTGCAATTCGTAAAACCTCCTCACCGTCTATAGCTATAATCCAGCTCAGCCTATCTAAGAATACAGTCTGAGCCCTGATAATGATACAAACCTGGCCAGCATCTGTCCAGCCTCAACCTGTATTGGCGCCTTTTGGTACATAAGTGTTGTCAGGCAACATATGTGCTAGGTGGTAGCCAGTTGTTCACGTAGACATTGTTCAGAGCTACTTTTGAAGCTCACTTACGCACTTGCCCCAAACAATCTGATACCATATTATTCTTCCAACGTTTACTACGTTACCGTATATTGCCTTCCTTATTTCCTCTCAACCAGTCTGCATTTTATTTAATCGTAGCTGAACGCGTCAGTCAAAGCTACCGCTGAACCTGAGCTTGACATGTATGCCGAAGATTTTGGCGACAAGGAGAAAGAACGGCTTGCCGACCCTTTGACTTCAAGTGAAAACGCAGAGCAGCCTGAACCTAAAAGTATGTCACTGTCATTTTCAATTCCTTGTGCTATTTTACATTTAGTAGTAACATATAGTTAGTTACAATAGATTTCATATCCCAGTTTCTCAGTGTCCACTAAAATAAAATGAGACATTTCGATCAGTGTTTAAGAGCAAAAGCTTCAGCCTTGGCTCTAGTTGATACTCGAAACCTTTCAGCCCATTTGGACCAAATTGAGGGGAGGGTATGGATAAAAATGTATTTTTGGCTGGTTATTCCTTGAATATTCAACCTGTCATGCAAAAAGTCAAATCTCTCCGATTCGGCCCAAATTTTTTTTTCTGGGCGTTTCAAGAGGTCCAAGACACAAATCCCCAATCGGACCATACTTAGAGGGGGAGGGAGGGTGTCAAATTGTGTATTTTGAAAATGGATTTTCGAGATTTTCGGCGATCTAGGCGTTTGGGGTTTCATTTTCGACTAAATTTTGGACGCTGAATCCAATGAGACGAGTTTCGGAACGATTTGAGCACACTGGAAGGTTATGGGTCAAAATGGTATCTATTCTCCTATTTCGAGATTTCTGGTACGTAGGCGTGTGGGGTATTATTTTCCGCTAAATTTTGGACGTTGAATCCATTGAAATGGGTCCTGGAACGATTGACGCCCTCTGGATGAGGTCATGAGTCAAAATGGGTAGCTATTTACCCATTTCGAATGAGTGTTTTCTAGAGTTCTGGTACCTAGGCGTTTGGGGTATCATTTTCCACCAAATTTTGGACGCTGAATCGATTAGAATGATTCCAGGACACGCCATACCCACCGTTTTTCCCATTTTCTATATTTTCGGTGATTTAGGCGTGTGGGGTATGGTTTTCCACTATTTTTTGACGCTGAACCGATTGAAATGGGTCTCCATTTACCTGGTCAGACGAAAAGCCAACCCTTTAGAAGATTTTTCAGCGTTTTGAATAATGGATTTGCGATCTAGGCGGTGTGGGTATCATTTTCCTCAAAATTTTGGACGCTGAAGACACCTGTTGGCCGCAATATATTAAATTTCAAGTTATTTTGTCTCTTCTTTTTGTGGGCACAATTTAAATTAATTCTTCGTTAACATTTACAATATTAATTCGTAATGAATATTGGCGACAGAATCACCACTTATAAATAAACATTGAACCGCAAAATTTGTAATGTGCCAGGCTCCAGACGATTATCTATCCCTCTCCAAGTAGGAAACAACCCAAATACAAATTTCATGCTTACCGTTTACAGAAAATTCCCTATTTTATGTGGTACGTTTCATTTTTCTCAACCTAATAACAATTTAAAAAACAAACTAACTGATTATTTTATTTCAGACTCTGAAGTAATGTGGGAGTTGAAAAAGGATGAAAAAGACGACAAAATCCAGGGTCCGTTCACGTCCGTCGAAATGGACAAAAAGTCCAAAAGTGGCGGTTTTGGCAACGGTGTCCTTGTCAGAAGATGCGGAACTGAACAGTTTTACAAATCTAATCGGATAGATTTTGAATTGTACTTATAGGTAGGCGAATTGAAGTGGGTTTTATTGATTTTTCTGCTTACATCGTTAGGATAAGGTTATTTTATACAAAGGCAACGCATATATCTGAGTAAAAATGTTGTTTTTGCGGAATAGTTTTACTCTATTCTAAATTCTGACTTTTCTTACTGAAACCTAATTCCGTTTTCTGAGAGATTCAAACTATTTTTCTTCTTTGATGTGAAAAATATGAGTTATAAATTCTATCTAATTTGCGAGTGGTGCTACGAACGCTGTTAGATTCGAAATTTGCACCGGAGGGCTCATTCATCTAGAAACATCAAACGTAATAATTTTCGGAGGATGTAGCTTCTCCACTATGAACACAAAAAGAGAGATAGCAAATCCTCCAACGTAAATCATCTGAGCTATTCACTAGTGGCTTCCAAGCTGACAGGAGCTGTGTCCTTCACTGCCGTAACACGGTGGCTTACTGGCGTGCCCATTTCTTGTCCTCTTAGTCGTTTAGGCCACTTTCCATAAACTTGATAATCTGGTGACAAAAAGGGCAACACATGTCAACCCTGTTCCAAGCCAAAAATGATAGCAAATTTTAATTGTTGCACATCTTTTCCAAATTCGGTCATTATCCAGAATTGGCCAGAATGCTTGGGAACGGGTTTTGGGTGTCAAAATCTCAGAAATATGGTACTTGAATTTGTCAAAATGGAAAAAAAAGCTTTCCTAAGTGTGCTTTGTACAAGGACATCTAGAATCTACAATGGCAAATTTGTATACTCACGCTTTGTAATATATCTCCCTGTACGGTGCTTTTTTCCTTATGGCAATCGCAGTGGGCAAAGCCAGCATTTCCATGACGTACAGAGAACACACTTCGGGCGCTGAAAATGTGTTGTCGATGATTCGAAACAAATCGGTTGCCTGCCCGTAGAGCGCCACTCCTCCTTTTTTCACTCGGCCCATGGCTTAGCTTTGTCCATGAATTTATTCTTTTCTTTGATGGCGAGTTCGTAATATTTCGTCGCTTTGGCGCCAAGATTGGACTTGAAATGAGAACCGGAATACGGACGGGCTTATGATTGCTGAATTAAATTTTTTAGGAATGACAATTTAAGATTCAAGGGCTCTGAATTCAAACGTGAGTGAAATTTTCGATTTTCCAGTAATAAAATTTTTCTAACATTGAAAACAACTTCCCGGTCTTTTTTCGGGGCTGAAAAGTTTCAAGGAGTCTGAGGAGAATATTTCATATTTTTAGAAAAATTCCTACAGCCAAAAAGCAGCACGGCGGAATGGCCATTTAGGTCTTGACCAACCCCTTCCAGTAGAAGATTTTCTAAAAATCTGATATTGCAGACCTTTTAGGGCTGTAATTGCCTCAGAACTAGTCAGCCTTGTCGCCCCAAATGTTGAGTGGGTGGGGGTGGCTTTTTGAAGCCTGATTTGTTGAGACTTATTGAAAACTATGCAATGTGAGATATCATTTTTCACTAAATTTTGGTGCCTGAATCCAATGAGACGGATCCCGCACCGATAGGTGCCCCCTGGAAGAGTGTATGGATCAAAATGGGCACCTACCTATCTATTTTGAAAGTGGGTTTTCGAGATTTTCGGGTACCTAGGCGTGTAAAGTATCATTTTTCACTAAATGTTGAACTCTGAGTCGAGTGGAATGAGTCTGGGACGCTCCAAACTCAATATTTTCCCCATACTCTTACTCCAAGGTGTAATAAACCACTGCGTAATAATTTGCAGCGTTTTTTTTTAAAAGAGATAGGTTGGCATTTACTCTGTAGGTCTCCATCAAGAGTGAGAACTACCTAGAATGATGAGCATTGTGAAATGATTTGCACCAATTACAAACCAAGAATTACTTATAAAATAGTATCCATTTTCTATAGCGTCCTTATTAGCTCATAGATACCTATAATAATCGATTCAGAACCCATCTTAATCGATTCAGCGTTCATAATTTAGTTTAAAATGTTACTCCTAACGCCTAGGTCTCCAAAAACTTATCTTAGCCTCTATAATTCAGAGGAATGTGAGATCCTGCGCACCTAAAATCTCGAAAAAAACCTACTTTTTCAGTACACATTCCCACAACGAAGGGATAGTATTTATATTTCCGTTTTGAACAGTTTCGAGAACCTTTTCGAGCCTGGAAAAAGGCCACCGAAATTCTCGATTTTTTGAAATTTTCTATTAGTAATTCCAAGATTTATTAATGTGGTCATCACAACCGTACATATTTCATTCGTGCATTGCCTTTTCAGCAACTAGACTATGTATAGTCTCGGACAACGCAGGATCGCCATCCCGTAACACTGGGTAAGTGTAAGTACAGTACCTACCTCAAAGTGGTTTCGATGAAAAGATACGTTTTCCACCCAAAGATCCATTTTGCTGTCAATCAGTTTTTCAACTGTCGTTAAAGTTTTTGGTGCTGGACTCAATAAGAAACCAACGATTTCGGCGCCATAATAACTATACACCATAAGGCCAAACAAATGCAGAATGGCGGATAATATTCGAGTAGGCATACGCAGTGAGTCAATGTATGAACCTGGAAGTAATAATGTCATTGACTCTCAATGTGATTGACAATAAATGTTTCATGGAAAATAGAGGGAAAGAAAATGGAGAAGAAATTGGGAACAACGATATGGTAGGAAAAATAATGATGTTCTCACACTCTCTCCTTATAGTCTCAAGAGCCGAGATACACCCTTACTCCATTGCCATTATGTCAGCTGGACAGAAGCGTATGAAGAGTGACGTTATGAAGAAGACGATTAAAGCGAAGGGAAAAGACCTGGTTGAAAACCAAACGAGAAGGAAATTGAAATTTTGAGAACTGATAATGGGACAGAGGTTTGCTGGAAAGATCCCGAAGTGATCCCTCCTGGAAAAAAATCCCTAATGTTGATTCTTTGGCGGAAAAAATGATGAATGGACCACATTACTATTCAGTAAGCAGTTTGGAGGTGGAGAACGATTCATGACCAGAACTTCGCGAAAGGCAGTTGTTAGGGTGAAGCCATAAGCCATGAAAAGTATGGACGTTCCGAGTAGGCTGTTCGCCATGGCCACTCAACATCTGTCCCCAGAGGCCCATGTTCACTCCAAAAGCGTGGAATTAACCGCTAAGATTCTATAGACGAAACTTTGCTGAATTGTTTGATGTCCATCGCCAGAAATATATCACACGTCCAAACTACCTTGTGAAGAGTAAACTGGTCCATTCATTTTTGACCAAACAGGTTTCGTTGAGGATTTTTTCCGCCATGGACAAACACCAGGGTTTTCGACCAGAGCCTGTACCATAGAGCAATTGGAGGTAGTCGAGCAACACAACAACAACTGTTGAGGCATGATACAGGACACTGGTCTGAATCATAGGTTTTGGGGAGATGCTATTGGTACTGCAGTGTATTCTAAGGGTAGGTCTCCATCAAATGCCTTAAAGAAGCAAGAACCTGAGGAATTCTGATCCGGAATAAGGTTAGGTTGGTTCACTCCAAACCAACCCAAGGTTTTTTGGGTGTCGAGCGTTTGCCCATGTCCCAGCCCAGAAGAAATGATTTAATTGGATTGAAAATGAATTCTGGTAATTATAGATTACAGTACTTGGTCCGTACCTATCAGGGAACGGACTACAAATTTCACAGCAATACAAAATTTCACTATTATCAAAGCAAAGAAGAAAGAGTATCAGAGTTATGGCCAAGGGCATCCATCACTCTTGGGACACAGAAAGTATTGTTGAGGACCTGAAAGGAATAGGGTTCTACATTATATTGGCAACAAATAAGCTGGTCTGGAGAACGACAGACATATGTTCATTTTGGAGTTCAGTCAAGACTTTAACCTTGAGAAAATTTATGAAATCAAGGTGGTACTAAGAGAAAATGTCACTATGTCTCCTGTACGTGGCTCAAAACTAGCCCAACAGTGTAAACGATGCCAAGAATATTTTCATAACCAGGCTTACTTCGCTCCAAGCCTGCTAAGTGTGTTTAAACAAAAGATTGCACCAAGCCAATTGATGCGCATCCACGCTGTGCCAACTGTCGGTCAAATGAACTGCTAACTACAGGGGCTGCCCAACTGCTATTGATGCCCGAAAAAATACGTCAAAAGAAAAAAGGCACAAACAAGATGAAGAAAAACCAAAGCTGACACCGAGGCCAAGGTCCAATACAATCAGAGAGGAAGAAATCAGTGGGAGCAAACTAGCTGCTTACGCTTCTGTTAAAAAATAAAGCTTCAGGCACACCTGCAGCCCAAAAAAGCTGATCCAAACCAACTGGTTCTAACTCAACTAAGCTGCCTAGAATAAATCATTGCCAATGTTAAGTATAAAATCGAGTTGGAGCGTTTGTAAAGGCATCCTCCCAGAGTTGAGCAACGGATCCCCTTTAAAAAAGTAAGGAATTTATCTCAATACTTTGCTACTTCGAAAATCATATGATTGATAGCGATCCAAAGAGGATGTCGAATTTTGGGCCTGGGGAAAATCGTTGTGGGGTCACAAATCAGCCGGGGATATATTTTCTGATCACCGCCAAGCCAAGGGTTTGTTCTGCCAGGGCATCTAACTATACTCTTTTACCTGAACATATTTGATTCATTGGAGTGAGCACTTTCGTCCCAAAGACATTATTGTCAGCCCAAACGGACTGCCTCTAAAGCCGGTGTGTTCACACTGAACTGACACATCAAACTGATGGCAGTCGGAAATTCCATGGTGAGGGTGTGTACAGTCGCGTCAGTTCAGTTGCTCACATCCGTCGTCTGCGCATGCGCACAGCAGCCGGTTGTGAGTTGCACGTGTTGGTCGTCCTCTGCTCTTTTCTTTGCATTTTCCTCACACTGTGATAATTTGTGATGTGTGATAATTTAATTTGTTGCACCTTTTCAACTAATTAGTATGGCCGTTTGGACAAAAGACTTCCTCCTGGAATTTATTGAACTGTTTAGAGGGGAAGACTGTTTATGGAAGTTAACCTCTAAAGACTACCATAATAAAACAAAGCATGATGGATCTTATGAACGGCTTGTAGAAAAAGTTAGAGGTTGATCCGCAGCAAATAACTTGTAGTGACAAAAAAGATTAACAGTTTGAGAAGTGCTTTCCTGAAGGAATTAATAAAAGTGGAGCGCTGGTTAGTGGCATGAGTGCTGATGAAGTTTATCAGCCTAAGTTGTGGTACAATACACTCAATACACAGTCTACACTCGGTAAAAACAGATGAACTGACACAACGAAGGTGAGCGTGTGGAGGCGATTATTGCGTTCAGTTAGAAGTAGCCCGCTCGTCCTTTGTACAGGGTACGACGGATGCTCCCTCTGATTTTCATAAAGTTGCCTAGATTAGGGAAATAAAGGCCCTGACAAGTTGAAAGCAATTTTTTCAATCCCACGTCCTCCATTTGTATGTAAGGATGAAACTCCAATTAGCTGGCATAAATCTATGTAAGAACCGTTTAAAGAAAATTGACTTTTGGCAACGCTTCATTAATATACCCATCCATGATTTTACCTTGGAGGGACAGTATAGCGATCACTTTGAAGAAGCTGCTGCTGAGTTCAGTTTCATTGGTGGATTGTCGATGGCGGGACGAAAGGTGATGGCGTATAAAATGAGCTGGACACAAATATGTATAGAAAAATGACCAACCATGTCGTCAGCGAAAAGAGGACGAGCGAAAACCGTCGTAGGACGCTCCAGCTGGTGGGTGTCGCAATAGACTGACATCCTAAAACAGAAATCATTTAAACATCAAATGAGGTTAGGGGAGACATATTTTGGCTTGCAGAACCATTCGTATGATCCTCTAGTATACTAGGGGGACACGACCACCAGCAAGCATCCTTTCAATGGCCATGGAGGAAATGCGGTGCCAGAAGTCCATGTATGCCTATGTCGCAACAATTCTCTGAACTGCAATTGTGATGATTGACCTTAACTAGGGAAAACAATCGATTTTTGACCACCATTTGTACACATCGATTTTTGACCACCATTTTGTACACAATCGATTTTCATATCTTGAGCATCGTTCTATGGTGAGCGACTAATCGATTTTAAAGGCCCCTTCACACAGGACGCGTATAACGCGGCGTTAGGCGTTCGCGTTACGGTTGTCAGGTTGTATGACGGGCATAAGCATCATCCCGTTCACCACCCACGGCGTTATAACGCGCGTTACTTTAGTAACGCGACGGTAACGCGGCGTCCAGCCTTTCGAGTTGATACAAAAATACAAAATAGCGCGCGTTACTCGGGCGTTACTCAGACATTTCCCATTTGACCTAACAAGATGAGTGAGGAAACAGAGCGTTAATTCATCAAGTGCGGAAGTTGGTGTATTATTACGATCATTCACATGAACGATACAAGAATGTTGAAAAAGATGGAGGCTTGGAAAAAGATTGCAGGAATACTGAGCATTACAAGTAAGATAATATAAATAAGTACAAATATAAATAATATAAATACGAATACAAAAATATAAATATAAATAATAAGTAAAAAATATAATAAAAAAAAAATATATAATAGTATATTTATTTATTTATATTTTTATTTTATATTTATTTATAATATTATTTTATGTATATTTTATATAAATATACTTATATTATTATATAATAATATAAAAATTATTATAGTATATTTTATATATATATTATAAATATATTTTATATTATTATATTATTATATAAAAATAATACTTAAGTATCGTGTTATCTGTTTTGTTCTATGTGTTCTGTGTACCAGCATCAATGTGGGAGATGTGTTTTATGATGACCTACTGGCAAAGTAATCAGCAAACTTTTCTCGAACTTGAATCGCAGCATTTGTTGATCTTCGATTGGTGGGAGTTGTTGTAACCAGCGCTTGCATGGGCTCGGTGGCATCGCGGTCATTGGCAGAATATTCGAGATGAACATCACTCATCATTTTAATGTAGTTGTGTAAGCAGGTAGCTGCTTTCACGATGTAATCAGCAGTTGAGCCTGTTTCTAAGGGTCTCAAAAATACACGCCATTTCATTGCCAATATACCAAAAGCATTTTCGACTACACGGCGGGCTAGACTGAGTTGTCCATTGAAACATTTCTTTCTTTGGATCGCCCAGATAACGCCCCATAATAACGCGGTGAGTGTGAAGTCGCTGTATCGCCGAACGTCGGGGGGGTAACGCGCGTTACCTGAACGCCGCGTTATAACGCGTCCTGTGTGATTGGGCCTTAAGTTAAGAATTGGGAAGAATGGCGAACAGGGGAATTGGGTTGCAATTCACAGTACCCGGCACTCAACGCTGAATTTGATGAAGATTTAAAGTAACGTTCCTCTGTAAGTCGAGCTTACACTTACACTTTCTAAACATCGATTAGTTATGCGTGAAAATCTTTAGCAAAAAAGTTGAATAATTTTAGGTCACGCGATTTTTCCCGTTTTAAAATGTCCTGAAACTGGTTTGTGTCAAGAAATTTTTTGAAATTCCTAATTCTGACATTTTTGAGGGCATTGCCCTTAATTTTCCTTAAAAACTTGCTGAAAACGTCCTTTTGATTCAATTTAGGTACTTACCAAAATATACTTTTTATTGTTTTTGTTTGGTTAATTTAACTTTTAACAATCTTCTGATGGCTAAAAAAAATCGATTAAAATTGTGAAAACCAATTGAAATTTATTTTTAGGCACAATTAATCAGTGCAATCGATTTTTAGGCCTCCAAATGTAAAATCGATTTTAAAATTTTCTAAAAAGGCATCACGGTGGAACCACAGGTGAATATGACTGTTTACAGCGCTATCTGGCGTTTGTCCCTAGGGTTCGAGACTCTCTGAATCAGATTTTGAGGTTAGGTCAGATTCAGCACTCCCAACTGTAGATTTGGGTTCCGCATCGATGTTCGATATCATCGAAACATCGATGTTTTGGCTCCGGTGTTCGAAAGTATAATTCTTAGATAATACCATGACTTGAAACGAAAACCTCAGAAAGAATCTCTTGGAGGCGTTTTTGGTGGCTAATGAGTTGTAAAGCCATCCCATAAATTTTAAAGGTGTGACCTCTGTATAATATTACGTTCTTACACTATAGGTACTACTACCTAACTTTTCGCATTGATACATTACAACTTGACAAGGTGACAATCAAGATATTTGAGGGTCAGCTTACCTCACCAAGCGAGTTGAAGGAGTCCAAAATGAAACGGAAAGTCGACCAGAAATCAATCGGCTCAATGTTAGTCCCAAGTCAACTTTTCCTTGCTCCAACCATCCGAACATCGACTCAGGGTCGAATTACCGGTATTGGGACGAAAATAACCCCAATCCGAAGATGTCGTTAGATTTGTCCTGGTCATTAGCGGAAATGTAAGTACAACCAAATCCTAGTTTTCTTTCTAAATTACACAGAATGCGTTTTTATTATGACCTACCGGTTAGGAGTATAATAAAATATTTTATGCAATATTAAATATTAAAACACTACTGTCCGCCCATGCCTCAAAAATCCGTCAATTTATCTGTATTCTACCGGCTAAGGAACTGCCTAGACCCTGATATCTATCTACAATCCCTTGTATTGGGTTTTGGCATTCTCATCCTACAATACATTACCCACTAAACGTCATCCAAAAACGCTACAAATTCTTTTACAAAGGTTGATTATACCTTGGAGCTACATTTAGCGGGATACTAAGAACGCACGACTGTTGGGAGTTGAAGGAGTTTGCCTATAAGATCGCCGTGAAATCTCACCCCGTGCTCAGAGGTTGTTTAATTTACAAGAAATGCGACAATATCTGCCCTATAATTTGTTTTAATCCAGAAAACAACAGAAAAATTAACTTTTTCCTATGCATTGTGCCTACAGTCCAGGTTCCACATTAAATGCTGAACATCCTAGAATGTTTTGTGTAAACCTTAAAAAAGAACATTCTTCCCTTTAGAGCAAGAAATTGTCCATCAGATGCAGCTTTCGCAGGCAAATCCTAGCTGTTTTTAATGCCTCCAAGAGGGAATTGTGATCGACGTCAGAAAATTCACCTGAAGAGTCCATCTTCGAAAAAGTGGGTATTCACAGTTCCTCAAGGAAAACGCTGCGAATTCCTTCACAGGGGATGGTTATTCCTCGGTGCAGGAGAATGGAGACTCATTCCAATCGATTCAGCGTCCGAAATTTATTGGAAAATAGTACCCCACACGCCTAAATCGTCGAAAATATCGAACATGGGGAAAATAGTGGGTGTAGCGTGTTCCGGACTCATTCCAATGGATTCAGCGTGTAAAATTTAGTGGAAAATAGTACCCCACACGCATTGATCGCCTAAAATCTCAAAAACCAATTTTTTGAAAAACACATTTTGCTTAATTGATAACTGCCTCCTCCATGGAATAATCAACCATTTTGAAAAAAAAAAAATTTCATGCCTTTTTGGTTGGTTATTCTTGATAATCAACCTATGTTTTCATGCAAATGGTCAACCTCTCCGATTCGGCTCAAATTTTTTTTCTGGACGTTTCATGGTGTCTAGATCAAAAAATCTGCAAATTCTTACACACGGGTTGGTTATTCCTCGAATGGGGGAAACAGTGGGTGTGGCGGGTCTCAGACCCATTCCAATCGATTCAGGGTCCAAAATTTAGTGGAATATGATACCCCACACGCCCAGGTACCAGAAATCCTGACACATACCAAATGGGTGGATACATACCTATTTTGACCCATAACTTCTTCCGGTGGGTGCCAATCGTTCTGGGACACACATCATTGAATTCAGCGTCCAAAATTTAGTGGAAAATGATACCCCACACGCCTAGGTAGCAGAAATCCCGAAAACACATATTCAAGATGGGTGTATCTATGGGGCACTACGACACTAATTTACTAATATAATATTGAGAAAACGTAGGTAATTTAGAAGGCTATAATAATTGTATTAAATTGAATTGAATGGTAAAATAATATAAAGCGGATAAAAAGC
This sequence comes from Cyrtorhinus lividipennis, assembly GCA_019603395.1. Classification (NCBI taxonomy): domain Eukaryota; kingdom Metazoa; phylum Arthropoda; class Insecta; order Hemiptera; family Miridae; genus Cyrtorhinus; species Cyrtorhinus lividipennis. The sequence goes on from CM034001.1 coordinate 12,198,811, forward strand.
TCGGACAGTAAAAAGAATTGTAGGCAACTGCTCAAAATTGGTTGCTAAGTTTAACAGCTGGTTATAAACAACAGGATATGACGATGTGTTTTGTTTGTCTATTCGGCTGAAGTCACCCACATGGGTAATAAATACCCAATTTGACCCATTACTTCTTCCAGTGGGGGCAATTGTTCTAAGACCCATTTTATTGGATTCAGCGTCCAAAATTTAGTGGAAAATGACACCCCACTCGCCTAAATCACCCAAAATCTCGAAAATCCATTTTTCAAAAAACACATTTTGACCCCTACCCCCTCCAAATTTGGTCCGATCAGGCTGAAAAGTTTCGAGGACTCATCTCGGCTGGGAACAGACCCCTGACCCAAATTTCAGATTTTTAGAACATTTTCTACTACCAAAAACGGCGTGGACAATGGACGGCGTACGGCGGACGGCGGACGGCGTACGGCGGACGGCGGACGGCGGACGGACATTGACCTTTTTTGATCAGGACATCATGAAACGTCCAGAAAAAAATTTTGAGCCGAATCGGAGAGGTTGACCATTATCATGAAAACATAGGTTGATTATTCAAGGAATAACCAACCAAAAAGGTCAATGTCCGTCCGCCGTCGCCGTCCGCCGTCCGCCGTACGCCGTCCGCCGTCCACGCCGTTTTTGGTAGTAGAAAATTTTCTAAAAATCTGAAATTTGGGTCAGGGGTCCGTTCCCGGCCTAGGACGGTCCTCCAAGCTTTTCAGCCGATCGGACCAAATTTGGGCGGGGTAGGGGTCAAAATGTGTTTTTTAAAAAATGGATTTTCGAGATTTTGGGCGATCTAGGTGAGTGGGGTATCATTTTCCACTAAATTTTGGACTCTGAATCAAATGAAATGGGTCCAGAACGATCGGCACCCACTGGAAGAAGTTATGGGTCAAATTGGGTATGTATTACCCATTTTGAATATGTGTTTTGAGATTTCTGGAACCTAGGCGTGTGGGGTATCATCTTCCACTAAATCTTGGAAGCTGAACCAATGGAGTGGGTCTCAGGACGATGGCACCCACTGGAAGAAAGTAATGGGTCAAATTGTGTATATATTACCTCATTTAAATATGTGTTTTCGAGATTTCTGAAACCTGGGCGTGTGGGGTATCATTTTCCCCTAAATTTTGGATCCTGAAATCGATTGGAATGGGTCTGGGCCTGCCGCACCCACTTTTTTCCCCCATTTCCCCCATGTTGAAGAAATGAGTCTCCATGCGCCTGTCCAAGGAATAACCAACCCCTGTGTAAGAATTTGCAGCGTTTTTTTTATTTGCGCGCTAACAGTTACCAATAATTTATTACCGTCATATCAGTGACTCGGTGGATGGTCCTGACTCACTGTAAGACTCAACTATTTAAAATACAGAATTTGAAATTCCAAGATCAACTGATTATGGTCCAAGATGTCCATGGTTCACCACAAGATCACTTTTGCTAGTTTCTCGCATGAACAATGCATTATTTACTGTAAGACAGGATGTTCTGAATAATTAGCGATCTCAAACTAAAAACAATTAATAGTACATAAAAGGATGATAATAATCAAGGGAGGGGTAAATAGAATGAAATTGTGCATGATATCTATTCATCCCTATAAGTCTATTGAAAGATGAAATAATCATCGAAGTATTTTTGCGCTTTTATTTTGATGGGTGTTGAGGCAAGTAAATGTAACAATAGCATTTCCTAGGACGAGAGAGCGTTGCGGCCCTACTATTCCCAGGTCAATTGAATCAATCAATTCTCACGTCGATACCGTCCTAGCCCACTGCATTGAACATGTTATGGTACGACTGACCCTTCCTCTAATGTAATCACATTACCATATTAATCTAAAGGTTACGCCATATTATACATTTTCCACTTGAATATAAATCGACATTTGAATATACGAATGAAAGTAAAGAGAAAGAACTAACTGAAGTTGCACAAGTACTCCACGGACTGTTGTGCTACCAGGGCAAACCTTGACAAAGCGCGTCAATTTCTGGATGATAGCTAGGGTCGATAAATCTTTGTAGGGCCGCCATCACCCCCATTTGTAATCCTTGATCTAAAAATAGGAGTAGGTCCACTGTAGTTAAACAATTAATTTCTCATGGTAATTGAAGATGATCCGCTGAAAGTTGGCAATATTAGATTTTCATATCAAGCAAAATGACTACTACTGTAGTTGCGTTGATGGTGATGCCGTCCAAATTCCACCTCTGCGGTTTCGTATACAAGAAGTTCGTTGTGTGGCTGTACCACACGGAGTCAAAACCGGGGGCTTGATAGATGTGTTTGATATACATCGTACAACTGAGACCCTACAATTAGCGTCATATCGCTGTCAAATTGAACCCCGCACAATTCCGACAGCGGTTTGTATATAAAGCGGCTTCTTCAAGTTCATCACGCAAATACGTAGTCGTGTTAAACAGTTGCTCCTTTGACGCCTGCACAAATTGATGCAAATTTCTGGTAGGTTATTATAACAGGGAGTTTATATTAAAAGTTGACAGCCTACAAGGTTCAATTTTACAACTCATTTGCAACAAAGTGTCTTCCGAGTTAAGATTCTCATTTGTGTTTTCCGGCCTGGCGTCACTAAAACAGCCATAACTACTTTAATTTACAAGATAATGTACAATCTGAGTACATTGTTGGAAAGAGCGTCAAATTTCCCTTCTGATAGGCCCCTCAACGTCTCCATAATATTGAGTACTGGTATTCACTAATTCAGTCCAAAGTTGGGATTGAATGAAAAACGCTGCAAATTCTTTCACAGGGGTTGGTTTTTCCTCGGACCAGGGGCATGGAGACTCATTTCTTCAACGAGGGAAATGGGAGAAAAAGTGGGTGTGGCGAGTCCCGGACTCATTCCAATCGATTCAGGGTCCAAAATTTAGTGGAAAATGATACCCCACACGCCTAGGTACCAGGAATCTCGAAAACACTCATTCTAAATAGGTAGATAGGTACAATTTTGACCCATAACCTCATCAGAGGGCACCAATCCTCCCGGGACCCATTTTTATTTGATTCAGCGTGGGAAATTTACAGGGAAAATGATACCCCACATGCCTAGGTACAGGAAATCTTGAAAAAACGTACCTATTCAAAATGGGTAGGGAGATAGAAAACCCATTTTGACCCATAACCTCTTCCGGTGGGCGCCAATCTTTCTCGGACCCATTTTATTGAATTCAGCGTCCAAAATTCAGTAGAAAACGTTACCAAAAACACGCCTAAATCGCCCAAAATTCATTATTTGAAACCATTGACCCCACACCCCGCCCAACTTTGGTCTGATCGGGCTGAAATGTTTGAGGATCAACTAAAGCCGGAAACGGGTCCCTGGCCAAAATGTCAGTATTTTTAGAAATTTTTCTACTACCAAAAACGGCGCGTACGGCCGACAGAAACTTTTGACTCTTTGATTTAGACACATTGAAATGCCCAGAAAATTTTTTTGGCGAATCTACAAAACGATCTTAATCTTAATTCCGAACAAAATGATCTTAACTTGAGTAATAATTGGCAACACTGGGCACGTCGTCTATGAATAGCTGAAGTGCCTGTGGCTGCCTCGCACGATCACTCAAGACATTCAACAAGTAGGGACTCTGAATTCCAGCCTCAGAGCAATTAGATTCATTAATTTATATCCTCTCTGTTCACATTAGGAACTATCTTACTCACTCAAATTGTTAACAGTTATCGTTAACGTTTTATATTCGACAACTAGCAGATCTGGGCCTTCAGATCGAATGTTCGCCGTAGTGCCTCATTCCTACAATATACTAAAAGAAGATAAATTTCCTAACTTTAGGCTGAATAAGTGAAATTCACTTGTGTCCTTTTGTGAGTATCAAATACAAATGTTAGAGGACTTATGGTCCTCTAGGGAGGGAAACCTTATACTGCATTACGCTCCTATCGGACTTTTCAATAACTAGTGGATACCTTCTCTTGGTATCTGTTCAGGTTACACTGCCATCTTCTGTAGACTGTAGGCAGTGGTGAGATCACCTATCCACTTCTTCTGTCTATTGATTTTCTGCTTTGCAGTAAATAGTGTGCTTTTTACTTTCAAGTTTTACTTCTTACATAATTAATTTCCAAATTCAACAAAATGCGTGGGGAGTTCACGTTCAGTACACGCTCAGTTCAGTTTACAACCCTGTCCACTTTACCTTCTGGAGAAAAATACCACGAATTTTGGCAGCTCATGTCAACGAGGATCCCAATCCTGTGCTGTTGTAATGCCAACGACCCCAGAAAGGTCCTTTGGGTAACTCTGCCTATCTTCACATTATCAAAAATTTAGCCTGCTGTTGGTTGTTCGTTATCCCGAAAATTAGCCTTCCCTCTGAAATATGAATAACAAGAGGTTTATCAAATTATGTTGGTTCAAAATACATTTCAAAAATTTTTATCCATGTTGGCATCCCTCTTGGCCCCCCATATGGGGCCACTGAGAAGCTAACCTAGTGTTTTACTTTTTTTTCTATAAATAGTTTGCATTTTGGAGTGACTGATTCCGATTCAACTTTGAACGATATTCATTCATATTCATTCCTCGTATTATGCATCTTCTGTTCTACTACTACCTCCACCTTGACCATCTAAGCCATCTCAAATGTATTGCCTTGCCTCTATTTTAAATCTCTGTGGAATCCCCACCCAATTGACCTTCCTCTTCTACACCTCTCATTAGATTGTTTATCTCACGTGGCGCCCTTGCGTTTCGGAAGCAGATTTCCTACCACACTGATCCCACTAAAAAGGATTGGTCCTAATCGTAATCCACCACGTCGTCTGTGCTTTAATGTGCTCTTGGCCTGATTGAATCATTGACCGCTCTCTGTAAGCCTCGACAATAGCCGGTGCACTCCCAGATTGCTGGACGCTTTGTAACATCTGTCCTGTGGTGTGTAATCGATTATTACCCTCGATTTTGGGAATTGAATGTGGCGCTGCGATGGAGCTGATTAACAAGGAGTGCATCCCGTTTCAAGGTGATAACGTGGTCTGCTGGCTCAGGATTTCAAAATCTCCAAAAGGTTCAAGCTGCTGATAGAAGCTCAAAACAGAGACCACAAATTAAATAAATATACACCCGAAATCAGGCCCACAGGATTTGAAGTTGGTAGCAAGATTTTAAAGCAAGACCAAATCACAAACAGCGTTCCTCAAGAGTTATAGAACATCCAGCATGGCTGAAAGACTGAACGACGGCGGGGAAAGATAGTGTTCAATCGATTATTACCTTCGACTGTGGAGATTGATGAGGCATCGATTGGTGCACGAGTAGTCAGCCAATCAACGTATAAGTACGATTGTAATTTGCAAAAATAAAGTGATCAATAACATCTCCTCGAACGGATAACACCAATTTTCGCTTCGTTCTTGAAGGGATTGTGCCGTCAAAATCGCCTCACAAGGAGCCATCATGATGGTCAAGAGTAAAAATCTGCAAATTCTTACTCACGGGTTGGGTTCGGAGGGTGCCAATCGTTCTGGCACCCATTTCATTGGATTCAGCGTCCAAAATTTAGTGGAAAATGATACCCCAAACGCCTAGATTGCCAAAAATCTCGAAAATCCATTTTTCGAAATTCACATTTTGACCCCTTATCCCTCCCTAATTTGGTCCGATCCGATTTTGGATTAAAAATAGGTTGATTTTTCAAGGAATAAACAACTAAAAGCGCGATAACACCCTATTAGTTGAGGGTTGCTTTTACAATTGTAGGAATGCTGTTGGATCCACCTCCTGATCCATCTGTGTCCCTCTTCTTGGTATTTTTATGGTTCTTAGGAGTGGTTGGTGAGACAATGGACCCACTTCAATCAAAAAGCTATTGACCAGATGCAATTTCATTGAGTTTCTGCTAGTATTATTTAGAGTGTTTGGTTCCACAGTGGAGCATAGTGAGAAATTTTCCACATACTGAAGGCTGAGGATGACATATTCGCTTATGTACTGAAAATTATAGATTTAGATTGTTCACTGAACCATATAGCTATGCAAGTGTATGCGAATATCTAGTATATTTCAGTAGAACTACTGTATATAATAAATTACATGCAATGTGTGGCCACATGAAAGAATGAGGATTGCCTGAACCACCAAAATTGCAAGTTGGAATGCGTATTTAAATCAATCAGTAACGTGCATGTAACTCGTAGTAACTTGAAATCGTAGTTTGATGTGATAGTACTACCTGAAAAGTCACATAAAAATGCCTGAACTGAAGTAACGGTCTTTTTTCAAAGAAGTTCAATAGATAAGGCGAAAGCACCGCCCCACTTGTGGGGTAGAAAATACTTGTAACGCAGAAAAATATGATTAAAATGAGCAGTGTTAAGTTCAGCATCCTATAAAATCACGAAATATGAAATTGTCGTCGAAACATTCAGAGAAAACTGACGAAAAACTTGTTAAGTATTGGAATAACCCTTAGAGAGCTGTATTCAGGTAGTGGTTTAAACTGTCAGCATTGATTTGATGGGTTGTGTGATCTATTAGTCATAACAGTTGACTCAAAGCAATTCTAGGGCATCACGAACTGCTAAGATTGAGGACCATGGAAAGCTTCGTCATCGTTCTTGTGATCTGATGATGAATTACGAATTTTGTAATGGCCACCTAGGTGAAAAGGGGGTGGTCAGACGCGATAAGTTATTCAACTGTGTAATGACCACGTTGCATTCCGTATCAGTTGGGTCGGTTCGATGAAAGTTTCAGACAAATGGTGGATTTGTATTGACAGAAGACAACGTATTACACTAGATTCATACTCGAGAAACTTGTGGAACATGACCTTAACTACCCATACGACTATAGTCCGTGGTCTCCAACCGGGTTGGTGCGGTCATACTAGACCTGACTCCAAAAAGAAAATCTGCAAATTCCTACACACGGGTTGGTTATTCCTCGAATGGGGGAAACAGTGGGTGTGGCGAGTCCCAGACCCATTCCAATCGATTCAGGGTCCAAAATTTAGTGGAAAGTGATACCCCACACGCCTAGGTTCCAGGTTTTTTTTTGCTTCCCTACTGCAGCAACAAAATGGATTCTCACCTGGGGTGAATGCCAAGATTGGACCAAATTTGGAGAATTTTGAACGCCGAAGCCAATGAGATGGAACCCAGACAGCCACGGTTTTGCAATCTTCCCCATGCTCATGATCCGAGGAATAGCTAACCCCTGTGAAAGAATTTGCAGCGTTTTTTATCTAGACATAAAAGTATACAAAAAAAAGGCTGCAAATTCATACACACGGGTTGGTTATTCCTTGGACCAGGCGCATGGAGACTCAATTCTCCAACATAGGGAAAATGGGGGAAAGTTCAAAGTTCTGTGGAATATGATACCCCACACGCCTAGGTACCAGAAATCTCGAAAAACATATTCAAAATGGGTAATAGATACCCATTTTGACCATAACCTCTTCCAATGGGTTCCGATCGTTCTGGGACCATTCACATTGGATCCAGCGTCCAGAATTTAGTAGGAAAATGAGTACCCCACACTCCTAGATTGCAATAAATCTCGAAAATTCATTTTTCGAAATTCACATTTTGACCCCTACCCCATCCCAAATTTGGTCCGATCGGGTTGACAACGTTCGAGGACCAACTAGAGCCATGAACGGACCCCTGACCAAAATTTAGATTCTTTGAATAATTTCGACTACCAAAGTCGGCGTGGACGGCGGACGGACATTGAACCTTATTGATCTAGACATCATGAAACGTCCAGAAAAAAAATTTTGAGCGAACTCGTGTGACCTTTTGCATGAAAACATAGGTTGATTATTCAAGGAATAACCAACCAAAAGGGACAAATTGGAGGTAGTGGACTAGAATGGAGATACCAAAAGACAATATGTCCGCCCGCCGTCCACACGGTTTTCGGTAGTAGATAAATTTCCTAAAAATCTGAAATTTTGGCCGGGGACATTCTTTTAGATCTTGTTGGTCTTTATAACTATTCAGCCCGATAGGACTCAATTTGGAGAGGGTATGGGTGAAAATGTATTTTTTTAAACTAGATTTCTGGACCTTTTGGGAATTAGGCATGTGGTATCATTTTCCATTGATGATGTTAGACGCTGGATCGATTGAGATGAGTCCAGGACACTTCAAAATCACGGTTTTTCCCATAATATTGCATAGAGTAATTGTTGGCGTTTGTGATGAGTTAGCAGCGTTTTGGGGTAAAACAGACTGATGGGCGTCAGGCTTGAATATGATAACTTAACGCTGAATTCGAGGACGAATCTCCAGCGAAGGGTGTGGATTGATTGGAGCGGCACGCGCTGGCTCCGCCAGGGTTTTGCGAGGGGCGCCGCCACGCTCTCTGGGGTTGAGTCCGGGAGGCTGGAGGCTGGATGGAGTTACAAGGGTGGGTGGTGCTCGGATCCTGCGCGGGGCAAATCACCTGTAGCGCCCCCTGTACACAGCAACCGATAGCTTTT
>CM034001.1:12207683-12268785 GCA_019603395.1 Cyrtorhinus lividipennis
GCCAAAGTCGGCGTAGACGTACTTCATACGACGTACACTCCATAATGAGAAATCAGTACCTACAGGCGTTGATCTGGTCAGAAAGCCAAAAATGCACGAAAAGAAATTACATAAACCTCGGAGAACTTATCGAATTAATCATGTCCGACGCTCGACTGAGGCACACATCCCAAATGGAAACAGCGGGGATACGATGATTACAGGAAGGCGTGTACAAATGCCCCTGTATTAATCACTGGAATCGCTTTCCGGGACCGACCATCGATCGATTAATCGAATTGTTGAATAATAGCTTGTAAACTGCTGAGCAATTCATCGACGCCCATTCATCCCTCTCGTTCATTACCCCGAAGGTCAAGTCGACGGTGGAACTGTTCACACGGTGGCCAGGAGTTGTCTCCAAATTTATCAGCTAGCTATTTATCAGCATGGAAGCGATAGCGGTGCCTACATTTGAAAAATGAAAGAGAACAGGGATACCAGCACGATGCTTGAACATGGGAAAAGAGGTGTACTGCTGACATTGGGTAGGCCAAAGCATCAACTGGATAGATGGGATCTGCTTATAGCAATGCTTAGAGCATGAATGTGTTGAGAATTACTTCAATGAAAGAAACATATGTTCACCATAGAAGGCGTTGGCAGCGCCGAAGAATCAATCGAATACGGTGTAATTCAGGGGGGACCTCACCCCTATCTGCTCTTTGTGCAGCAATGCGCATTCCAGGCAGGATGGTGCCCGCTGGAATTTCGACATGACTGAGATTGTAGACGGAGTCAATGTTGATAAGTTGTCGGCCCTGATGATGTCTGAGGAGACCTACTTCCATATACTACTCAACATGGTCATCCAGAACCGGCAGAGCAGGAAGGGAAGCTTACCTACATTCACCCAGGGCTCATAGATGACGAGTTTTTGGTGTCTCCCTTATGGGACCTCTCCGACATGTGTTCATTCGAAAACAGTCAATGTTGGTTAAACTGTCGTCGGAAATTCGGGCAACTTCCTGTTGACGGTCGCGTATCGTGTACGACGAGACCGTATAGTTTCGATGGATTCTCGTCAAGGCAGACGCAGCGTGGGTGCTAGGGGGATTTGATCGATCTGTAAGGGCTCGCCTCTTGTGGGTGTGTTTGCCATGGACGCCAACCTTGCGGGATGTGACACCTGCCTTCACTATGACCATTTTCTCGCCGATCCGGTGGCTTGGGAAATGAATGGCAACACGATTGCGCTCAAGGTGCTCCAAGTTATATACAAAATCTTGCAATTGTGCTACTAAATGCTCAGATAAAAATGCCAAAAAACATTATCTTCAACACAGTTGGTAGCTACAAACAAAGTGGACATTTGGAGTGTGACTGGAAGGGATTACTTAATTTATTCATTTGGTTCATTGTAATGGGATCCCTTGAAGAATTAATTCCTTGAGGTTGACGCCATGAATTGCAGTAAACGCTCCTCCCTCTCCGTTTCATGCCGCAACTTGAGCAAATCAACCACTCGTCCCTTTAAATTCGTTATCGCTGTTGTTGAGTTCGGTGTTTGTCTTGGAAACAAGGAGAGTATAATATACGCTTTCTCCGTTTTCTCAGTGTGAGTCGGAAGTGAAACGCGTTCCAAGCTCTGTTTGCCCAAAATGTTCTCCAAGTTTTTCGTTGATCATGGCGCAACAGAGGGTGTCGAATTCCCGAGGGTAATAATTAAGCTTTCGTTTCCCGTCGGTACTAGAGGATTTCCTGCCGGAGATTCCATATTTTAGTGAAACGCTGAAGAAAAGTGAGCTGTTCAATTTAGTGAATTATGTACCGTGGACATATGAGATCTCTCCTTGTGGAGTCGAGTCACCAAGTTTGTCTTTACTCAAGTCACTGAATCGATAGTTATCTAACCCTAAACTGGGAGCCTGCTTTCAAGCTCCTTGTTGGGAACCACTCGTGACATGAAAAATAATAATGTGAAGGTACAAAATTGGAATAGAGTAGTCATACCTTTTTTTTAGTTGGTTATTCCTTGAATAATCAACCTATGTTTTCATGCAATAGGTCCCGATTCTGGCTCTAGTTGGTCCTCGAAAATTTTCAGCCCGATCGGATCAAATTTGGGGGGATTGCGGTCAAAATGTGTATTTTGTAAATGGATTTTCAAGATTTTGGCGATCTAGGTGTGTGGGGTATCAATTTCCACTAAATTTCGGACGCTGAATCCAATAAAATGGATCCTGGGACAAATGGCGCCCTCTGGAGGAGGTTATGGGTTAAAAATGGGTATCTATCTACACATTTCGAATGTGTGTTTTCCAAATTTTTGGTACCTAGGAGTGTGGGGTATCATTTTCCTCTAAATGTTGGATCCTGCATTGATTGGAATGGGACCGGTACCCGCCACACCCGGGTTCCCCCCATTTTCCCCATGTTCGACATTTTCGATCAAATTTGGGGGGATTGCGGTCAAAATGTGTATTCGAGGGGTTGAAAATGGATTTTCGAGATTTTTGGCGATCTAGGCGTGTGGGGTATCATTTTCCACTAAATATTGGACGCTGAATCCAATGAGACAAGTCCCGAAACAATTGGCGCTCACCGAAAAAGGTTAAGGACGCTGAATCTATTTTTAAATTAGTCCTATGCGCCTGGTCCAAGGAATATCCAACCCCTGTGTAGGAATTTGCAGTGTTTTTCTATTATTACCTTGGCGTACAATAGATACAACCCTTGCTTACATACTACAAGAACAGAGAAAATTGTATCTTAGACGCTCAAATGTCATGAACCATCTATTAAAATACCCTTTAAAATAAACTCTCAACATTCTTTGATTGGCCCCTTGGCTCGCGAACACGATGTTTTTCGTCTCGGTTTGATGTTGGTTTTGTTTAGAGACTTCCTATTTCTCGTGAATACTTTCTGCTTCGTAGCCGATATTTGACTTGATGTTGAGACTTGAAGTTTTGCTTATGTACATTCCTGGAAGAAGTATTTGATACTGAAACGAGAGCGTACTTGCTCTGAAGACAGCCTTCCTATGCGAGGAATCAGAGCATGAACTTTAGTACCATCTCGGTAGTCATTTCATCGCATTATATTTCGAGCAGGTGGATATAGTATTAGAGCACAGGGGAGGAAATCTCATCAAATAGCCCAAGCAATAAACATGATAAACGCTGTATGAACATTGGACTCTAGGTTAGAGAGCACGTTCTTAGGTTGTTCGATTCACCTCTGCCTGACATTTTCGCATTATTAGTTCTCGCTCAACCACCCAAAGGGGGTCTGTTGAGTCCCAAGCGTCACAACCCCCAACCCCTGTCCTCATAGTTCCATTTCCACGGCCCTTGTGTTGATAACTCTCGAGTTGTTAAATCTCGCAATGAAAACCCGAGGGTGTGGAAATGCGAAGGGGAAATTTCATTTGATGTATAGAAGACGACGACAAATTAGTTCAAAACCTCGGACACGGACTCCCCATTTTATTGGGCGCTTGGATCAAATTAAATTATGAAATCAGAAGCAGTTAAAGATGCGAATGGGCAAAGTTTTGGATGGGCCTCCCTCATCCTTCCGGCGCCTCCATGATCCCTTTTCCGAGCGTTGGCGCTGTGTTGGGGGTAGTTGAGGGTAACTTTTTGACTAATGGCTTTTATGACAGACCGCTGTTGTACAAGTTCAGGGGGGTGATGTCGGCAAGAGAGAAAGACGGGTTGTTTCCTAGGTTTTCGAGTTTGTGGCTAGCGTGGAAAAGCTGGCCCTTGTGTTGACTGACCGCCCATTACCGCTATTGTTTTGAGGAGTTTTGTTCTCCACTCACGAGGTACCTACTGATAGGCCTTGCAAAGACAAAACGACGTTTCCGAACCTTTTTGGTGTCATCACGCTGGTTGTTTCCATTTCTCATTCTATCCTTAATGACGACATATTTCTCTGCAGGGGAATAGTCATCCATCATTGATGATCCTTGTACACCACTTCACGCTCCATTTATTGACCGATATGGAATTATTAGCTGTGTTGAGTCCTCATTTACTTGTGTAATAACCGGCTCGTTCACTGAATTCAAGCGTGAGCCACGTATTGCGATAATTTCCAACTAATAAGAATTAATTTTAATTAATACAAATGTACCAAGCCGCTGAATCAAACTACATGTGATATCATCTGTCCAACTGATACTCGGACATTAAGAGGGTTGATCATATTTACAAGCCTGAATTAGGACAACATTCAGATTCTTGCATCTCTGTGGTTTAAACCTGTACCTACTGCGTGAAATTAGGTGGATCCATGAATTTTGATTCGTTGCTCAAGTCCAGTAAGTTTATACGATCAACCTGAGGTCGACGGAATCCGCTTCATTAATGGGATGGCCAGAGTTTGGTGGAGAATAAGTGATGATACTGCCTGACTACCAATCGGCTAATGAACCTCTAATTGGGGCTTAGCTTCTTTGCCTCAAAACAGCCCAGTCCCTTAGCCTTTTCGTCAATTCCTTCGAGTTCATAAGCCGCTAAAGCTCAAAGAACCTTCGCCGCTCACATTAGCAATGCGAGGTGGCGATTTAATTAATTCGTCGTCCTCGTTTCAGTTCAAGTTTCATCCCCGAAAATGAGGGTCATTTGAAATGGGTTGGGGACGTCGGTTTATTACCTACAGGATCGCCAGTTCACCAGAATCTTCACCTGAAATGTAGCTTCCTCCTTGGAGAGGGCGAGCTATTATTCAAAGATATGAATAAGGGGGTGTACTGGTGGCTTCTGATTACAGAAACCCATTTTTCCCGTCTCGCCTTTCTCATGGACTGCCATTTTAAAAACGCTGCAAACACACATACACAGGGGTTGGTTATTCCTTGGACCAGGCGCATGGAGACTCATTTCTTCAACATGGGGAAAATGGGGGAAAAAAGTGGGTGCGGCGGGTCCCGGACCCATTCCAATCGATTCAGGGTCCGATATTTAGTGAAAATGATACCCCAGCCTAGGTACCAGAAATCTCGAAACACACATTCCAGATGGGTAGACAGGCACCCATTTTGACCCAGTGGCCGCCCATCGTTCTGGGACCCATCCCATTGGATTCGGCGCGCAAACTTTAGTAGAAAATGATACCCCACACACTAGTGCTTTCATCTTCTTCTCCATGTCAATTGCTCTATAACCAAAAACTACTATGACATCAGCAAACATGAGGATTATTATGTCGCAATGACTTCCCACACTAATCCCAGATAGTCCTCGATCCCACATATACGTTTCAAGTCCTTGGACATACAGGCTGAACAAAAGGGGGGATAGCCAGTCTCCTTGCAAAATTTGTTGTTCCACATTGTGAAACTTCGTTATCGAGTTTTCGGCCTTAATCACTATTTTGGCCTTGGAGTATAAGTCTCGAAGTACATCTAGGAACCGACCCCTCACCCCTAGTTCAGCTAGCCTTCCCCACAACAATTCGAAGCATTTTTGTAGTCTCCAACCCACAATAATGTTTGCCTTTTGGTTTCCGCAAACTTAATCCAATGAGTGAGTTCAGTACGAAGATGTTGTCACTATGGTCACTAACACTTCATTCAAAAAGAGCTGTTGTAGAAGCCCGACTGCTAAATTGCTAAAACTGCTGAGGCAAGGCGCGTGCGGTATCATTTTATCCCAACATTTCGCCAGCAAAATCAAACCCCCTGGAAGTGGGCATCTAGAGTTCAATGAGGAAATTTTCATAATGGCCACATGTTGTGGCGGCATTTCTGTTACCGTAAAGTGGAACTTAGGTACTCTTAGATGCTCTCAAGCTACAAGATACTGAGTGATCAACCCGAGGTCTTTCTCAGGCCCGAGGACGAGTCGTGGAAATGAACTGCCGTTTTATCACTCTACCTACCTTCAGGGACCTACCAACCATCGCAGTTTCCACTGTCACTTTTCATTTTCCTGTTTACGTCTACCCGCTACATGGTGGCTTCTCCCCAAAATCCTCCCTCGTAAAATTCGTCATACCTAGTACACGCATAACACGCCGTGACCGAGTTGGCAACTGAAGTCAAACATATCTTTTCTATCGAAAGGTAGTGGAATTGTAACAGTCGTAAGGGCGGTACATATTTTCATCCCCTGTACGGATGGAAGCGCTCCACCATAAAAATCGCAATTCGACGGCAGATATAAACGGTGACTTCATGAGGAGAACATCAAGATCTACACATTTTTATTGGTACTTAGGCAATAAATATGAATCGCCGGCTATTATTTTTACGCAATAGGCAGCTGGGGCTAACATTCAAGCAAATTGCATGGTTAGCTCAACGTATGTTGGCGGATTTGTAGAAGTTACAGTAGAAATTACATTTCTGCTCTAGAAAAAAAAGAAAAAAAAACAGTGAGTGTGGCGGGTTGTGGTCCCATTCCAATCGATACAGGGACTAGAAATTAGTGGAAAATGATGCCCCACACGCCTTGATCGTCAAAAGTCTCGAAAATACATTTTTCGAAACACACATTCTGACCCCTACCCCGCCCCAATTCGGTCCGAAAGGGCTGAAAAGTTTGTGGACCAACTAGAGCCGAGAACAAACCCATGACTCAAAGTTCAGATTTTTAGAAATTTGTCCACTACCAAAATCGGAGGTTGTGTCCTCTTATCGCTACCTGGGAGTTACTCTCTCGCCTCGTCTTTCCTTCAACCTTCACTTCTCCGAGAGAGCCGCGGCTGCCAAGTTAGGAATGAATTTGACCTACCGATCGATTTTCTGCCAGTCTGTGCTCCCAGTCTCTGCCAGGACCAAGGTGTTCACCGCAGCAACAAAAGCGATATAGTGCTACGGAGCACAGGTATGGGGCTTCACGCAGTCCACAGCAATTGAGCAGGTGCAGAGATACTTTGTAAAATCAATGTTTGGCCTCCCAAAGAACACTCCAAACTACCTCATTTCATCAAGTCTAGTTTAGGACCGATTTACGCCGAGACTGTCACGCTGGCAGGCAGATATTTAATAAAGGCGCTGAGGATGGCGGAGAGCGCTACCCACGGCGGCTGGCTCAGGAGCTCGTTAGGCGGGAGGTGGGTGCGTTTGCCCACTGGAAGGATCTAGCCCGCCAGTTTTCGTGTTCTTTTGATGGTGACCTTGGAGATTTGAGCAACTGGGATCTGCAGCTGGGGGCGTTGACGGAGTCGATAAGATGCGTCTGGGAGAACGATGCGCACGCTGTTGCAATGCGGTCTCGAAATCTGCTGTATCCTGTGCTGGATTTGGAGGTAAAACCGGCAAACCTGCAAGGCGGAGCGGTGCACATCCCGCTGTGGGCCGTCAAATGGATCCTGAAGCTGCGGGGGGCGCTTCTCCCGCTCAACGACGGTATCTATTGGAGATCGGACAGCCCGAGCCGCCTCTGCTCCCTTTGCAACGTGGGCGAGAATGAGGACGTCATCCACTTCTTCGCCATCTGCCCAGTTCTGGCGGACTTGAGGGTGAGATTCCTGGGGTTCAGTGTGCTGGCCATGAACGAGACAGTATCCCTTTTGGACTCCAGAGAAAGGTGGATCGACGTGGCGAGAATCGCATACCATGCCTGGAGATATCGCACTGCATTGGTGGCAGAGTTCAATTGGTGACTACAAGGGTGTAAATACAGTAGTTAAATGATAAGGATGCTTATGAGGGATATCTGTGTAGGGATAGTTAGAGTTTAAAAGTGGTATTTGAAGAGAAAATTATTGTGTTGTATGTTTGTAATTGTGATGTGGTGGAAATTCCAGTCAACCCGGCAGACGGACGACACGTCCACAGCCTACCATGTTTTGTTTTAAGGTAGATTAAATTTATGAAAAATCAATGTAATTGATGAATTTGTAAAATAAACATGTTTTCTTCTTCTTCTTCTTCTTCACTACCAAAATCGGCATGGACGGCGGACGGACATTTGCTAATTTTGTTCTGGACAGATCTAGAAAAAAAATTTGGCCCGAATCGGAGAGACTTTTTGCATGAAAATATAGGTTGATTCTTCAAGGAATAACCAACCAAAAAACTTCTCATTCAAGAAAATTCTGGTTCTTGTCTTTTTCAAATTTATGGAAAAGCGAGAAAGCGAAGGGAGCTAAACCGTTACTTTATCATCAACCGTTTAGAGATCATATTTTAGTTTTTGGCGTCTGTTTTCAGCGATTGAGAGCATCATGATGAGGACCTGATTTTTTTTTTCTTTTCCCTATATTAGCAGTTCAAGTCGACGATAACAAATGGCTCGCCATGAATTTACATACAGCAGTGTTTTCGCAGCACAGTTCTGGGAGTTCATCAGTGGTTGTTCCTGCCGGATGAATGATTCGCGTGCGCACATCGCGCAGTCCTAGTACGTTATTATAACTAAGGTTTCCCTAATTAACCCGGCTAATGAGAAGCATGAGGGGCACCTCCAAGCTCCACTGGAGCGGTAAAGATCAGTATCTGCCAAGGGGTGAGGCGCTTAGGATCCTGAGGGCATTCTCTATGGAAAGAGCCATCCAAGAGTCACAGCCCCGTGGTTCCTCTCGTTACGGTTGTGATTCTTCTGCCCTTGATTCAGCATTTTTCGACCGCTAAGACCGGAAAAGAGCAGTTATGTGGGCGTGGTTTGCACTACGTGTCATGTTCCGATGTAAGTGAAGTATCAGCTTTATCAGCGTCGCGGCCGCATAATATAATGATCATCGGAGAGGCGATCTAAACTCACTCATCTGACCTCATCTTTTGAAATGAAACAAGGAACGGTTAACTGGAAATGGAAGTTTGGGGGAGAAAGCACTTCCTTGAATATAATTATCCATTCTTTCTACCTACCCCGCAGACCCCAAAGATTCTTTCCACACAAACATGATCAATCTATGATGATAAAAATCTGCAAATTCTTACACACGGGTTGGTTATTCTTCAAACCAGGCACATGGAGACCAATTTATACATCGCTTATACATACAGCGTATGGAGATTCATTTCTTCAAGATGGGGGAAACAATGGGTGTGACGGGTCCCGGAGCCATTCCAATCGATTCAGGGTCCAAAATTTGGTGGAAAATGATACCCCACACGCCTAGGTACCAGAGATCTCGAAAACAGACATTCGAAATGGGTAGATAGGTACCCATTTTGACTCATAACCTCTTCCAGTGGGTGCCAATCGTTCTGGGATCCTTTTCATTGGATTCAGGGTCCAGAATATAGTGGAAAATGATACCCCACACACCAAAATTGCAAAAGATCTCAAAAATCCATTTTTCCAAGTACACATTTTGACCCCTACCCCACCCAAATGTCGTCCGTTTCGAGGATTAACTAGAGGCATGAATGGACCCCAGACCAACAATTCAGATGTTTAGAAAATTGTCTAGACACCTTAAAACGTCCAGATTTTAAACGTCCAGGTTTTTTTTTTTTTTTTGTGAATTGGAGAGATTGGCACACATTGGTTGATTCTTCAAGGAATAACCAGCCAAAACTGTGGAGTAAACGACGAATGATCTCGATATTCTTGGTCTACAGCATTGAAATCTTACTTGATTCCTTCAGAAATTCCCTATTCCGAGATGACAGCTGACCTATTACAATATTAGGAACATTACGTCCGACTTTTCAGGTGACCAACACCTTTTCGATTTATTGGAATTGAAAGTAACTCGACTATCATATCCCAGGAGCTTTTAGATTCGGCATCACCAAGCCCTAAGGGAAGGATTCAGCCCTAAAGGAGCCAATGCCGATGCAATTGACACGTTAATTGTGTGTTTCTTCGTCTTCCAGGCCCGTGGATCTGATTGTTCGAATGCGGGGTGAATTTGTGCAAAGTGGAAATCCAAAGAAATAATAGCGCCAAACCATCCACGTCCCATTGAAATTTTAGGGGTCCGCAAAAGCCGTAAAAGATACTAAATCTTAGCGTTTAACTCTCCAACCCCACCCGGAACTGCGATTTTAATAGCGCCTGGCTTCTCTTATTCCTCTGCACGCTATACCTTCTAAAACGGTTAAACTTGCCTCATCCGGTGATTGGTTGGTTTAATTTTCTAAAGAGCTTTAGACGATTGGTTCCCCTTTTAAATCCAGGGAATGAAAGCACTCTTGGGCTGGAATCTCAAGAATCAGGGCAAAGACGTTGTAAATTTGGTTTTGCGTCTAGTTACTCTCTTTTATTGTTCTGAGGGTTCTATGGGGTTATTTAGTTCGGAGCTAATTGGTTTTTCAATAGTTTTCCCTGAGAATAGTATTGATTATGAGAATGTGACTTTTTGGAGTCCAGACATTGTTGTGAGGCAATGCGCTGCAGATGGTACATCAATTCCAGCCTTTGGTATGAAATCAGAAGCTGAGGGAGAGACTGTCCTGTCAGGATCCGTTCTTGCAATACGGTTGATTTTGAATGAGCTTTTGTGGATCACTAAATAAATTTGTGCAGACTAAATAGTGGCCAATGGTTGATATCTTCCCTACTGTGATTGCTGGTTATACCGTGTTTATTTATCATTTTGACTATATCGTGTTTGACATTTAGCACGAATGTTAGAACCATTGAGACAGTTCCCCTGAAGAGAGGGATATAGGAAGACCTCCAGACAACACTCTTGTATCTGAGAGACTCAAGCCTAGAGCCAAAAATTAGGCAGTGCTAAAAGACTGCAGAGCTAGCAACCTCCAATACATAACACAGAAGAATACACAAGAAGGTACCTAGCACACTCAAGAGGTAGGATTCCTGGTGACGCTGGATGTCAAAAACGCTTTCAACTCAGCAGGATGGTAAACTATGCTGGAGCCTCTAGAAAATAACTTTTAATCTCCCAGAGTCTTCTGAGGGTCTTTGGCAACTACCTCAGAGACAGAACACTGATATACAACACAACATATGGATTCCGAGAAGCGCCAATTACATCAGGGCAGCCCAGGGGGTCAATAGTTGGAACTGTAACGATTTATATTCTTAAATAATATATTTAAGTTTTATATCGTAAATAATTTATTACAATCGTTCACTTGAATGCACTGTTCACATTCGCGCACTTACACAGTCACAATCACAAAGCACAATACCCAGTTGTTACGCAGTTGTCGCACTATTTATAACACGGCACGATTTATGACACAAAGTGTCTATACTCAGACTCTGAACTGAACTGAACAGTGCAGTGTTCCTGGGTCCGCTTTATACCTGCTGCCTCTCAGTCGAGTACCTTTCAGAACATTCCCTGGTTCTGGGAACTCGACGTGTTGTCTTGAGTGAACGGGAAGGTTCCGGCCAATTAGGCTGGGTACACACGTTGAGGATTCCAGAGAGGATTCCAAAGAGGATTCCTCGTTGATCGATTCCTCTTTGGCCGACGGACCGTGTGGACGGGTCAAGGCCTTCAGTTGAGCCGGACCAAACAGGCCGCCAGGCCTTTCCAATTTTTGGAAAGGCCTGGCTACCTGCTACCTGAGGCCGGGGTTGCGGTTACCAGAATTGAACCCCTTCCTTCACATGTATGAGGTGATCGGTTGTAGGTATTGCTCGAGTATGGTCACAGTGGTCATAGCTCCTTGTTAATTTTTTCACAGTTTTCCTCGAAAGGTCTCTCACATGTCGAACCCTCTGGCCGAAGCCTCCTGGTTTTCCCGTACATGTGGATGCTCCGGCCGCCTCAGAGGTTTTTCTCAGAGGAATCCCTCTTTGGAATCGTCTCCGGAATCCTCGTGTGTACCCGGCCTTAGATACGACGGGCGAATGTTCGAGAACGGTCCCTTAGCCCTCCACAGGTCGTTGACCTTGCGACGCGGGCAGCCCATTTGACCGGCGCAGGTGCGAGCTCGCAACAGAACTACCCTCTGGAACATATTGCGACAGCATATTCCAAGTTGCCTTCCCCAGGAAACTTTCCTGGCTTGAATCTTGGCCAATACAGTGGTGCAAGCGGAAGAGAAGCTGATGCACTGTATTGTCCTGAGTGGAATCATGGATGGATGGACAGTCTGTCGAATGCAGGCATGATGACAGATGATGGATGACCAGGGTGCTCGAGAGCAAGTCTAAGTGGAATGCCGTGGCAGGGTACAAACTATCCTGGAAGGCAAGCTCGCGTGAACTTTGCTTTTCCCTCATTTCGTGCCTTGTGTGAAATTCGGCTGTCCCTCTGTTATGCCCCACTTATCCCTCTGCTCCCCCTACTCAGGACCACTTTTTTATACCATCATACTGCTAAGCTGCCATTCGTTTTTCCCTCTTCAAAAAACCTACGTTGTTGTTTGTTGTTGGGTTCTCCAGTTTGAATAAATAAATCCGGCCTCTAGAGATCAACTCGTTGTACTCCTCCAGACTCGCGGATTTACTCGTCTGAACCCCCACTTCAATCGCGATCCTAAAATTCATATTATCCGATGAGTTTCATCCCACTCATTTTTTCTGTGGTCCAATTTTTCATAACCCCGCCTGACAAGTTAATAGCGCGGATAACTGCAGAGTCAGCCAAACGAGGAGGAGAGCGAAGCACGAAAATTGCTCAGCGATTCTTTAGATGTTCCCGCCCTGATAGGACAGGGAGAGGGAAAAAAAGGAAAAACGATTTCCCACCTCATTAGCAATCGTAAACCTTCTCTCGGCTCTGTTTTTCCCTCGCCCGAACAGTAGATATCTCCTCCTAGTCCATTCTTTTTCCAAGTTTATCCATCCCGAGGCTCCATAATCGGAGCATCTGAAGCACTGGTTTCCTCAGTCAATATTTCTCCCGATATGCCCGGTCTTTGAAAGGGAAACGTCTTCCCTGTCGAGGTAATAAAAGGTAAGGATGAAGAGCAAACGATGCGATGAATCGAAATAACAAAAAAGGATTTCCTTGTTAGCAAGCCGTTTTCCGGTATTTGCGCAGCGACCAATTTCGAAAAACCTTTGGCTGTCGTAAGTTGACTGAATTCTTAAAGAAGTCCCTTCAGGGCTCGTCTCTTTCAAAATACATGAAAACCCTCCTCCCGGTCCGTACGGTTTTGTCAAAGGGGAAAAAGGACTAGGGTAGGACGGGCTGTGTTCTCGGTATAATTGCAATGTCGAGGATTATAACCGTTCTTTGTTCCTTGGATGATTCGCCCCAGCTCTAAGGAGGGTCGGGTTTTTCGCAGGAGCAAGAGCTCAAGAGGGCTCCAAGGCAAGGGTCCGTAGGAGGGCACCAAGAAGGGCGTTGTAGTCAACTTTTTTTTTTTTTTTTTTTTTTTTTTCAAACACACTTGAAAAACTCCTCTTTTTTTCTCGCCAGGCTTGTTTGCTCCTGGGAGGGATCGGATGCTGAGCTAGTAAAAAGAGTGACTTTTTAAAACGACCTTCAGACGGTCTTTTCGCCTCTTCCCTATCACTTATTATCACTGATGGGATTTGGCTCAGCATTCAAATTGGGCTTGGGTTAACTTTTCTTTTTTAGAAAATTAAACGTAAATATAATTCGTAAAACAAGCAGAGAGGTGACTTTTTTGTACTGGGGGCGATTATGGCGTGTTTTTTCCCCGCTCTTCCCAGAGGTGATTCCTTCCTTGTATGTACTTGCTAGACATTTGTTAAGTGGCTGAACTCCTGTTATGTAGGCCTAAGTTACCTGAAATGACAATGAATGAATTGAAATTGATTGAAAATTGATTCCTTCCTCTATTCTGCTTAGCGCACTCTATGTCCGCGTTTGGTTGACGCTATTCTCTTCAGTGGGTCAGTGTACCCAAAACTGGGTGTCCATTTATGCCCATTCTCTGAAAATAGTGATTGAAGAGGGGTGCGGACTTGAGAGGTGTCTTGTCTCAGAAAAATCAACCTCGTCGTGCTTCCTCCCAGGCGCTGCGGGATATTGGGGATGAAGCGTTCTGTCTATCTGGCCTCCTGCCACTGATTGGTATTGTTTTCTCTTCTCGGGCAACCCTGCCAATAGATTTGGTGAGCTGAGTTATGAACTAACGCAGCTCCTGTTACGTTGATTTTACTCATGTTGTGTTATGATTTCCTTTAGTACGTTATTCATCAGCTAAATGTCCGTCGGCCGAAGCCGCCCGTTGTCCATTTTCTAAAATTCTTAAATGTTGGTCGGACCTCTTTTTGGCTCTTGTACTCTTCAGCCCAATCGACCTGAGTTTGGGGAGGGAGTGGGTGAGTATATGTTCTGAAAAATATACATTTTCGAGATTTTCGGCGTAGGGGCATCATTTTCCCCTAATTTTTGGACGCTGATTCCATTAAGACGGATCCAGAACTGATTGGCGCCTGTTGGATGTTGGTGTGGTTCAAAATGGGCACTGATCTTCCTGTGTGGGGTATCATTTTCCACTAAATGTTAGATGCTGAATCGCTAAGACGAGTCCAGGACACTCAACTGTTTTCCCCATACTCCTGCTCCAACGTGAAACTAATCAATGTGGGAGACTCAGCCAACGTTTTACATTAGGCTTTTTGGGCTACATACCCGAATGTTTACCAAAATTACGACTTATTACCGACACTATGATGAGGATTGAAAGACGAGTATTCGCCATGAAACGATGGCTGATGGCTGTTGTCTTGCTGCTGGTAATGATCTGGTTTGGAAATGTGAAACGTATACATAACTAGGTAGGACTTGAACCTAATGTGGAAGCAAATGTCTAACATATTGTTCTAATGAAAAATGGGAGAATCGTTTTAAATCAGTAAATTAATGTTTCTTCATTTTCTGGCGATTACCAGAATGTATTTCTGAAATAAGATTGAAAAACCAAATCTTTTATACACACGTTCTTATTGATTAGCGAACGAGAAGATTGTTTGATGGATATTGACTACAATATTATTCATATACCAACAGTTGCGTGCAGGATTGAGTTGAATTCTCATGTTTTGCGGCATTGCCTTGACCGGTTCCTAGAACCAACTCAAGAAAATGCAGAGTCTCATCCATATTTAAAATGAATTGCCGCTCGGTGTTTGACCTCTCACCGAAAATGTCGTCAATGTTTAATCCGTGTCAGGGAGGTACGAGTGGAAGAGGGGGCGGAAAAATACAACCTTAAATTGTTAATGAATCGGCCGTCGTCTTTTTGCAGGGTAAAAGAGGGACAAGTTCCCCCTCCCTCGTCGTCGTTACCTCTTTTTTCCGCGAGAGGTCCCCTCATTCGAATTTCATCGGCAGGGCCCTCGAGTAGAAAAAGGCGGGTGTTTGAATGTCGGTTGTTACCATGGCGACGATCCCCTGGAGGGGGTGTAGGGCAAACAAAGCAAGGTAGTGAAAAGAAAAGGTAGACTTCGTTGGGAAGAGGACACCTAGGTCTTATTATATTGACACTTCTTCGAGAAAAGACATTGGGCCGCTCCGTAGGTTGAGAAAAAGAGTCGGATATGTCTACTTTGTTATCCCACTTGCTTCATCGCGTAACGCTCATCTTCCTTTGCTGCCTCTTCTTTTTGGTGTGTACAAAGATGGAAACGAGGGAAGAATGCTGTGGAGGAGGGGGATGAAAACGAAATCAGTACCTACCCGTATTCTTTGATCGAGGCTTCATCCATTGAAACTCTCATTCCGTTGCTTGCCCTTTTATTCTGTGCAGGGTTTCTCTTGTCCATTCTCCATTCCTATTGAGAGAAAATCTACTCAATACGATGGAATCCCACGATCCCATCAGAGCTACTTCCATGTTCTAAATGCCAGCTTTGATGGCTTGCTTGTATGAACATCCCCATCCTTCAAAATAAATAAAGAATAAATGGAGTCATGGAATAATTCTTTTGGTTGGTTATTCTCTGAATATTCAACCTACGTTTTTCATGCAAAAAGTAAATGTATCCGATTCGGCCCAACAGTTTTTCCTGGGCGTTTCAAGGTGCCTAGATCAAAATAAGCAAATACCCGTCCACGCTGAGTCTAAAAATCTGAAAATTGGGTCAGGGACCCATTTGCGGCTCTAGTTGACTATCGAAACCATTCAGCCCGATCGGACCAAAATAAAGGGGTTGGGTTCAAAATATGTATTCCGAAAAAAGCATTTCCCAGATTTTTAAGGATATAGACGTGTGGGGTATCAATTTCTGGTAAATTTTGGACGCTGAATCGAATGAGACGGGTCCCGGGACGATTGGAGGCTACCGAAGAAGGTCATAAAGTCAAAATGGGTATCTATTCACCCATTTTGAATGTGTCCTTGGTATTTCGCGTACCTAGACGTGTGGGTATCATTTTCGACTTAATTATGGATCCTGAATCTAATGAGACGGGTCCCGGAACAATGGGCGCCCACTGTAAGAAGTTATGGGTCAAAATGGGTATGTATCCACCTATTTCGAATGTTAGTTTTCGAGATTTCTGGTACCTACGCGTGTAGGGTATAATTTTCCACTAAATTTTGGACTCTGAATCGATTCAAATGAGTCTTTATGCTGCTTATCCGAGGAATATCCAACCCCTGTGAATTTTTATCATGCATTGCGCACGGGCTAATTTACCAGTTTCACCACGCGTCATAAATGATAGACTGTTTGATCGCGTTATGCAACTGTGGTATTTGCGAATAATGACAATCATCTGGCAAGTTCAATTGAACTACAAATAATTCATCTATCTGTAAGCTGTGCTGCCGATGCCAGAGTCATTTCTTAGTGTTGCCATCTTTGGAACGCCTGATCTGTAGTATTGTTGTGAGGTTGCTAGCGCCATATTTGGAATATTGAGGGTATCAGAGGTAGTATGATGCTAACATACGTGAATATTATTATGTGGAGACAATCAACTCTTGAATTTTAAGAGGAAGGGCTGGTAATTTTGAGACGGGCTAGAAAGGGAATTTAATCTAATATGCGTGTTGTTAGTGTTTTCATTTGGTCGCGCTTTACGATATTTTTTTATATTATTATTGGTTGAAAATTACAATTGAATTGCGTTGTGTTGAAATGATGAGTGAAGTATCGAATTTTTTTTCCGTAATTCATTTTTGGTTGGTTATTCAAGGAATAATCAAAGGTCAACCTCTCCGATTCGGCTCAAAAATTTTTTCTGGACGTTTCATGGAGTCTGGGTCAAAACCTCGGACCAGGCGCATAGAGACTTATTTCTTCAACATGGGGGAAATTGGGAAAACAGTGGCTGCGGCGGGTCCCAGACCCATTCCAATCGATTCAGGATTCAAAATTAAGTGGAAAATGATGCCCCACTCGCCCAGGTGCCGAAAGCCTCGAAAACACATATTCTAAATGAGTAATATATACATAATTTCACCCATAACTTTTTCCAGTGGGTGCCAATTGTTCTGGGACCCACTTCATTGGATTCAGCGTCCAAGATTTAGTGGAAAATTGCCAAATTTGGGCGGGGTAGGAGTCAAAATGTGTTTTTGAAAAATGGATTTTCGAGTTTTTGGGCGATCTAGGCGAGTGGGGTACATTTTCCACTGAATTTTGGACACTGAATTCAATGAAGTGGGTCCCAGAACGATTGGCACCCATAGAAGTTATGGGTCAAATTGGGTATATACAACCCATTTTGAATATGTGTTTTCGGGATTTCTGGTACCTAGGCGGGTAGGGTATAATTGTCCTCTAAATCTTGGACACTGAATTCAATGAAGTGGGTCCCAGAACGATTGGCACTCACCGGAAGAAGTTATGCGTCAAAATGGGTATGTAACCACCCGTTTTGTATGTGTCATGATGCCTAGGCGTGTGGGGTATCATTTTCCATTAAATTTTGGACCCTGGATCGATTGGAATTGGTCCGGGACCCGCCACACCCACTGTTTTCCCCATTTGAGGAATAACCAACCCGTGTGTAAGAATTTGCAGAGTTTTTATTTACTATGGTATGTGAACTGGAGAGGGTGTTAATTCGTCACTTACATCGGAACCTGCGAGATGGGAGGTCAATAACGCGCTGCTCGTCGGTTCCTCGATGCGAGGGTAATTTTCACCCCCCCCCCCCCTCTTCAGCTACACTACCGTGTGGTCCTTTTGCCGCGTTATTTTCGCGGACGGTGGCCAGGGGGTCCGAAGGGGTGAGTGATCATCGTGATCATCCCCTTTGTCCGCGAGAAGCTTTTGAAGGGTTTTCAGAAAAGGGAGGTGGGACGGCCGATCGACCTGAAAACCATTGTTTAACTTCCTTTCTTCGGTGTCCGCTTGTCGAGCTCTCGCGGTGTTCACGCTTCAAACGGCTTTTCGGGTTCCTGATACTCGGCCTTTCGTGGAATTCGCTTCAAAAGGCTCCAACGCCAGTTCAAACGGTCGAATTTGCGATCGAGTTGATCATATGCCTACTCCACAGCTCCATTTATTCTGTTTGCCAAATACGGCGAATTCCGCTATTGACACTTTGACACTTATGAATTGGAATATTGTCCCAGATGTCATTATATTCCTCCAACAAAAATTATCCGAGGGTACTATTTGCTCTGCTCGTAAATGATTATTACAACAAAAAAAAAAAAAGAATCATTCGAAAGGATGCAGCTCTAAAGTGGGTATCATTTCTTTTGGTTATTCCTTGAATCAAACGTAAGTTTGATGCAATAAGTCAATCTCTCCGATTCGGCCCAAAATTGTTTTCTGGACGTTTCAAGGTGCCTAGATCAAAGACGTCAAATGTCCGTCCGCCGTCGACGCCGATTTCGGTAGTAGAACATTTTCTAAAAATATGAAATTTCAGCAGGACCCCGTTCCCGGCATTAGTTGGTCCTCAAAACTTTTCAGTCCGATCGGGCTAAATTTGGGCGGGGTAGGGGTCAAAATGTGTTTTGAAAAATGGATATTCGAGATTTTTGGCAACTTATTCATGTGAAGTTACGTTTTCCACTAAATTTCGAACGCTGAATTCAATGAAATGAGCCCGGGAATGATTGGCGCCTTCTAGATGAAGTTTTGGGTCAAAATGGGTATCTATCTACCCATTTCGAATGTGTTTCATCGAGATTTCTGGTACCTAGGCGTGTGCGGTATCATTTTCCGCTAAATTGTGGACCCTGAATCAATTCAAAAAATTTTTAAGCATTTTAGGTTAGAGTTTGAGTTTGGATTTTATTATATCTCTCATTGATCTCAAAAGAATATGAACTATCGTATCCCATTTTATTTGGATCTGAAAATGTGAAGTTCACGTTGAATTATTTCCTTGTGAATTGGTGATTCGCGGTTGATACTTTCCCATTAATAATGAGAATACCGGGTGATAGGAATCGATCGAGTTTTTTATTCCCGCTTTTTTCACCAGTCCCTCGTTGGAAAGAGACACTTCTTTCAAGTAGTTGATTGGAAAAATGACGATCAACACTCAGGTCTTCGTCCTGTGTTAAAGACACCTTGGCGCAGGGATTTTTTTCAATCCCATTTCAAGCTCGCGAACACCGGCACACGAATTCACAGGTTTTTTTCACCTGTCGGAGAGAACATCAAGCCTCTCCAAACCCAACGTATAAATGATTTTTTTTTTTTTTGTGTGTGTTAATTAAAACGGTGGTCCTTTTTTGTGATCCTCAGACGCTCCACTTCACATGGAGTTAGGTTAGGGTGGATGTGGATGTTGACAGACTTGGGGTTAGTTCAAGATGCGGCACGTCGACGATGAAACAAACTGAGGTGTCCTCATCTGTTTGTTTAGTTTATTTATTTACTCCAACGATTTCGAACAGATTTTGATTACATAGTTGGTTGATGCGGGTTAGGTTAAGATTATTGATGATTGAGTGAGCGATGTCAACGGCACATGTCGATCATGGTTTTCGATTTTCTGCTCCCTCTGTTCACTGCTCAAGATGCTTGAGAATATGCTTGTCAATCATTTGACTCCCCTGATCACCCCTCACATTATGTTGGAGCAGCATGGCTTTGTAAGGGTCGTTCTACGGTGACCAACATTTTGCTTCTTGAGGATTTCATCCCTCGGGCCATCCAAGGGGAAGCCAGGTAGATGCAGTTTATACCGATTTCGCCGAATACTTTGATAAGTTATCGCACGGCCATTTATATGTAAAGCTTCAATCATTCGGGTTCCATGAGACGATTCTTCATTGGCTCATGGTTACTAATGGCTGTCCGCGGGGTTCACATCTGGGTCCTTGGTTGTTTTTAAAGTTCATGAATGATGTGGGGGATCCCTTTGACAGCCGTGTGTGTTTTCTGCTTTTCGCAGATGACCTCAGGGTATTTATGGAGTTCATGCAGGCTGGGGATTGTGAGGTGTTCCAGACGAATCTTGATAGGTTCTCTGATTGGTTTCAGTCTAGTAGCATATCTCTCAACGTGAAAAAAGGCCATTCCATTCCCTTCTGTCGTGGGAGTTCACTGCAACATGTGTACAAAATAGATGGGAACTCACTTCACTGGAGAACCGAGGTAAATGTTTTGGGCATTCTTCTTGATTCCCAGCTGTTTTCTGCTCACATATGATGGATGGATGCAGGGCAATGCGGTTGGTGGGCATGGTTAGACGAAATACTGACTTCGACGATGATGTTGCTCTTGTTACCCTATTCTCTGCCTTAGTTCGCCCTATCCTCGAATATGGGGCGCCAGTCTGGTCACCCTATTATGCTCAGGCTAAACATAGGGTTGGGCGTTTGCAGAATGCCTTCTTCTGTTCAAAACCATATGTTTTTCAGTTTATCTCCTTGACTGTGGTGAGATGAGAATGGCCAGTGGCCTGGCGTCCCTTGAGGATCGGCGGCAGTTGTTGGATGCTTTGTTTCTAGTGAAGCTACTGCAAGGTGTCATTGAAATTTGAGGAATAGCTCCCTCCTACGGATGCTGAGAAGTGTGAATTGGTTGTCTGGTGACCTGGATTTGTTTGGTGATAGTTTGCCATCCATCAAGCGTGATTTTATGGTTTTGTTTTGTAAATGAGTCTCTTGATGATGTTGATTGCTTAAATGAATTCGGTTTTTATCTGTGGTTCTGTTTAATTAATTGTTTATTTATTGTATATCGTGTCATAGCCTTGTTTTGGAAGGTGGAGCGATGAAGCTGACGGCTGTTTATATATTTCAAAATTTAATATGTCATATATGTAATTGGGTGTTCCGCCCGTATCAAGAGCATATCCTGCATGTTGTATGATGTTTTATGTGCATTTTTATCGACACACGCTTCAGTTGCGTACGCGCTTTCCGCATAGAAGGAATAAAAAACCAAAACAGAAAAATACTCCCAAGACGATCGTATTTTACTTTATCCTTCCGCTATCCCAATCTAATGAAAACCCCGGAAGGCCTGGAACTCCCAGCTGAAACATAGTTGAGAAAACACCATCGGAAGCTCAACAAGAGGGACTTGTTTTTGGAGAGGGCTCTAAGATTAATGTCAGTTTGGAAACTTTCTAATAGGCGGCATAAATAACTTGAGCGAGGAAGACATGTTATGAGGAAATACTGTATACAAGGGCTATGGAGTGCGAACCCTTCTCAACCTCGCCGAAACTCGGATGACAACATGAAAACTTTCTCTTTTTCTAAGCGCCGTATGCAATTTGTCTCTTTTCTGAGTCGTCCAGATATGCCCGTAGGAAATGAATGCCGCACATTAGTTGGGCTGTTAACCCTGAGAAATGATCCAACTTCATGGAAATGCATGTAAACACAAGTTTTCCCAAACCAATTTTAGAATTTCATATATTAATTCTGCAATGTGATCAATATTCGTTTAGGATATCCTATGACAGCATATTCCATGTGGCCCTCCCAGAGAAAACTTTCCTGGTTGAATATGCTGATGATGTGGCAGCTGTAATCTTGGCCAATACAATGGAGCAAGCGAATGAGAAGTTGAATGAGACCATGTCCAGAGTGGGAGCATGGATAGATGGACACAGTCTCTCACTAGCCACTGACGAGACGGAGGTGGTACTATTCACACGAAAACGCATCCCAAATATCATGCAAATCAGAGCGGGGGATGTTGAGGTGGAAACAAAACCAGTAGTCAGGTATTTGGGAATAATGCTGGACACCAAGATAACTTTTGGGGAGCACATAAGGATTTCAGCAGCCAAGGCAGCAAGGACAACTGCAGCCCGGAGTCGACTAATGTCAAACATTCAAGGATCTAGACCGTGTAAGAGACAACTATTTATGTCAGTTGTATACTCCATCCTGCTGTATGGGGCTGAAGTATGGGCTGACGCTCTGAATGCCAAATGCCACCAAAAACGGATGCTCACAGTGCAAATATGAGGAGCGCTTCGCATTGTGAGTGCCAACAAGACAGTATCAGAACCAGCCGTGCTCCTGGCAGGAGTGATACCAATACATCTGCTTGCAAGGGAGAGGAAAAGAATGTACGAGCGACGGGATGAGGAGCCCTGGCCTCAATTAGCCAATCATGAGCGGGAACACACACTCGACTCCTGGTAGGATATCTGGGAGACAGAAACAAGAGGAAGATACGGCTCGACTGGTGCCCAATATACGTCCCTGGCTAGAGAGGAAACACGGTGAAGTTAACTATCATATAACACAGTTCCTCTCGGGTCACGGGATGTTCTATCAGTATCTCCATAGGATGCGTATCGTGGAATCTCCAGGATCCTACATTGCACCAACTAAGAGGACAGCGCCCAACACACATTCGTCGAATGCGAGAGGTGGGAGAGAGAGCGATGGCAGATTGCAAGGGAGCTAGAAATGACCAGCCCTTCCACCCCTGAGCATATGATGACCAGGATGCTCGAGAACAAGTCAAAGTGGAATGCCCTGGCAGGATCAGAATCCAATGAAACGGCTCCACTGGAAGGAGCTATGGGTCAGATTATTTGACACCATGCTCACCGCACACCCTCCCCCCCACCCATGTTCGATATTTTCTGCGATTTTGGCGTGTGGGGTATCGTTTCCGACTAATTTTCAGACGCTGCATCGATTGAAGTGAGTCTCCATGCTCCTGATCCAAGGAATAACCTACCCTTGTGAAAGAATTTGCAGCGTTTTAATTTCAATAACGTTTGGTCTTCTCAACAAACATCAATTCGCCGAGGCCAGCATTTTTACACTCTAGCCATCATTTTCTTGGTAAAAGGGAATTAGATGAGGAATAATCGGTATGTTGAGTTAAACTCTGGAGAAGATATGAGCGAAGAAGAATGTTCCTCCCTTGCCGGGGATTAGAAAAAGAGCTGTAACCTCGTGCAGTAGGGGAAAGATTGAAGTGCGGTTTGCTGGCTTGCACGAGGGGAAGCCTTTCCTAAGTTGACATGATGGGGAAGATAGTGTCTTGTGGGATTACTAGAGAAGACCAACGTTCTTCTTCCCTCGTCCAACCGAGTGAAGGCAGCGACCCCTGAGTCGAGTAAACGGGGGAAAGCATTATGCGACTACTGGGCTTTCCGGGCCAGATTTTTTCCGCAATTATTTTTGTCCAATGATTTTCTTTCGATACCACCCATCGCACTCTGATGGCTTTTCCCTATCTGGATATCAACTGTGCTTCAGTTTAATGATTTTGGTTAGGTAATACCCACCATGGCGGTCTGCTGCCATGGAAAATGCCGAAATACTGAAGAAGAAAAGACAGACGAACATAGGAGGTGTATCAGAGGGTATTACCAACCGGTTTTGGTAGTAAAAAATTTTCTAGAAATTTGGAATTCGGGTCAGGGATTTGTTTCCAGCTCTGGTTGGTCCTCGAAACATTTCAGCCAGATCGGACCAAATTTGAGCGGAGTGGGGGTCAAAATGTGTATTCCGAAAAATGGATTTTTGAGATTTTTTGCAATTTAGGTGTGTGTGGTATCATTTTCCACTGAATTTTTGGCGTGATCAATGATAGGTGAACGTTGCTTGAAATGGCATCTATTACTCATTTTGAAATATGTTTTCGAGATTTCTGGTACTGGTCGTGTGGGGTATCATTGCCACTAATCCTGAATCGATTGGATGGGCCGGGATCCCACACCCACTTTTCCCCATTTTTACGATTGAGCACCCATTGGAAGAACGTTTGTAGTGGCGAAATGGGTATATCATTGCACACATTCTGAATATGTGTTTTCGAGATTTCTGGTACCCAGGCGTGTGAGGTATCATTTTCCACTAAATTTTGTTGAATCGATTGGAATGGGTCTGGGACATGCCACATTCTCTGTTTTCCGCATGTTCGATATTTTCGGCGGTTTAGGCGTGTGGGGTATCGTTTTCTACTGATTTTTGGACGCTGAATCGATTAGAATGAGTCTCCATGCGCCTGGTCTGAGGAATAACCAACCCCTATGAAAGAATTTGCAGCCTTGTTATAATAATGGAACTGACAAGGTGATGAATATAATATTTAGGGGAACAATTCGGAGGCAATCGCAACAACTAATTATTGTGGAGGTTATCATGGCGGTCAGGAATCAGGCTGATTCAAAAAACCAAATTTCTTCATGCGGAATCTGAAACTCAAAACGTGGGTGGGAATTTCGAATAAAAACTTTTTTATTCTTTATTTTTCGTGCTATCATTTTTATAAGTCAAGTTTTCAAACTGAAGAAAATCCTCTTATGAAGTCAAAGCGTCGAGGAACGTAGATGGGGCGTTTCCAGGCAATCAACGCTGGGAATATTGCGAGCGTCGATGTAAAGAGTTTCAGAAGCAAGATTAATTAAAACCGTTATGAAAAGAGAATACTTGACGGTAGCTATGCGATATTTTAATCAAAAGGCTTTTCATGCGAAGCTATGAAAGGTAAGTTGGAACAGGCATTCAAGAACGGATCTGAACGAACCCGACTATTCACACCCGACTTCTGTATAATCTGGAAATGATGCGAACCCACTTCTCCAAAACGTCAATGTTAATTGAATGATGAGGCAGTGAATGTGCAATATGAGTTCCGATGTGTTGGCTGCATAACGTTGTTTATCAGTACCTTGTAGTCTGATAACAATATTTATTTCACAATTGGTTTGCTAGATTTGGCATTGGCCATTAATTTCGACACTTTTTGGGATTTTGTAAGATGATGATGGGTTCACAATATGAAGTGGAATATCGCGAATATCTCGTAACTCTCAAGATCGCGTAATTCCATCCTTTCAGCGGCCATCTTCTCATAATTAAAGGGCAATTTGAAGTGCTCTCGAACCTATCTCTGTTGGACGCTATACTGAACTGACTGGAACGCTAGATAAGCCCTTTTCCCAGCCAATTTATAGGACAGATACCTCTCCAAAACTTAATCGATTTTTTCCTGCCGTCTCTAAAGGGCTGACCTTGATTTTGAGTTTACCCCCCACCATAAAACAAGCCATCCGCTATCCAACCATATTTTTTTCAATACCCTCCCCCCCACTCCATAACTTAACCAATTTTTCCTGGCGTCCCTAAAGGGCTGACCCTGATTTTGACTTCACCCCCACCCTGAACCAGTTCATTCATTATACAGTCATATTTTTTTAGCCCTTAAAGGGCCTCGAGTTTTGTCGTACTCTCCTTTTTCGACTACTTCGGACGATGACGATTTTTCGAGGACACGCGTGTTAGTCCGGCAAAGGATACCCTATTTCACATCCATGGATGAGACGAAATTTCGGCAAAGAAACCGCGACTCTCGAAGCCCACAGTCTCCAAAGTGGCTCCACGTTGGCTCATCATTGAATGATTGTGTTGATGCTGATGATCATAACCGAACACAACGATTCCAAAAATGAGAATAGGTGACATATTGCCGAAGGAAATGTTACTCAAAACCCCGCAAAATAAGTGGGTGTCAACTACCATGATAAAATTAACCTTGACGATTTATATTTGAATTAAAATATGCTTACAGTGAACTCCAGACAACTCAAAATGAATAAATTGGCATTTGGCAGAGACACCATGAAAACGCTAAAGCGGGAGAAGCTCAATATTGTAATAAAACGCGCAAATAAAAAGTCCATAATGGATTATTATTTATTAAAACATGAGTATGGGGAAAACAGTGTGTGTCCAGGGCTAC
The DNA here is from genome assembly GCA_019603395.1 of Cyrtorhinus lividipennis. Taxonomy (NCBI): domain Eukaryota; kingdom Metazoa; phylum Arthropoda; class Insecta; order Hemiptera; family Miridae; genus Cyrtorhinus; species Cyrtorhinus lividipennis. The sequence continues at coordinate 12,233,561 of CM034001.1, forward strand.
CTCCAATCGATTAATTTAGTGAAAATGTTACCATACAAGTCCCCAAAAATCTCGAAAATCCATTCTCAAATTACCTATTTTACCCATATCCTCGGCCCGAGTCCCATCTTAATCGATTCAGCACCAAAAATTTGGTGAAAATTACTACCTGATATGCCTAATTACCAAAATATCCCGAAAATTGAGTTTCAGAAAACACTTATTCACCCATACCCTCCCAAAATTTGAGCCGATCGCGCTGAGAAGTTTTGATGACCAATTAGAGCCGGAAAGAGATTATTGACATTAATTTCAAATTTTTCGAAAATGTCCTAATTTCTAACAAAAACGGCGTGCACGGTGAACAGACACTGTCATATTTTGGTACAAATCATAGTGATCTTCCTCCGGCATGGAAAACCAGGTTGATAATTCAAGGAGTAATATAATTTCAAGGAATAATTCAGCAACAAGGATCTTAGGTGGGAGGCTCAGGTGTCTTCTACAGTTCAAAAACTGCGAAAATGTACACATTTATTTCATTTATTGCGAGGATGTCTTGGAATGGAAGCACTAAAACAAATATATAAAGCACTGGTTGAGAGCGTCATTTGTTTTGGGATTGTTGCATGGGGTGGCTGTCTTCCAACTGTAATAAAACCACTAGTTACCATTCCAAAATGTACATATATCGAAGGTCATGCTGAATAAGTCACGAAGATATCCCACCACTGACTTATTCAATTTAGCATATGTATTCTCGGTACACCAATTGTATTTAAAAGCGTCCCTGTCTTTTTGGTTGGTTATTCCTTGAAGAATCAACCTATGTTTTCATGCAAAAAGTCAATCTCTCCGCTCAAAAATTGTTTCTGTACGTTTCAAGGTGTCTAGATCAGAAAAGTCAAATGTCCGTCCGCCCTCCTGTTGTCCGCTATGCTAGACTGTTTCCGTGTTGTGGCCCGTGACACCTAGACGTGTGGGGCATCATTTTCCACTAATTTTTATTGATATTTTTTTAATTTTTTAATTTTTTATTTATTTATTTATTTATTTATTTATTTTTTTTTTTTTTGAGGAAGGTGAGGAAAATTTTCATAAGACAACCAAAGACCCGGGTGTGTGGAGATTTTTACCCACTAAAAACCTCATCTCCACTGTTTGACACATTACTTCAGGCTGGCTTCCGATTTCTGCCTGCTAGCTGGTCCCGTTTGCCTGAAGTTCCCGTTGCCAGGCCCTTTCCTCGACGAGCTTGCCTTCCAAGATGTTTTGGATGTACCCTGCCACAGCATTCCACTTTGACTTGCTCTCGAGCATCCTGGTCATCATATCCTCGGGGGTGGGAGGGCTGGTCATTTATAGCTCCCTTGCAATCTGCCATCACTCTCTCTCCCACTAATTTTTATACGTTAAATCGAATGAAAGGGTCGCAGAACGATTGGCACCCTCTGAATGAGGTTATGGGTCAAAATGGGTACTCTAATGTGTGTTTTGAGAACTTTGGTACCTATGCGTGTGGGGTATCGATTTCCACTAAATTTGGGACCCTGAATCGATTGGAATGGGATTGGGGCTCGCCACACCCTCTGTTTCCCCATGTTGAAGATATGAGTCGCCATGCAGGAACCAGTTTTAACGTTCTAGATTAACAAAAATCGAGTTTTACTCAACTCCGGTAAATAATTTTCCGGTGAAACTGGCCCTCAGTTATTCAGTAGTCAACGATGCAGCTATAAAGCGTTTTAATGGATCGGCGATCGTGCGATATGCCGTCGATACGGAGTTGAGGCGGTTGCACTTGAGATGCGGGTCTCGAATTCAGAGGACTCCGGTATCCACCTCCCGTTTCCATCCCCCAGTTAATTACCGACTTGGCAGGTCCCAGTGTTTGGCTCAGAGCCCGCCCGGACGGCAAACAATATCACCCCCACCCCACACCCTCCCTTCATCCCTTCAGCATGTTCTAGTGCCGTGACGATGGAAGGGGTGAGTAGTGGCGAGGGGGTTGGCTGCACCGGAACGCTCGCCTTTCCTTCCACTATCGGCGAAACACCATCTCGTGTTGCCTCCTTCCTATTCGTTCTTCCGGAGCGGACGGCCGGCGATGAGGCGTCAAACTACAGGACGGAAGAGCGGAAATGGCGGCCGGCCACCGGACAAGACCGGCGATTGAGAAAATGCGCGTCATCCCCGCGCAAATTCATTACTACGCAGACAAAATGCAACACGCTATCGTTCTAATTTCCATCGCCTCCACGTGTCGCTTGTCCACGTGTAGCGATGCGAGGATTCCCGATTGTTATGGTTGAGTGTTTCCTGAACAGCCAGAGGTCATCAAATCCCATTGGCGCCAAGAAAAAAAAAAAAAAAAAAAAAGTGACAAGGGTTGTTTAATGATTGGAGCAGGAACATAGAATGTGGAGTATTCTGGACCCATTCCAATCGATTCAGCGTCCAAAAATGGCTAGATCGCCAAAAATATCGAAAATCCATTTTTCAAAAAACGCTGCAAATTCTTATACAGGGGTTGGTTATTCCTCGGATCACGAGCATGGAGATTCATTCCAATCGATTCAGCGTCCAAAAATTAGTAGAAAACGATACCCCACACGCCTAAGTCGTCTAAAATGTCGAACATGGGAAAAATGGGGGGGGAAAGGACCCACTCCAATCGATTCAGGGTCCAAAATTTGATAATATTCCACACGCCTAGGTACCAGAAATCTCGAAAACATATATCCAAAATGGGTAAATAGATACCCATTTGACCCATAACCTCTTCCAGTGGATGCCAATCGTTCTGGGACCCATTTCATTGGATTTAGCGTCCAATATTTAGTGGAAAATAATACCCCACACGCCTAGATCACCCAAGATCTCAAAATCCATTTTTCAATGAATAACAATCGGCGTAGACGGCGGATGGACATTTTTTTTTATTTCGATCTAGACACTTTGAAATGTCCAGAAAAAATGTTTGGGCCAAATTGGAGAGATTGACTTCTTGCATGAAAACATAGGTTGATTATTCAAGGAATAACAGACAAAAACACGACAAGCTAAAAAAGAATATCCTCTTGGGATTTTTTAGAATTTTATTTTATTGGTTTACCTAATTTTTTATTTTATTTTTCGAATTTATGCTGAATAGATATATATGTACATTGAACACGCCTGACGGAGAAGGAAGTTCTCCACTAACTCTAATTTATCACAAACCTGAGTGAAGCGGGAGGTTGCAAACTTCGTGAACTTTGAGAGACCCGACGTACTAATTTGACATCGGAGACATTTCCATCACGTTCTTCCACCCATATATATTTCAAGCGTCGTTGTTTCTATTCCAACTGTTAAATTTCAATCCGTATCTGGGTTTAATTCCCGGAAAGGTCTCGGTTTAGTTTATTAGCAGCGGAACTTTTGGCACTTTTGAGTCTTCGAGGCCCCCGTGTTGGTTGTTTAATTGAATTGAGAGGTAGAGTGAGGATGAAGGGAGAGTTTTCGATGAATTCCAATTGTTTAAAACAGTGGGATGCTCTGTTTTCCCTCTCCGGTTTCACCCCTATGAATTTTTATGAACTCTCCTCTATGGTGGGGCGGGGTTTTGTCGTGGATATGCATAATGGAAGATGGCGCAAACACGGTTTTGCGACGCTAATTGACGTATCTTCCTGACGGCCTTACCGGCATTCGCCATTAGACGGGCTAAATGTTCAGGAAACCCGAAAACGCGGAGAATCGAACTCGAAGCGAAGTGACAAGTCCGACTGATGGGGATATACATAATTAATAAACGTGGGGCCGCCAGAAGGGGTGGGGGTAGTGGGAATTGTTTATTCAGAGAGGCCCTTGATGGGGAAGCCATGTTTCGTTCGGGAAATTGATGGACAGTTCTATGGGGTTGGGTTGTTCTGCCTACCGGACGTGCATAATGTACTCGGGTCATAAGTTCAAGAGTGCACGCTTTTTGGGTTGAGCAAGAATAGCTTGATCAACTATTGACCTCGGAGGTCAGCCGAACACTCGAGTTCATAATCCTCCGACCCGGAACCTCGCGTCAGGTGATTCCTGGTGTGAGGTGCGACCGTGAAAAACGGATTTGTTCGATGTACAAAAGCGATTCTTCAGACAATATACACGAAGTCACAGTTTACATCCACAACAAAGACTATTTAAGTTGTCATTTCTACTCAGCAAAAACAAGGAAAACTGTTTTTAAAGCGCTACACCAGCTCAAGCGGTTTGCGTACCATTTCCCCCAATATGTGAAAGCCCGCCTCATCCAGGCGCTGATTGTTCCATACTTTGATTATGTATCATGCTTAGGAACCGACAGGTTTGTTCGCACAAGCACCCAAACCAGTTTCCAATCGGTTGGAAGCGTTTGCACAAGCTCCCCAACTCCACCAGAGGGGAGCGATGGTGGAATGGACTCGCCCACTGCCGTTCGCACAACGCATCAAACCGGTTTGAAACCCGTCAGAGCAGTCAGAGGTTTTTCCCGCTGACTGCTTTCAAACTGTTTCACCCCTCCCCCTTCAGGGCCGCTCGGCCAATCAAATCATTCCATCTACATCCGTCTTCTGCAGCATTCCATCTGAATTCTCGCGGTTTGCCGTGGATTTCTTTCGATTAAATCCGACAAAATTATTTTTGGTAGTTGAAATTTTTCAAAAAATCTGAAATTTTGGTTCAGGACCCGTTTTTTGCTCTAGTTGGCCCTCGAAACTCTTCAGCCCGATTGCACCGATATTATAGGGGGGGGGGGGGGGGGGGTGTTTCTAAATGTCTTCTCCGAAAAATGGATTTTTGAAATTTTTGGAAATCTAGGGGTGTAGGGTATAATTTTTCACTAAACTTAGGACGCTGAATCGATTGGAATGGGCCTGGGAGACTCCTCACTCACTGATTTCCCCATTCTCTTGGTCCGAGAAATAACCAACCCATGTGAAAGATGTTAGTCAATTTGTTTACCTTCCATTTTGCACGTTGTTAGAGAACGGATTTTTGTAAGGGTCGGATGTTATTACGTGCTCATTTTATATTTTCTCCGACGTTTTGCCGGCGCCGGGGCCGGCATAATCAGGATGAGCAACTCGGTCTCCCCTAATTCTAAAGAACATACTGAGCCATTATTGGGCAGGTCGTCAAGAATAAAAGGTGGCATTTAAATGGAAATTTTTCGAGGCAGATACACACCTAATTTAGAGTGTAAACTACGTGATTTAGTTTAGTGTGTAAATTAATTTCGATCCTTTATTCTGAATCAAGGTGCGGATAGCATCTCGTGAATTAGTGTTTGAAAACAGTGAGAATTCAAGTGTCATACATTAGATTTCACCATCCTTCACTGTTTGACAATTTTGGGGTTGCGCAACTTCGCGTGCTCGCTGAACCGGTTGCGTGCATTGGAAAAAATTGTTTGAGGGATCAAATTTTCATGAAATTTCTAGTAGAATGTGAATCTGCAAACAAAAATTAGAGTTCCCAATTGAAATAAGGATGTTTGATTTGAAAAAAACAATTTTTGTTTGCTCTCATTTATAAGATTTTAGGGAGAGAGGGTGGGGGGACAATTTGTGGGACACCCTGTATAATGAGCACGAAATAACGAGCGACCTTGAAATTCTATTCTATCCCCTGTGATAGAATTTGCAGCGTGTTGTGATCTATTCACCTCAAAACGCAATCGGTAAAATTTTGGGGAAAAATGAGAGGTTGACCTTCATGAAAACATGGGTTGGTCATAAAAGGGAAACCAACCAAGACGGCGAGGGAAGAAAAGAGGCGGAGAGGGCGGTGGCTGAGGGAACGCGGGATCGGGTCAAACGCGTTCGCAGAACACCTTGGTTCCAACCAGTTGGAAACCGTTTGAAAGCTGGTAGAGGTCGCGCGTGCGCACTGCCCAAACTCCAACCAGTTTGAAATCGGTCAGCAAACCGTTGGAAACTGCTACTGCGAACATACCTATGCTGGAGAGGCGGAATAATGACCTACAGAAAGCTTTTAACGCTGCTGTCAGGTTCATTTTTCAGTTGCCTCTAGACCGACATGTCACGCCCTGCTTTATGCAATTGGAGTGGCTTAAGATAAAGCAGCGCCGTCGAATGAATATTGCAGTCCTCATGTACAAGATGCTGAAAAATAAGGAACCCTTCTATCTGTACCAAAAGTTTCAGCGATTAGATGAGGTTAGCACTCATGGCTTGTCTACAAAAGCCGGTGCTAGTCTTTTAGCGATCCCATGGCATAGAACCGAACAAATGAGCCATTCATTCATTGTCGAGGCCTCAAGAATATATAACCAGTACGATGTGATTTATAAGGATGCACGTAGTGTGAGAATTTTTAAAAAGCAGATTAAGGAGCAGTTATATTTGAGTTAGTTGTTAGATTTATTTTAATGTATGTATTAGACAATGTAAGCAGTATTTATTTTATTTTATTCTATTTTTGTCTAGTTTGATTTATTTTAATGTATGTATTGGACAATGTAAGCAGTATTTATTTTATTTTATTTTATTTTTGTTAGAGAGGGTTTATTTTTCATTCTTTTAAACATGAATAGCATGTGAAAATGTGATGTACACTTCTGTATATTTGTGAAAGTGGGCCGCTCAGGCCTAAAAATGTACAGATAAATAAAAATTTCAGTCAGTCAGTCAGCCGTCCAGCCTGGATCCAGGAACTATAAACCCAACTTACGAAGCTCCAGTCAAGTAATAGTCATCACAATAAAATTCCAGATTTGTAAAACTGTTTTGGTTGGTTATTCCTTGAATAATCAACCTATGCTTTCATTGCAAATGGTCAACCTCTCCGATTCGGCTCAAAATTTTTTTCTGGACGTTTCATGATGTCCTGATCAAAAAAGGTCAATGTCCGTCCGCCGTACGCCGTACGCCGTCCGCCGTCCACGCCGTTTTTGGTAGTAGAAAATTTTCTAAAAATCTGAAATTTGGATCAAGGGTCTGTTCCCGGCCTAGGACAGTCCTCCAAGCTTTTCAGTCCAATCGGACCAAATTTGGGTGGGGTAGGGGTCATGATGTGTTTTTTGAAAAATGGATTTGCGAGATTTTGGGCGATCTAGGCGAGTGGGGTATCATTTTCCACTAATTATGGACGGCTTGAATCAAATGAAATGGGTCCCAAGACGATCGGCGCCCACTGGAAGAGGTTATGGGTCAAATGGTATAATTACCCATTTTGAATATGTGTTTTGAGATTCTGGAACTATGGGTATATTTTCGCAGGACGATGGGGCCACTGGACGGAAGAGTTATGGGTCAAATGGGTATATATCTTCTATTTTCGATTGGTATGGCGGTGGTTCATTTCTACTAAATCTGGATCATGAATCGATTGGAATGGTTGGGACCGCCGCACCTGGTTCCCATTCCCCATGTGAAGAAATAGTTCATGCGCACCAACCACCCTGTGTAAGAATTTGCAGCGTTTTTTGATATATGATCAATGGTGGAAAACTGTTGATTTTGGTCACTTTGCGCTCCTCATCGATTTCCTGGGGCTCTGTTGTTGAAAATTCCTGAATTTTACTCTCGCATTTGATTCATATTTTACATATTTCGTTGCTTCTAAGTTGATTAGTTGTGATGCATTAACCGAGAGTTCAACGTGATTTATCACTTAATGCTAATACAAAACGCCGCAAATTCTTTCACACTTGTTGGTTATTCCTCGGACCAGGCAGATGGAGGTTTGTTTCTTGTTTCAAGCTAGTTTTGCTCTTTCAAGTCTTGTTTTCAACAGAACGATACGATCACATCCGTTAAAAGAGGCTTTCACGATGATACAAAAGGGATACTCAGCTCACCGCTTATTGTAAGAGTTAACTCTCATGTATTTGAGTATTGAATTGAATATATTTGAATTTTCAAATACAATCCCCATTCGGTATTTATAATCAATTTTCTTCCTGTTTCTTGTATGTTCGGCCGACCATGGCGGACACAGGCGGGTTTCTGTGTCCGCCAGTAGATAAGGATGATTCCAGGGCTCAAAATATTGGCCAAAACAAAATATTATTGCACCGCTCTCTTGTTGCTGTAACCGACATTTGGAACAAATTTATTCATCAATGAAAAACGTTACGGACTGATATAATCACGAAGGTTTTGAAAGGTTTTTCATCTCTGATGAATTTTGGTTGGTCATTCCTTGAATAATCAACTTATGTTTTCATGCAAAAGGTCGGTCAATCTCTCTGATTCGGCCCAAAAATTTTTTTCTGGACGTTTCAAGGTATTTAGATCAAAATTAGCTTATGTCCGTCCGGTGTACGCCGTCCGCCGTTTTTTTTTTTTTTTTTTTTTTTTTTTTTTTTTTTTTTTTTTTTGGAGTAGAATTATTCAAAAAATCTGAAATTTTGGTCCGTTCATGGCTCTAGTTGGTCCTCGAACCTTTTCAACCCAATCGGACCAAATTTGAGTGGGGCAGGAGTCAAAATGTGAATTTCGAAAAATGGATTTTTGAGATTTTTCTCAAAGAGATCATTCTCCACTAAATTTTGGACCCTGGATCGATTGGAATGGGTCCGGGACCCGTCACACCCACTGTTCCCCCCATTTTCCCCATGTTTGAATATGTGTTTTCGACAGTTCCGCTACCTAGGCGTGTAGGGTATGATTTTCCACTAAATTCTGGACGCTGCATACAATGTAATGGGTCCCAGAACGATTGGCACCCATTGGAAGAGGTTATGGGTCAAAATGGGTGCCTATCTACCCATTTGGAATGTGTGTTTTCGAGATTTCTGGTACCTAGGGGTGTGATGTATCATTTTTCACTAAATTCTGGACGCTGAATTGATTGGAAATGGTCCGGGACCCGCCACACATGCTGTTTCCCCCATTTTCCCCATGTTGAAATTCTTTTTTCCTCCTGGCTGCGCCTGGTTTGAGGAATCACCAAAGAGATGGAATTTGCAGCGTTTTTATCCAATTCTTCACATTTTCAATAAATTACCATCGGTATTCTTGATCTCGAATTTATAAAAATCTTTTTTCTTCAACGTTCGTTTAGGTTGCCATAATTTTCCCTTTATGCGATGTAAGCCCGAAAGATTGGAAGCCAATCGCGTTATACGACAAGCCTGAGAGGCCTTCGCGGAGGCTCTTTCTGCATATCGTAGTGGAACGTTTCCCATCCATTGGCAGTAACACGCTTCATACATTATTCCTTTGCTCTTTTGATAAATTTCTCACGTAGTCTGCTTTCCCGCTCATCAGTTCTCCCCTCCATAGTGAAGGATAGTCCCCGCATCGAGTTAATTTCTTCAGTACGCGGAAACTGACGCCTTTTGACAATCTGTTTGTTGTCTCATCGTGCGTAACTGCTTTTTGGATGGTTATTCCTTTAATAATCAACCTATGTTTTCATCCAAAAAGTCAATTTCTCCTGCCCAAAATTTTATTCCGTGCGTTTCAATGTGTCTAGGTAGTAGAAAATTTTCTAAAAATTGTGAAAATGGAAACAGGGGATGTTGTCCCGGCCAGTTCCAATCGATTCAGCGTCCCAAACTCAGTGGAAAATGATACCCCACACGCCTAGGTACCAGAAATCTCGAAAACACACAATCAAAATGGTTTTATTGGTACCCATTTTGACCCATAACCTCATCAGAGGGCGCCCATCGTACCGGGACCCATTTTATTGGATTTAACGTCCAGAATTTAGTGGAAAATGATACCCCGTACGCCCAGGTACCAGAAATCTTGAAAACACATATACAAAATGGTTAGATACATACCAATTTTTACCCACAACTTCTTCCGGTGGGTGCCAATCGTTCTGGGACCCATTTCATTGGATTATCGTCCAAAATTTAGTGGAAAATGATACCCCACGTGCCTCGATCCCTCAAAATCTCGAAAATCCATTTTTCAAAAAACACATTTTGGCCCCTACCCCGCCTAAATTTGGTCCGATCGGGCTGAAAAATTTCGAGGACCGTCCTAGGCTGGGAACAAACCCCTGACCCAAATTTCAGATTTTTGCCCAAACTTGGGCGGGGTAGGGGTCAATGAAGTAGGTCCCAGAACGATTGGCACCCACTGGAAGAGGTTATGGGTCAAAATGGGTATGTATTACCCATTGTGAATGTGTGTTTTCGTGATTTCTGGTACCTAGGCGTGTGGGGTATCATTTTCCACTAAATTTTGGACCCAGAATCATTTAGAGTGGGTCTGGGACTCGCCACACCCACTCTTTGCCCCATTTCCCCCATGTTGAAGAAATGAGTCCATGCGCCTGGTCCGAGGAATAACCAATCACTTAAAGAATTTGCATTGTTTTTGTTTTTTTAACTCTAACGATAATATTTTCTGTTACAGGTGAGTAATACTTTGGACCTTCCACCTTTTGGTAAATATACAATCTTGATAAGTATAATCAATTGTTTTAATTCATCATTGAGCTGCGTTTCTTAACAATTACATTGCAAGTTATCTGTTGCTGTTGATTACCCCTTATTACGTATTTTAACCAGCGGTCCGAAATTTGCACCGTTAAAAAAGGGGGATCTTCTCTGAGAATAGTCGAACCGAAAACCCTTAAAAGATTGTGACCTACGGTGAGGAAGATTATTTATGGCTCCTCGAAGTTTACGGGCTGGGAAGGGCTAGGAAGTCTTAGGAGTTTTAAATCTTGGTGCCCATTAAAGTGAAATACGTTATAAACTCGAGAAGTAGTGGGCTTGGTGAAGAGATTCATTCCGTTCTATTTTTCTGTCTCGTTGAAATCGAGCTGCTCTGCAAATCCCTCTCTCATAACAGGTAAAAAAATGTTCTCTTAAAATTCGACTTTCAACGCCACTTTCCACCTGAGGACTCAATTCTTCTAGAAGATGCTTGTAAATGAGGTGATTAAAATTAAAAACGCTGCAAATTCTTACACTCGGGTTAATTATTCCTCGGACCAGGCGCATGGAGACTCATTTCTTCAACATGGGGTAAATGGGGCAAACAGGCGGGTCTCGAACCCATTTCATTGGATCCAGCGTCCAAAATTTAATGAAAAATCATACCCCACACGCCTTGACTACCAGAAATCACGAAAACACATTCACAATGGGTAATACATACCCATTTTGACCCATAACCTCTTCCAGTGGGTGCCAATCGTTCTGGGACCCACTTTATTGACCCTGACCCCGCCCAAATTTGGGCAAAAATCTGAAATTTGGGTCAGGGGTCTGTTCCCAGCCTAGAACGGTCCTCGAAATTTTTCAGCCCGATCGGACCAAATTTGGGCGGGGTAGGGGTCTAAATGTGTTTTTTGAAAAATTGATTTTCGAGTTTTTGGGCGATCTAGGCGAGTGGGGTATCATTTTCCACTAAATCGTGGACGCTGAATCCAATGATGTGGGTCCCAGAACGATTGGCACCCACTGGAAGAGGTTATGGATCAAAATGGGTATGTATTATCCATTGTGAATGTGTGTTTTCGAGATTTCTGGCGTGTGGGGTATGAATTTTCATTAAATTTTGGACGCTGGATCCAACGAAATGGGTCCGAGACCCCCCTGTTTGCCCCATTTCCCATGTTGAAGAAATGAGGGTCCATGCGCCTGGTCCGAGGATTTTCTAATAAATTGAATGTAATATTCCCGGGGCTTTGGCTTATGGTTGACACCACGATGTTTTCTGCTTTTCGATCTGAACGCACTTTGTTGTGGTTAATTTCAGGATTGTCAATCATTTATCAGATGGAAGTATTTTTCTCACAGTCAGAATTGAAAGGAAATGACATTTACGAATCTCCTTTTCCCGGTCCCACGAGGTGAACGAATGAATCGGGCGTAAGGGCTTTGTCCGCCCTTTATAAACATAAAATGACCTTTCTTTTTTTTTCATTTTTCATTTATAAAGAGTTCTAGGGTGTAGAAGGGGGAGAGGGTTGGCCACGGCTGCATCATATCGATACGATGAGGCAACGTGAAACACCTCCACCACATCCCTTGCCAAGTAATTCGTAATTTTACGACGAAACCTCTTGAAAATGTCATGTTCTACAGTTGATGGGTATCTCTCTGTTCTGAGAATCTCCCAGAATATTCGGAGTTTCACGGCCCTCTCAGCTATTCCTCATTTTGTCTCATTGAATAACAATCAGTCGTAGAATGCGATTCTGCCGTTTGTTTGCTGCGTTTGAATAATTAATCAAGGTTTCAATTCTCACCCGTATTTTCTCAAATAGCAATCAGGGTTTCCAGGAAAATCTAATAACGATACCATCCTGAGGGAAGCACCGACACGAACTTTTTACCTTGGGCGTCTCCCTCATCTCTAGTTTCCCATCTATAAATCACATTGTCGAGAAAAATGAGCCAAGCGTCGGCCATGTTTTTCCGTTTGGTCTCATAAAAGGGGGGAAGGTGTTTGTACTAGTCGGTGTCAGGTGGGAAAACCATCGATCAGGTGCATTGTCTCGATTCTCTTCTAAGGCATCACAAGGGAGGAACTTGATATCCGCTATACGCAGTACAAAAGTCACGAATCGTTGGGGCTTTTGTCATCAACGGTAATTAATTAAACCCGCTAGCTACCCCTGCGGTTCCAAACGTACAACACATGCTACGAGATTGTTCGCTATATTTTCATTTCGAGATATTCATTAAGCGACCTGATATTGGCTTTGACACAATACGGAATCCCTCACAATATTTCACAACAAATATCTACATTGACTTGTTTCAGCATTAGCCTAATACTCCCATACAGTTTGCCTGAAAGTTACAACCTTTTTGAAACCAGATTGAATTCCTCACAATTTGAATCCAACCCTAATTCGTCAGGCTTTTTAACGAAACCATGTATTTAACGAAAACACTTGAGGTAGTGGGGAAACAATTCGGTTCCAATTTGAAATCACTGGTGGATACTGAAGGTCATCGCAAAGCATGAAGATACCTATGAGATTTGGTTGACTATTCCTTGAACAATCAACCTAAGTTTTCATGCAAAAAGTCAATACCTCCGATTCGGCCCCCAATTTTTTTCTGGACGTTTCAAGGTATTTAGATCAAAATCAGCAAATGTCCGTCTGCCGTCCACGCCGGTAGTAGACAATTTTCTAAGAATGAAATGACATTTTAGTCAGGGACCCGTTTCCGGCTATAGTTGGTCCTTGAAACGTTTCACCCCGATCGGACCAGATTTGGGGAGAGTAGGGGTACGAATATTTATTTCGAAAAATAATTGTTCGAGATTTTTGGCGATCTAGGCGTGTTGGGTATAATTTTTCACTAAATTTTGGACACTAAATCGATTGCAGTGAATTTCCACGCTCCTGATCCAAGGAATAACCAACCCTGTGTGAGAATTTGCAGCGTTTTGTGCACTCCGCCTCCGCCTTCTCTCGTCCTGGCCTCCGCCTTCTCACGTACTGGTCTCCACCTCGCCTCCAACTCACCACAACCTCGCCCCACCTTGTCGCCGATTTGTATCCACATCGCCTCCACATCACCTCCGCCGCGCCTCCGCCTTGTATCATTCTGATCTCCGCCTGCCCTCCACCTTGTCTCGTCATGGTTTCCGCCTCGCCTCCACATCCTTGCCACAGATTTGCATCCACCTCGCCTCCGCCTTGTCTCGTCCTCAGCCTCGCCTCCGCCTTGTATCAACCTGATCTACGCCTCCCCTCCAACTGGTCTCCGCCTCTCCACCGCTTCTTCTCCGCCTTGTGTCGTCCTTCCCCTCGCCTCCGCCATGTATCAACCTGATCTCCGCCTCCCTTCCACCTCACCTCCACCTTGTCTCGTCATGGTCTCCGCCTCGCCTCCACTTCTCCTCCGCCTTGTATCATTCTGATCTCCATCTCCCCTCCACCTCACCACCACCTTCTCCCATCCTGGCCTCCGCCTTCTCTCATCCTGGTCTCCGCCCGCCTCCACCTCATCTCCATCTTGCCTCCGCCTGGTGTCCATCTCGTCTCCGCCTGGTCTCCACTTCTCCTCTGCTTTGCCTCGTCCTCCACCTCACCTCCTCCTTGTATCATTCTGATCTCCATCTCCCCTTCACCTCGCCTCCTCCTTGTATCATTCTGATCTCCATCTCCCCTCCACCTCACCTCCGCCTTCTCTCATCCTGGTCTCCGCCTCGTCTCCACCTCATCTCCTACCTCGCCGCCACCTTGTCTCCTGATTCGCCTCCACTTCACCTCCGCCTTGTATAATTCTGGTCTCCACCTTGCCTCCATCTTGTATCATTCTCACCTCCGCCTTGTCCCACCTTATCTCCGACCTGTATCCGCTTTGCCTCCACCTTGATATTTTTCCTCCTTTCATCATCTCGAATCTTTTCAGTCTGATCGGCCATTCATTTTCCACTAAAATTTTGCACGCTGAATACATATTTCGAAAATGTGTTTTTGAGATTTCTGGCAGCTATAAGCAATATTCCCGGGAGCATCCGTCATACCTAACATATCTGGAACAGTGGGCGAGCCCTTTCGACTTGAACACGTCATTTTGAAGCCGACTACCAGAGTGGAACTACAAATGTCATCTCGTGAGGGGTCATTGTTTGTATAATGGACGCATTTTTCGACTAAAGGATTTATGGTGCCTTTTGGTTAAGTATTTTATTGCGATGGTACGCCCAGGGAGGACGTCAGTAGCGGGTTAAAGTGAATCTGAAATCTCCAATAACAGCGATTTTTTTCTCGCTCCAGATTATTACACCGCCACCAAGGTAATAATCTGATTCCGTTAGGGGTGGCAGCTAGATGGTCGAGATTGAGGTCATATCCAATTACAGTGGCTTGGATAGGGGAAGATCCGTAGAACAACTGGTCCTTTGATACGGGCGGGTAACAAAGAGGAAGGTAACAGAGAGACCACTCGAAGCTAAGGGCAAGGTACGAGGATTGATTTCTGAAGGGTAATCCCAACGTAATTTGATTTCATTTTGAGAGCCATAAACCCCCGATATTCGCACGGCCCAGGAGAAAAGTACTTTGCCCTCTCCTCAAAAATTACGAAAAGCGAGGGATTCTTTCTGAGAGCCCTTGTATTAATGCTTCAATCTTTTAATAGAAAAATTCGTGGGGTGTTCAGTTATACTTTATCCCCATTGTTGACTTTCTCGTTCGCTCTTCACAGCTCAGTTAAGGCTGTGGAAGTGGAATATTCTTGAAAAGTCTTGTTTTCAACAGAACGATATGATCACATCCGTTAAAAGAGGCTTTCACGATGATACAAAAGGGATACTCAGCTCACCGCTTATTGAAAGAGTTAAAACTCTCATGTATATGAATAATAAATATATTTGAATTTTCAAATACAATCCCCATTCGGTATTTATAATCAATTTTCTTCCTGTTTCTTGTATGTTCGACCGATATGAGAAGAAAATTCTGCTTTGAATTGGAGTATTCTCCCTGAGACATTATCCTTTGTACAATGCTTCAGCTCGATTAAAATGTAGCCCAAAATCCCTTCAGAGCATCGTCTCGTCAAGTGAGGAGGTTGATGACTTGTGACAACACAATTATTCATAGTACATTATGACTGTACTTCCAAAATTGCATTGATGAGTAGTCCTAATTCTGAACCTAAGCATTCATCGGCGATATTCTGCATATTTTCCGTGTTGTCTGTTCTACTTTGCTTTTTTCTCGTCGTTTTGGACATTTTGTCGATTGATATAAATGTCGGACCATTTTGGGAGCATAATAGCGTTCTTAAGGATCTTGTAAGTGTTTGTTAAATCCTTGATGCGCTGGTGACAAAAGGGATACTCAGCTCACCGCTTATTGAAAGAGTTAAAACTCTCATGTATATGAATAATAAATATATTTGAATTTTCAAATACAATCCCCATTCGGTATTTATAATCAATTTTCTTCCTGTTTCTTGTATGTTCGACCGATATGAGAAGAAAATTCTGCTTTGAATTGGAGTATTCTCCCTGAGACATTATCCTTTGTACAATGCTTCAGCTCGATTAAAATGTAGCCCAAAATCCCTTCAGAGCCTCGTCTCGTCAAGTGAGGAGGTTGATGACTTGTGACAACACAATTATTCATAGTACATTATGACTGTACTTCCAAAATTGCATTGATGAGTAGTCCTAATTCTGAACCTATGCATTCATCGGCGATATTCTGCATATTTTCCGTGTTGTCTGTTCTACTTTGCTTTTTTCTCGTCGTTTTGGACATTTTGTCGATTGATATAAATGTCGGACCATTTTGGGAGCATAATAGCGTTCTTAAGGATCTTGTAAGTGTTTGTTGAATCCTTGATGCGCTGGTGATCTTGTGTTTCCCCAAAGAAGAGGCAGTTGGCTCGGTTAATTCGCATGTGCTGTCCGCGTTCAATCTCGTTTCAATCCGTTTTTCTTCTGGAAGAGCCGGATTTCATGCATTATTCTACTTGTGTGATAAAATGGCATTCATGTTTTATGAGTCTATTCTTCTGGAACAAGGAAATCCGGGCCGAGGCGGAAGGTGTGTTCGACCGAAAAGCTGGCTAATGCCATTTTAATGACGCGGCAAATACGGGATCAGGGTTTTTCGGGGTATTTCCCCCTCTTTTGCTTCGAATCTCTTCGGTGCTGTTCGATCGTTGAAATTTTGACTTCAATCTACGGATAATCTACCGACACCCATTAATCTCCGTTCACCATGCTGGATCCTATGCTGCAACTGGCTGGGTATGTGCAGGGTCTAGAGGGATGTACCTGTCTACCCATTTTGGCAGGTTACTCCTTGAATAATCAACCTGTTTTCATGCTAAAGGCCAACCTCTCCGATTCGGCCCAAAATTTTTTTCTGGACGTTTCAAGGTGTCTAAATAAAAAAAATCAAATGTCCGTCCGCCGTACGCCGTCCGCGCCATTTTTGGTAGTAGAAAAATGTCTAAAAATCTGAAATTTGGGGTAGGGGTCAAAATTTGTATCTCGAAAAATGGATATTCGAGATTTTTGGCGATCTAGGCGTGTGAGGAATCACTTTCCACTAAATTTTGGACGCTGAATTCAATGAAATGGGTTCCAGAACGATTGGTACCCATCGGAAGAAGTTATACGTCAAAATGAGTATCTATCTACCCATTTTGAATGTGTTTTCGTGATTTCTGGTACCTAGGCGTGTGGGATATCATTTTCCACTAAATTCTGGACCCTGAATCGATTGGA
This sequence comes from Cyrtorhinus lividipennis, assembly GCA_019603395.1. Taxonomy (NCBI): domain Eukaryota; kingdom Metazoa; phylum Arthropoda; class Insecta; order Hemiptera; family Miridae; genus Cyrtorhinus; species Cyrtorhinus lividipennis. The sequence goes on from CM034001.1 coordinate 12,250,702, forward strand.
ATGGGTCTGGAACCTCACCCACTGTTTTCCCCATGTTTCCCATGTTGTAGAAATGAGTGAGACAAAAATAGATTCTAAAAGTTTTTCGACGATAGAGAATAGGCCGATACGAATTTCATCTTATTTATTCCTATTTAATTTATTACCATTGTCAATGTATTCTTTATTGCCCGTTTGAAAAGAATACTGCCACCGATTGCTATCAATTATGCTCTTGTTTACTTGATAAGCCCGTAAAGAATTGTCGTAAACTTCTGCCGCCAGTTGAAATTTAGCGCGGATCGACATCTTCGGAAATGAAACCGTTATAGAATTGTTAGTTGTTATGTGATTTGAAGGAAAACGTAACTAAAAATTGTAAGATTGAAATGATGACACGACACGACATTGTTTGAACCACAACTTCCTGAGGAGTGAAAGACAATGAGATCAGGGTTCAAAGGATCATACATATATTTTCTGCTTCTTCAAACCAATTGTATCAATGGCTCCGGTTCTGCTTCCTTGCTTACATCCCACATCTTCACCTTAGGAGGACTGTATGAATGACTTTTATTGAGGCAAGTATTGTAGAGGTGGACGAAGGTCGGTCAAACGGCCAAAACGTCACAATAAAAATGCTTGAGAGAAGATTATTCTAGTACATGTTTTGTTGATAGTCTTCTCTCTATTCGGCAGGGATGGAAAACTCTTCCGTTTCGAGTTCCACCAACAGACAGGCGGGAAAGACGCAAGAAGTTCGGAGAGAAGATGCGAGGAAAGGAAAAGACTGATGGCGCGGGAAGCGAAGAGCTGCGTCAATTATTTTCTTCTTCAGGAGTTTTGTTAACGAAGGCATCTCCTTCAAGAAGTGGGAGGAGGAAGAAGGATGAGAAGGAAGTGGAGGGGGGTTCTTCAGCTCAAGTGTTTGTTGTGCATGCCCTCCGAGAAACCACCAAAATTACCTGGTGCTGAGGGTGCTTTTCCGGAACGAAACGTACTGCGTTCAATACTAAGGTGTATAACAAGAAGAACAAGCGATGAATGTAAAATATCTGTACACCGAGCAACCAAAAGGGATGATATGTAACTGAATTAGCATATCATCGTTACACGTATGAGCTTCTACTGCGTCTATTTTACTCATGAGCCGTCGTCTCTCAATTATTATTATTATTATTATTATTTTTTTTTTTTTTTTTTTTTTGAGGAAGGTGAAGAAAATCTGTATAAGGCCGGGTACACACGTTGAGGATTCCGGAGAGGAATTCCTCTGAGGGAAACCTCAGAGGCGGCCGGAGCCGGACGGAGCATCCACACGACGCGCGAGGCCTTTTGAGGAAACTGTGTAGTTGTACTGGCCGGAACCCCGGCCTCAGGCGGCCCTTTTTCAAAAATTGGAAAGGTCTGGCGGCCTGTACAGTCCGCCTCAACTGAAGGCCTCGACCCGTCCACACGGTCCGTCGGCCGGAGAGGTTGGCCTCAACGGGGAATCCTCTCCGGAATCCTCAACGTGTGTACCCGGCCTAAGATATCGCAACCAAAGACCCGGGTATGTGGAGATTTTTACCCACTAAAAACCTCACCTCCTTTTCCCACGTTGGGGCCCAGCCCGGAACTGTTTGACACATTACTTCAGGCTGGGTTCCGATTTCTGCCTGCTTGCTGGTCCCGTTTGCCTGAAGTTCCCGTTGCCAGGCCCTTTCCTCAACGAGCTTGCCTTCCAGGATGTTTTGATGTACCCTGCCACGGCATTCCACTTCGACTTGCTCTCGAGCATCCTGGTCATCATATCCTTGGGGGTGGGAGGGCTGGTCATTTCTAGCTCCCTTGCAATCAGCCATCGCTCTCTCTCCCACCTCTCGCATTCGAAGAATGTGTGTTGAGCGCTGTCCTCTTTGTTGGTGCAATAGGCATGCTGGAGATTCTACGATACGCATCCTATGGAGATACTGATAGAACATCCCGTGACCCGAGAGGAACTGCGTTATATGATAGTTAACTTCACCGTGTATCCTCTCTAGCCAGGGACGTATATTGGGCACCAGTCGAGCCGTATCTTCCTCTTGTTTCTGTCTCCCAGATTTCCTGCCAGGAGTCGAGTGTGTGTTCCCGCTCTTGTTTGGCTAATTGAGGCCAGGGCTCCTCATCCCGTCACTCGTACATCCTTTTCCTCTCCCTTGCAAGCAGATGTATTGGTATCACTCCTGCCAGGAGCACGGCTGGTTCTGATACTGTCTTATAGGCGCTCACAATGCGAAGCGCCCCTCTTCTTTGCACTGAGAGCATCTGTTTTTGGTGGCATTTGACATTCAGAGCCGCCCATACTTCAGCCCTATTCAGCAGGATGGAGTGTACAACTGACAATAATAGTTGTTGACTCGAGGCTGCATCTCTCGATTGATAGAAACAACTTAAAGGAACATCGCGATACTCAACGATAAATAAGACGACAATCGACTCCTCTCGAACCTTAAACGATTGGCACCCTCGTGATTCATTTCGAGTGGTCCGAGCGGAAATTGAATGAGATTTACTGTAAATGCGGGATTGTTCCACTAGTTCAGTTCCACCCGATTGGCCCGGGTAATATGCGCTGATCCAATACAAGCCTAGTCAATACTGACGCAATTACCTTCACCGGTAATAATACATGGCCAACATCACAGCCCGAATCCCTTGTAGTATGCGGTCAGTGGATTCAGTTATCGTTAATCATGCCAGATTATACGTGATAAATTCATCAGTAACTATTGGTTGTGTCTTATATTAGGGATATTTTCTGTTGTTTTTGGTTCGTTATTCCTTGAATAATCAACCTATATTCTCATGCAAAACATTTTCTTGTTCGTTTCAAGGTGTCTAGATCAGTCATATTATGTCCGTACGTATATGGCCGTACGCCGTCTGCGCCGTTTTTGGTAGTAGAAATCTGAAATTTTGGTCAAGGACCCGTTTCCGGCTCTAGTTGGTCCTCAAAACTTTTCAACCCGATCGGACAAAATTGGTGAAGGAAGGGGGGGGGGGGGTATCAAAATGGTGTTTTTTGAAAAATGGTTTTTTGAGATTTTTGGCGATCTAGGTACATTACAGGTATAATTTTCCACTATATTTTGGACCCTGAATCCAATGCAATGGGTCCTGGAACGGTTGGCGCCCTTTGGATGGGGTTATGGGTCAAAATGGGAACCGATCTACCCATTTCGAATGTGTTTTCGAGATCTCTGTTACATAGGCGTGTGAGGTATGAGTTTCCACTAATATTTGGACCCTGAATCGATTGGAATGGGTCCGGGACCAGCCACGCCCTGTGGTTTCCCCCATTTTCCTCATGTTTATTTATTATTTATTTATTTAAAAAAAGGAACGGGACAAGCCCAATTACAATAATGAATGCAGGTAGTAGTAAATGTACAGCGACAAAGAAAATGACAATCAATGAAAAGGGAAAAAAGCAGAATCTAAGCTGAAGGCCAAAAGTAACCTAGCACTGCACTGATCACACGAATTGGTTAGGTAACGAAGACGATGGTCGGTTCAGAGTTCGAAAGAGAGTGGACCTAATACGTGGAAGTGGCGAAGAAATTACGTCGATAAAGGGCGACGTGGAGAGGAGGTTCACCTGTCGGGGAAGACGACACATTGGGCGGTTGTACAAGTAGTTTGTAGCTGAGAAAGGGATGGCAAAGGGCACAACAGAACGAGAAGCGGCGCGGGGTACGTGGAAGCCAATACAGGCGAGAAGATCCGGAGCGTCATGGCGACCAGATAGCAAGCCGTGGAAGAACGAGACGTCAGAGCACAGCCGTCGATCACGCGGAAACAGCAAGTCGAAACGGCGTGCAAGCTCATCGTAGGCCAGGTTCTCACGGGGAATTGAGAGCTTGTAGGCGACATAGCGGAGGAAAGCTCTAAAAACTCGGTCGATCTGTACGGCGTGGCAATCGTAGTGAGGGCTCCAGATCACAGACTCCAGGATTGGTTGCACGAGGGTTTTGTAGACCGTCACGAGGGCCGATGCTTGAGTGAACTCTCTGGTGTTCCTCTTCACAAAACCCAGAGCCCGCATCCCACGGGACGCTACCTGAGCGATGTGAGTAGAGAAGAAGAGCTGCGAGTCCAAGAGTACACCCAAGTCCACAATGCTGTCCCCGCGTGAGAGCGGAACACCGTCGATCAGATAGAGGTGGTTGACTGGAGAGTGTGAGCGGTGGAACGAGGTGACCGCACATTTGGACGGGTTCAGCAACAGACCATTTTGTTAACACCAGAGAGAGAGGGCGTCGAGGTTCTGCTGGAGAAGCAGGCAGTCTGAGGGGAAGATGTGAAGATATGATGTTTGACCGTGTGGGCAAGGGTACCTACCTCGGAGCTGACACTAAGATTACCTACGGGTGTTAGTTCTTGCTTCCGCCGCGCTCTGTGAGCCGGCGGTAATTCTGCCTTATTCTTCTTCTTGTTCTTGCTCGTCTTCTGGCAAAACTTTTATTTATAACCTCGTTGTTCCCGATCTCGTGTCGGTGTGTTCGGTTGTGCTTTTTTGGTCTTTTGTTCTAAGCCAATTTAAAATCGCAATTCATCCGTGAATATAAGTTTTAGTTTGTGCAGTTAGTTCGTGTTTCACTCAACCCACCGAAAGATCAGTCTAATAAGCTCGAGCTACGACATATGAGTCTCCATGCGCCTGGTCTGAGGAATAACCAACCTGTGTGATAGAACTAGCAGCGCCTTATGATGTAATAATAATGTCTTATTATTTTTATCTCTCTTCTTGTTTGTTGTCCCAAACCTGTAGGAGGTAGAAGCAATAGAGAACGGAATTCACGATTAAACGCAGAAAAACTCGCTTGTTCCGGAGTAAAAACAATGAACCGGCAAATGGTTACGGGCTATATGGTGGCAAAGGGCGGAAGCAAAAAAGCCGAAGCCGGACCTAACGTGAACCCTAGAGGGTTAAAGGAAAAAGGGCAACTAGGAGACTTCTATAGGAAAAGTATAGCGTCCCAGGCAAATGAATTGGACAATATCGCTCCGGTAGGTGGTATAGCGCTGGGTATTCATAAGTTTTATGGTCCGGGGTCATATTTCCTCTACCGGGAGCTCATTGGTCCCTCGTGGCCAATGAAAAAGACCTACAGAAGCGGAAGAGGGGATCGTCGCAGCAATAATAATTTTCCCCTGTAGCTGCGGAACGTGGGTTTCCTTTTTACGTTTTTCCTCGTTTTTTTTTTTTCCGAGGTCCTCGTTTCTTATCCGTGGTTTATGAACTCAAGAGACGAGCACGCGTATACATACGAGCACTTGAACAAACATGGAGCGCGTAAATTCGACCGCTCGAGAAAATTGGAATATTCAGTCGACTGAGTCAACAATTTATGGTCTAGTGGTCGTTCCCTTTGAGGTTTTCTGATTGTGAAGAGGATGCGAACACTCTGAAAGGGTCACCGGGAAGCAGATGACCTGAGGAATCGTCATTATCACAGGGCAATTGTTTTCAATTTGACACTAAAAACGATGCAAATTCACACTGGTTGGTCATTCAACGGACCAGTCGCGTGGAGACTCATTTCTTCAACATGGAGAAAATGGGCGAAACAGTGTGGTGGGTACCGGACCCTTTTCAATCGATTCAGGGTCCATGGTTTAGTGGAAAAAGATACCCGACATGCCTAGATCGCCAAAAATCACGAAAATCCATTTTTCAAAATACACATTTTGACCCCTACCCGCCCAAATTTGGTCCGATCGGGCTGAAAATTTTCGAGGACCAACTAGAGCCGGGAATGGACACCTGACCAAAATTTTAGATTTTAAGAAAATGTTCTACTACCAAAATCGGCGTGGACATTTTCTTATTTTGATATAGACACTTCGAAACGCCCAGAAAAATTGTTGGGCCGAATCGGAGAGGACTTTTTGCATGAAACTTAAGTTGATTATTCAAGGGATAACCAACCAAAAGGCTTACGTACTCCAAAAACCAAATCTTACTAAATTTGCGGTTTACCTCTAAAACAATTACGATTTTGCGGCCGTTTGTCTGTCCACACTTCCTGCCTCAGCGATAAAACTCTCAACTGTGATCCTATTGCGACAATTTTTAGAGCGGATTATGCTCAAAAGGTCCTATCAGTTACATCATGTTAATTCACGATAGGCTCGGCGCATGCGTGAAGAGACATTATCATTCGCCAATCGGTATTTTTAATATGAGCAGTTTATCTTGCGATTTTACTCAATTTATGGACTCACAATTGGATACTACCTATTGCCCAGCAATACCTCGATAAACCATGGGATTCACGGTTCGCAGTATGAAGTTATGAATACTTGACAATACGCGCAAAGTGCATATCGACATTCGGAATTACCGAGGCTTGTTCCACGACAGGTCCAGATTTGCAAATGAGTTTTCGAGAGGCAAATGTCAGTCGAAACGTTCATTATCCCGTTGCGGTACAGACGCGTTACCTATCGACCGCGTAAAATGGGTTTTGATGCTTTCAGGTAATTCAAAACATAAAGCAAACTTGAGTGGTTTCTCGTGTAGAGACGTCAAACTCAGCGGAAAATGGATTTGGATGACAAATGACAGAGACGTTGCGTTCAGAACTGGGGCTGGAATAACACGGATTTCTAGCGTAAAGAGCTCATCCGTAGAAAGAGGGTGATCGGGAGAAATAATGAATAGCCTCAATTAAAAACCATCTCATTATTCTTCCGAGCTCGCTTCTACCCTTCGATCGGTTGCCCAGCGGTGTCCTCAAAACGGGAAAAGCGCCATATCGAAATTGGGTTAATTGTGCGGGTCCGATCCACTGGCAGAAAGAAGGGGCGATAAATTCCCTTCATGACACACCCCGAACCGATTCCGTTAAAAAGAGAATCGGTGGTAAACAAGTACAGTACAGCTGGGGTGCCCAGTTTTCCCAAGATAAATGACGATGAGACCGAGCGCTTTGTACTGAAACAATTTATTCCTGAAAAAAGAGCTGATTTCATACAAGCGTTATTTATGGCCTGCCCAGGGGTAAATCGAAGGGAGTGAATTATCGGAAAAGATGATGGGAGTGAAACAAATTAGTATTATTCGTAAAAGTCGTTCGCGGAGCTGCAAGTGAGTATCACGTGAAAAGAAAAAACGCTGCAAATTCTTACACAGGGGTTGGTTATTCGTCAGACCAGGCGCAAGTAGACTCATTTCTTCAACATGGGGGAAATGGGGATAACGGTGGGTGCGGCGGGTCCCAGAACCATTCCAATCGATTCAGTGTCCATGATTTAGTGGAAAATGATACCCCACACTCCCAGGTACCAGAAGTCTCATAAACACAAATTTAAAATGGGTAATATATACCCAATTTGACCCATAACTTCTTCCAGTGGGTGCCAATCGTCCTGAGACCCACTTCATTGGATTCAGCTTCCAAGATTTAGCGGAAAATGATACCCCACTCGCCTAGATCACCCAAAATCTCGAAAACCCATTTTTCTAAGGCTGAAAAGTTATGAAAAACAGAGCTGATTTCATGCAGAGAATCGTCTGCCCATTTCGTAGAGAAATAATGAACTGGTTCAAAGTCCTGCTGCAGGTATATCGGAAAAAGAAAGCGGATAACATGAGGGATGCAGAGAATCGGCTAATTTCGCGGAATAATGCTAGTTCAAAGTCCTTGCTGCATCAAAGAAACTGGATGGTGCAGGTTGCGACATCCGGCGTACGCCGTCCACGCCAACATTGGTAGTAGGGGTACTCGGGCTGCCAGACGGCAGGTTCAGTAAAATTACTGCTCTTGAGATGATAGGGGAGGGAGTCGGCTGGGTGGCGGAGTGGTTAAGAATGTTCACTCGCTTTCTTGATTCCGCACCCATTAACCCATTTGACCCATCGAACTTCAAAGAGAGAACAAGGAGCGTTCTGACAGGCCAGAAGCAGTGCTTCCTTGACTCCCTCCACCAGAAAGCGGGAGCTGCGCAATTCCACCTATTGTACCAGCATCTCGACCTGGAGGTGGATTATATCAGCACCTCATCGCAGTACGAAGCCATGGTTGTAATGCGATGCCGCGGGGAACTCCTGAACCTCAACTGGCAGCCTTGGATCCGGGACAGAATCTATCTTTGCTCCCTGTGCAACCTCGGCGTTGATGAAACAACGGAACATTTTCTGGCGGAGTGTCCAATCTTGGGATACGTGCGGATCAGATGTTTTGGCAGGGCTTTGCTGACTCGGGAGGAGCTGATTGAGGTCCTGAATGGCCCGGACTGGTCTGGTCTTTGCTCCTACTACCGCGAGGCCTGGCGATATAGGAATTTTCTTGTTTCCGAATTTAGAAAAATTTTTAATCAATGCCCGTCCAATGGTCCCTCTGTAATTTTAGTTCCGCGCCTTTATTCAATATTTATTTGTATGTATATTATATATTTTGCTTTCGTCCTAAGTCTAGTCAGAATGAATATACTATTAATACTTAAAAAAGATTACTATTTGTTATTATTACTAAGATCATAGGAAATACGAGTAAGACGGAACCTCCGCTGACGGCCTTGGGCCAAAGTTATTCAGTAAATAAACATGTTATTCATTCATTCATTCATTCATTGGTAGTAGAAAATTTTCTAAACATTTGAAATTTGGGTCAGGGGTCCGTTCGCGGCTCTAGTTGGTCCTCGAAACTTTTCACCCCGATCGGACCAAATTGGGGCGGGCTAGGGGTCAAAAATAGGTACTTCGAAATATGGATTTTCGAGATTTTTGGCGATCTAGCCGTGTGGGGTATCATTTTCTACTAAATTTTGGACGCTGAATCCAATGAAATAGGTCCTAGAACGATTGGCGCTCTCTTGATGAGATTATGGGTCAAAATGGGTGCCTACCTACCTACCCATTTCGATTGTGTGTTTTCGAGATTTCTGGTACCTAGGCGTGTGGGGTATCATTTTCCACTAAATTGTGGACCCTAAAAGATTAGAATGGGACCCACCACACCCACAGTTTCCACCATTTTCTCCATGTTGAGGAAATGAGTCTCCGGATGATTGCCTGTTCCGAGGTTTACTTCACTTCGGGATAGTACAATAGCGGCTCCAGTTTTAGTTCGGAGGTTATTGGAACGTAATTATGGTGACTATGACGTGGTAAGTTGTACCTAGCCAATGTGTTCCGGCTTCAGAGTTTCTCGAGAAAGCACCTCAGCAGAAACAGCGAGGCTCGAGAAAAGGAAACCAGACGGACTATATTCAAGAAAAAGGAGAAAGACTGTAATAGCGCTGGAGAAACTGGTAGGGGCTGGAAGGAAACTGAGAACCTCCTTCCCCCGACCACACTCCATTACCAAGATGATTACAAGGGCATCAAATTATTGCCTCGGGGAAAAGCTAGCATGTTGATAATGGGCCAGCCAGCCACACCCTTCCGGCTGGGGGTAGCTGCATCTTCTCCCTTCAGTCCCCTTCGAGCGATTACTGCTTTTAATTTCGGATATGAGTTCCCGAGATAAATCAAAATGAGAAGATAAAAAAAAAATACCACTTCACACTTTTGTAATTGATGAACGTGACCCTTTCCACGAGCGGATATTGGAGATCCACGATGCTACATTCCGCGGAGATTCTGAGAAATCGAAATTGTTTCTCAGATGTGATCTAAATTTCACAAGGTTGCCGCTGCAAAAACCCGTCACACACGATAAATATATTACTCACAGCTATAAATAATTCATCGCATGTCCTCAATCCTAACAGGCAGTTCGATTTTAGACAAAAAGTGACCTCAATGATCTCATACACGTTGACGACTTTGAAAACTACTCAGACAAACATTGTAGAGTTGTCATTACAAGTGAAAACTGTTGTAGTAAAGGACGTAGATTTCTGAATTCCCTGTACTAATTTAATCACATTGCTACGATTTCAACATCCCCTATCCGCACAGGGCTTCCTCCCATGGGTTAGCATCATCATTACAATTGGATTAACACGTTTTACTCACCACGATGTAAATATTGGACAGTGATTATCGGAATAAATCGATTATTCATTCATCAATCCTGATACAATGTAAAATTCAAACGATACGCTTGTGCTAGAACTCAAATCCATTGCCATTGATTACATTTTCATGGCAATTAATGGAAGAACCCTTCGTGAAGTCATGCATTAGAAAATATCATCGAGATTGGTTCTTCACGACTCTGTTAAATAAAACAAAGGAACCCATAGGCAGAAATTACTTAGTAAACCACAAGGGTTGGCTATTTCTCGGACCAGGCACATGGAGACTCAATTCAATCGATTCAGCGTCCTGAATTTAGAGGAAAATCACACAACACACGCCTAGGTACAAGAAATCTCAAAAACCCACATTCAAAATAGGTAGATTGATACTCATTCTGACCGATAACCTCATTCGATGGGCACCAATCGTTCCGGGACCCGTCTTATTGGATTCAGCGTCCAAAATTTGGTGGAAAATGATACCCACTTGTCTGGATCGCCAAAAATCTCGAAAATGTCTCGAAAAACACATCCCTACCCTCTTTAAATTTGGTCCGATCGGGCTGAAGAGTCTCGAGGATCAACTAAAGCCAAAAACGGACCCCTGACCAAATTTTCAGATTTTTAGAAAATTTTCTGCTTAAAAAAAATCGGCATGAACGGCGGATGGTGCCAATTGTTCCAGGACCCATTTCATTGGATTTAGCGTCCAAAATTTAGTGGAAAATGATACCCCACACGCCTAGGAACCAGGAATCTCGAATACACCCTCAAAATAGGTAGATAGGTACCCATTTTGACCCACGACATCATCCAGAGTGCGCCAAACGTCCCGAGACCCGTCTCATAGGATTCAGCGTCCACAATTCGTTCCAAAATGATACCCCCACACACCTTGATCGATAAAAATCACAAAAATTCACTTTTCGAAAAACGCATTTTGTAGCGTGCAAGAGATCTCTATGTGCCTGGTCTGAGGAACCAACCCGTGTGTAAGAATTTGCAGCGTTTGTCAGTCGTTCTAATTAAGATAATTTACTCCATATCAACCACAGCCAGATTCCATCATTATTGCCCCAGAATCTCCATGACTCAACTGCTTAAGATGTGTTTTCTGTGAATGGATCTCTCGTTCCTCCTCCCCAGGTGTTCGCAGGTCGTGCGTGTTTCAAGAGGTCCTTGATAAAAGGTCTCCTCCTATCTACCTTCACTATCGCCCGTCTCCCCTTTTGCCACAGTCCTCCCAAACAGCCAGCAAGATATCCTCGAACGTCCATTGTCTTCTCCCTTTTCAAGGCCTCGGTTAATTTAACTTGCTTTCTTGGGAACTCCGATGTTCTTCCTTCTGACGAAACCTGATATCGTTTCGGGAACGCCGCAGCAGGAAAGTAGTCGTCAATACGTACGAGTATCATACTAATCAACACACATGCAGAAAAGCCTAGCTAGATTTTCACAGTCGGATTATCGTGGTGGATTATAAACTGACCACCGGCGCCGATAAGAAGTCGATAATATGTCAATGCTTCAGATTTAGGTTTGATTGTTGAACAAAACTGGCCGTTTTATAAAATATCAGGCACGTGCAACGCCATATTATTATTGAGTTTTATGAAGGGGTTCTTTCGTCTTCTTAATGGCTGCTTTTAGTTGGTTATTCCTTGTATAATGCAAAATGTCAATCTCTCCGATTCGGCCCAACATTTTATTCTGGACGTTTCAAGGTGTCTAGATCAAAATTAGCACATGTCCACACCGATTTTAGTAGAAGAACATTTTCTACCAATTTGAAAATTTGGTCAGGGACCCGTTTCTAGTTGGTCATCAAAAAGTTTCAGCCCGATCAGACCAAATTTGGCCGGGTTAAATGGTTAGGGGTCAAAATGTATTTTCCGAAAAAAAGATTTGAGAGATTTTTGGCAATCTAGGCGTGTGGGGTATTATTTTCCACTAAATTTTGGACGCTGAATCGATTGGAATGGGTCTGGGACCTTCCACACCCACTGGTTCCCCCATTTTCCCTATGTTGAAGAAATGAGACTCCGCGCCTGGTCCGAGGAAATCCCAGTGAATGAATCCCCCCCATCAGTGAATGAAGTCCCATCCTGTGAATGAATTTGCAGCGCCTATCATAAGTGCCTAAGATTACTCTTCTGTAGCCGGTACAATTCATGAGAATTGGTTGTGGTACCAGTGATAGGCCAGGAAGGCTCCGATTTGTTCTTAGTATTGTTACAGCACACTAACCTGACACCATCGGATTTTCAAGGAATGACATGGCGAGAAGGAGTGAACAGGCCACAGAGGAATGTTCTAAGCGTGTGCCTGAATGCGAGGTTTCGCGAGAATTTCCCATCAAACTAAACTAAACCAATAGACTGAAACAAGGCGCAGTCAACAATGTCCTGCAAATCAGTTCGATCTGAGCGGATACAATCCTACTATCAACCCGCCCCGCAGCGAAGAAAATCAGGATGACCTCCAATAATTCAAGCCATTAATACAGTGAAGTCTACTACTGGATCGCGATCGCAAATGAGTTTGAAATTGAACAAAAGAGGCAGGCAGGGGGCTGAAGGGCGAAAACCGGGACAAAGCGGAATTATGTCTGGTTAATGGGCTGGAAACGCGTAGCATCTCGTGCATTCTAGTCGCGCCGCAGTTTGTTATGTTCTCTGCCATACGATCCTTTTGAAAGTGGAACCGGCTTCATAAGGGCAGCTATATTGGAATCCGATTATTAGCAACAAGCTACCGCAATTATTACTCTACGTTGTAATGAATGTTCCGGATTATTGTTCACCGTGCTTATTAACGTTTAAGCGCATTACAACGGGACGACCTCCAAGGAGGATCAAAAGGTGGTCGTGTATGAGAATATAGGTCCTTTCCGAGGTATATTTTGCAGACGACTGTCAAACCTGATTATGCAGGTATTCCTCTGCCCAGAAGATTCTCGCCCTTATCACCTCTTTGGCAACAATCCTTGGCAATCGACATTCAGGCATAGCGGCAATCTTTACCAGGTACTTCAAGTGGGAACCAAAGAGTGTATACTGCAATGGAGTCCAGCTCGGTTTCAAGATGCAGCAGGTAGTTAGGTGCGTAACTGGGAAGACGGAAGAGTCTCCTCAGCCAGACCATCAGGACCCTCTCGACGGTTGCATTCTCACGGAACTCCCATGGCGACGCGTACCCATATAGCTTGGACTGCAGCGGTATGCACGCACTGGCAAACAGGGGGTTCCAGACGTAATTCATGGCAAATCTTGCCGCAGTGGACTTGGCCTTTAGAATTTGCGCAAAGGACAGCCTTGGAGTAAGAGTTTTTTCGGAGGAAGGTGAGGAAAATCTTCATAAATGTCGGGGGGAGGGGGGGGGACCGCAACCAAAGACCCGGGTATGTGGAGATTTTACCACTAAAAACCTCACCCCCTTTTCCCACGTTGGGGCCCAGCCCGGGACTGTTTGACACATTATTCAGGCTGGGTTCCGATTTCTGCCTGCTAGCTGGTCCCGTTTGCCTGAAGTTCCCGTTGCCGGGCCCTTTCCTCGACGAGCTTGCCTTCCAGGATGTTCCGGATGTACCCTGCCACGGCATTCCACTTTGACTGCTTTCGAGATCCTGGTCATCATATCCTCGGGGGTGGAGGGCTGGTCATTTCTAGCTCCCTTGCAATTTGCCATTGCTCTCTCTCCCACCTCTCGCATTCGAAGAATGTGTGTTGAGCGCTGTCCTCTTCGTTGGTGCAATGTAGGCATCCTGGAGATTCCACAATACGCACCCTATGGAGATACTGATAGAACATCCCGTGACCCGAGAGGAACTGCGTTATATGATAGTTAACTTCACCGTGTTTCCTCTCTAGCCAGGGACGTATATTGGGCACCAGTCGAGCCGCCCATCTTCCTCTTGTTTCTGTCTCCCAGATTTCCTGCCAGGAGTCGAGTGTGTGTTCCCGCTCTTGTTTGGCTAATTAAGGCCGTGGCCTAGGAGTAACACCAAGGTACGTGTACCTACTGACAATCTCCACATCCTCCACTCTGAACTTCCACTTCTCAGTCCTCCTCCTGCGGCCCCCGTTCTGAAATATTAGGATCTTTGACTTAGCAAGGTTCAGACTGAGGCCCCACCTCATGCAGTACCTTCTCAATCTATCTATGTTTGCCTGCAGGGATGATGGGTTGTATCCATTATCACAAGGTCGTCGGCGTACAGTAGAACCCGAACATCTGCCTCACCAACACGAATCCCAAAGCCCAGCTCCTTTGTCAAATCGTCAATAAAAAGGGCAAATAGGATAGGGCTCAGTGGGCATCCCTGTTTTACCCCAAAACCATCCGCAAAATGCTCCGAGATCCCCTCCTTTGTCCAAAAAGCTGCCGTCACACCCTGATACACACTCTGAACCACGTGGACAAACCCTCTTGACACTCCGACTGAGAAGGGCTTGTAAAACAGGAAGGATCTGTTGATAGTATCAAACCCTGCTCGCAGATCCACAAAGAATGCGTAGGCCTTCCCCCTGGGCGGTTTAGCTGCAGACTCACAATCCAGTGAGTGTACGGAATGGTAGTCGGTAGCTAAAGAATCCTATTGAGAGGCGATGGTAGCGATGACATGGAATTCGAGCAGTGGTAATATCAACAGTGAAAGCGGCTCAATTTCATGCTGATAGTAGGAAATACGTGACGCAACAACTCATCTTAAGAAGAACTCGTATACCCAAACTGACTCGCCTTGAAACTTCTCTCAGGTCCTAGTAAAACTGGAAGCACGCGTCGAGGAAACTACGAGCCCAACATTTCTCAACCGTTAAGCATTTCCCGAGTGGGAGGCAATTCCTATACTTGAGGTAACGACTTTATCGACTACACCCGCGAGTAACAGGGCTCGAGGTCTGCCGGGGAAAAGTTGCTGTCTTTAGTAAGGAAACGTAGGTGGAAAGAGACGAAGTGGCTGGGAAGACGTGGAAAAGGTAGTTAAACGCGCTGAGCCAGACCTGCAACTTTTCCCTTCAAGAGCAGTTTTCCAAGCTGCGAACGGTGTTCAAGTTGGAGATCGGAAGGCCGGTCAGAACCAATCCCTTCCAATTAGTCAAAGACAACGAATCTGTAGGGTCCGAAAACAAGTTAAGAAACCCACTGGTACACCACAAAATACATCAGAATTTCTGACGAAATGAATTCATGGAGTCGAGTTACCTCGTGTTAAAACGAGCTAAAATGAGAAATCTAATGTCGGATTCTTTGGTAAAATTTCTTATCTGAGCGGATAATTGTTCAGATCGTTTTGTGTCAATAATGGAGAACATACAATAGTTGTATTATTTTCATTTTTGTAATGATGTTATTTTTCGAATTACAGTATTAAACTGCATCCAAACGACTATGGATTTCGTGTGATAGAAGAAAAGAGGAGACCTGTCTTACATGAATTTATATTATAGACTCATCTTTTCAAATATAGACCGTTCAAAACGTCAAAAACCTTCCTTTGGGATTCTGAACCGCTTTCTTTACTTGAGAGAAATAAGGTGCTTGCGATATGTTTGCTGTGAAGGGATAGCAGTCTATGATGGAGATGGAAAGTGGAAAACGGGTCAGTCTCATTCTACCGACTGTGACTGGGAAGGCGTGTTGGAGGATTTAACCCCTGGGGGCTGATTGCAAATTTCCTTCCTTTCCGCCCCCATCCTCACTGCTCAGCTTGGTACCTTTCCGAAGTTTTTATGCTCCTGTGATTAACAGTAACCGTCTCACAGGGTTAACCGGCTTCAATCACTAGGGACTAACTAACCCCTCGCCTGCCCTCGACCCCTTTCCAATCGTCACAAACCGGCCCAGAAGTAACCTTACCCACTTGTGATTGAATTCGGAAGCTTTTTCGGTCGAACGGACTTGCAGGGGGAATGAACTTTGTTTCCCCGGAAGCCTAATTAGCCGTCGTTGGGAACTCTCGAGTGGAAATATTTTCCAGGCTCAACCATTTTCAAGGGTGGGGGGGATCGATTCCCTCTTCTTCAATGTCTTTAGTCCAACTTTTGACTGGAAAAGTGGAGGGTGGAGAAGTTTTATCGGGAAGGAAGCTCGTAAAGCCGCGATAGTGAAGGCTCTTCATCAGTTTCAACGATCGTTTGAAAAGAAGATTCTATTGTAAGGAATTGAGAAAGTGCCTGCGACCATTGGAAAATGCTTCTTCCTGGGGCCATATACGACCTGCCAGTGGCAATTCTTCTTTTGCTCGGATTTTGTTCATTATTGTTTTTCCACCCATTATGGGGCTAACAGGAGGCTGGCCCTCATATTTACGTATGGCAGTTCATAGATAATTAATATTTCAAATATAACTTTGTTACGTCAGAGTAGCTGCCTTAGAAGCCAGAAAGTTAGGCCAAACTGTCTCAAAATCAGGCAAGTGCATGAACAATACACCAGAAGCTTGCCGCTTACGGTATATGGGGTAGTATATCTCGTTAACCCTCATAATGGCTGCGTAGAACCCCTTGCTGTTGATAGAACGCGCCCCATGGTACCAACCAAGGGTGGAAGATGTCCGCGGCCATTTCCATGGCTGGAGGGTGAAGGGGGTGGAACTATCCCTCGCTACCTGGTGACATCATTTTTTTCAACCTCAAAGAAGGTTTCGAGGCGTCAGGTTACAAACCAGTTGGATGGCAGGCAAAGCCGATGGCCCGTTAGACGCTTGTTTCTTTGGCGTGGTAAATTCTTGTAAACTATGTACTATGTATGGTGGAGGAGAAACCTGTGGTTTATAGGAAATCTATAAACTGGATATTCTACCTATCAAACCACAACTTCTTCAGTTTTGTCTCTGTCACAGCAAATTATTTTCTGAATTGGAATCTGTAACACGATAATCTGAGTCCTAATCCACGTGTCACGAATTTTAGCATCCAAGACACTGTATCAATAGGGCATAGGGTTGTAGGAGTGAAGCCACTACCAGCGGAATTCTACCCAATAGAGAGAGCGCGCTACCCAATATTAAGGCAGGGATTTGAAAGGGCATTAAATTGTCCGTTCGAGCCGACCCGAGAAGGGAAAGGTTCCCTTGCTGGTTATCCCGGGAGTTTAATGCCACGATTTATGTGACATCCCCCCGTCAACATCGGGGCTTTCGCCAGGGCAATCCCAGGGTTTGTCCCACATCGCCGGTTTGATTATCCTCGAGATACCTCCCCCGAGCTGCCACCCACTCAAATTGAGCAGTTTTGTTTAAAATTCCGCTCAGGCCGGCCACCTTTCCGAAGGTTATTATGCCTCTCGCGTGTTAAAGTATATAACGGGAGGTAATTAGTTTGAACGTTGACATCACTGGCAATTTCGTTGATTTTCCTCGACAAGTTTCGCACCGTGAAAACCTCATAAAAGGTTACGCCGTCGGGGGTAATTGTACGAAGTTCTCGTATTATTAACGTTGCCTCGATAGAACCCTCATTACGGGTTGATTGCGAAAGGGAGTCACGTATAAAAACTCTTCGACTAAATCATAGAGGCAATTTAAAAATAAAAAAAAATTGTTAAGAGATTCGTAAGGATGTCTTCCCATTTACCCCATAGTTTGACATTTGGCGGTAATTGGTGTAGAAAACCAAATCGTCATCCCACGTGTTGGTTGGGTATTCCTCGAATAATCAACCTATGTTTTCATGCAAAAAGTGTCTCCGATTCGCCCCAACAATTTTTTCTGGGTGTTTTCAATGTGTCTTGATCAAAAAAGTCAAATGTCCGTCCGCCGTCCGCACCGTTTTTCGTAGTAGAAGATTTACTAAAAATCTGAAATTTTGGTCAGGGACACAAAAAATGTGTTTTTTGAGATTGGATTTTCGAGATTATTGGTGATCTGGGAGAGTGGGGTATCGTTTTCCTCTAAATTTTGGACCCTGAATCGATTCGAATGGGTCCTGGACCCGCCACATTTACTGTTTCCCCCATTTTCCCCATGTTGAAGAAATGGTCCGAGGAATAACCAACCCGTGTGAAAGAATTTGCAGCGTTTTCGGTGGTAGAAAATGTGCTGAAAATTTGAAATTTCGTCAGTGACCTCTTTTTGGTTTTGATCGGTCCTGTTTTTTGGAACTATTC
>CM034001.1:12268885-12321217 GCA_019603395.1 Cyrtorhinus lividipennis
ATTGGTTACCTTAACCGTTTAAATAACCGTGGTACGAGTAGGATTGGCCAAATTGGAAGGACACATCAATACTTATGGTTGGTTATCCTTAAATAATCAACCTATTTTTCAAGAAGTCAATCTCTCCGATTCGGCCCAACATTTTTTTCTGGACGTTTCAAAGTGTCTAAACCAGAAATGCCAATTGTCTGTACGCCGTCGGCGCCGTTTTCGGTAGTAGAAAAGTTTCTAAAAACCTGAAATTTGGGTCAGGGGTCCGTTTTCGGCTCTACTTGGTCCTCGAACTTTTCAGCCCGATCGGACCAAATTTGGGCGGGATAGGGGTCAAAATGTGTATTTCGAAAATGGATTTCGAGATTTTTGGCGATCTAGGCGTGTGGGTATCATTTTTCACTAATTTTGGGACCCTGAAAGAAAGAAAGAAAGAAGAAAGAAATGTTTATTTGTCGTTTTGAGGCAACTAGGCCTATACAAAAGGAAGGAAGGTTCGCGAGGGTACAGACTATCATGGTATAAATCTAAATAAAAATAAAAATATACATAGTACTTCTTGTGGCTGACATAAAGGGGGGGGGGTTAATATGTTCTTATGCACAATAAACTGGTTGAGAGTTGGTGGGTGCCCTCAGTTGGACAATATCCATCAATCCTTTCACAAAGGCTCTAAATTTCAAAATGACATTGTAAAATTAAGTAGCATGAACACACTTTCCCTAGTCACCGCAGCAAATAGAACTTTGTTAACAAACTCAGAACGACTCGAGGCATGCCAAAATATTTTTCCTCATTTCCCTTAGTTGAGGGCAACTACAAAAAATGTGCTCGATGGTTTCTGGCGACTGGTGTTACACAGAAAGCATTCGTTTGAATGGTCGATGGTGTACAAGGAACCCTTATAAAAAATACGAAGCATATTCCATTCCTCAAACGCAACTGGGCCACTACTCGTTTAACGTTTATAGGGATTTCCCATCTTAAATATCCTTCAAGCGAGGAGTAATTGTGACTGTACTCCTGGTAAGCCTTGTGTAAGTGGAACATACCATTCGCTCTAGTCTTCGTAAGCAGTTTTCGTCGTGAGACAATTTAAACACCTGCTGCTTATTTTTTTTTTCACTTCGTCGGATTTTGCCACCTTCCACAGATCATGGTAACCCCATTCCACAAGTATAGTCTTGAGTTGGGAAGCCCAGTTGTTTTCCACATCAAGACCTCTGTTGATTGTTGACAGTAGCGGTTATAACAAATGCGAGGGTATCTACTTCCGGCATTCTTAGGATTGCCTCCCCAACCCAAGGCTCTATCCACTACAAAAACTCCTAATTTTGCCCTACCTGTCTCGGCTCGCAGCATGTAACGAGGGTTCCGAAAGGCAAGGTTAAAATGCTTTTCAAAATTTTTGACTGTATTGCCTCTAGTCCTCAAGGTAACGTAGGCCAGATCTCTGAGCTGTAGAGCAGCACCGAACAGACCATCGAATCAATAAGCCGAAAGTGGCTTCCCAACTTACACATTTACCCTTTACCAAAATTTCCCGTACCACTACCCCAAGCTCGTAAACTTTTGGCTTTAAATTGCTCCTTAGCTTTATAGTACAATCCTGACGAAGAGAAATTTACTCCAAGGTAGATGTACTCCTTAACGAATTCTATTTTCCCACATGGTAAAATTATGAAATCATCTTGCCTTTTTCGTTTACCTCTTTGGAAACACCTATTTTTGTCTTGTCCTGATTTATAGAGAGAACCCATTGACTTGAGTATTCGTCTAAGGCCTGCATCTTGTTTTCAATGTCCCTCCTACTATCACCAAAGATGACAATATCATCCGCAAACATGAGAAGCAATATATCAGTTCGCCCACCACGTTTAAGCCCCTAAATCCTTTGCCTATATACTCTTCCAAGCCACTTATGTATAGGGAAAATACGAACGGACTAACGGAATCGCCTTGCAAAACCCCCTCTAGAACTTGATGAAATTCAGTAAATTCATTTTTTACTTTTATAGCAACCTTGCTTTGCTGTACAGGTCTCTCAGGGCCCTAAGAATCGCCCCTAATCCCTAACTCTGCTAATTTACCCCATGTAATTCATGGGAAGGGAACCAAACGCATTTCTGTAGTAACAAAACCGCAAACACTTTATTTTTTTCCCTGCAATTTGAGTGCAATTAAAGTATTCATAACAAAAATATTGTCCCTAAACCTCGGCCTCTACGGAAACCCGCCTGGCATTCTGGGATAGCTTTGCGATTTCAGCCCAATCTATTAGCCTATTTCTATGCACTGCTAAAGCATTTTACCACAGTATTAATTTGAGCGATGGTCTCTGCTTATTAATGTCATTCCAATTCGTAGATTTAGGTACCATGCGGATTATTACTTTACCCCACTCCTCTGGGATGTTCCCATACTCCAATATAGAATTGAAAAAATTTGTTATCATTTCGATAACAATGTTCGGTAGATTTTTCAAGACTCATTTGGTATATTGTCAAATCCCGCAGCTTTCTTATTTTCAAATTTATCAAGACTGATTTGATCTCGTTTACTGTGAATGGCTCATTTAGAGCCGGAAATAGCTCCTCATCATTTATACATCATATAAGAAGTCGGCGAAGGCGTTCCTTTTTCCCACCAGGTAGGACTCCCATTGTTCCAACGTAATATTTGCAGTTTTATATTCTCTGTTTTTAATACCCTAACTGTTTTCCAGAATTCTTGTGAATTTGTCACTTACACAAGCCCTCCCTCAGTTTATCATAGTATATATTTTTTCATACTTCAGCAGTGCCTGATATGATTTTTTAGCATCCAGAAACAAAAAATAGTCCCTGTTCCCTTTTCCATGATTTATAAGCAGATTAACGGTCTTCAGAGAAGTTTTTACATTTATGATTGAACCATGGTTTATGTTTATGGAACGGCTGATTACCAACCTTTACCGTTTTACACATTCCTAAGCCTCTCATAACTGTCAGTATTCCTCTTTTAATGAGTCGAAATCATGAAGTACGAGGTTACTCAGAGTCTCGTCCGTTCAACTTGAATTCCACTACCTTCTGTGGGTTCCATTTTACTATTTATACTACTTTTACCTTCACTCTTAGTACTTGGATTCGCATTTCCGACAGTCAGCGACAAAGTGCATTCCGAATGGTCCGAAACCACTCCCAGCCTGTTTGGTATTGAAAAGTCGAGGACACAATCCATTGCTGGGGGGGGGGGGGGGTGGGGGGTGGGGGGGCATTGCTGGATCATTAACCCAACAGAGGTCTAGGGTACTCTGACCAGAAGCACCAAAGAACGTGTAGCCCCCTTCTGGGTCGCCCCTACTCCTCCCGTTTGTAATTGATAGCCCGTATGACTCCAGTAGATCCACCAATTTCCGCCCTACAGAATTTATATGAGTGTCTTGTGAAGCCCTAGCGCTAGATAGTGTGGTACCCTGAAACAAAATTTCCTCCCCTTGATTCAAGCAACCTACTCTTGCATTCCAGTCTCCTATCAGTATTAATTTATAACCACTATATTTAGCCATAACATGATCAATTACCTCTATTAATGCTAATGAAAAATCATTGAAATCCTCCTTTGTGTTCATATAAATATTCCCTAACACCAACCTGTACGTGGCCACTACTACGAAAATAAAATATCTTGATGTTGTCATCAATACAACATCCTTGAAAATTGTAGTCGGTATCAAAATGAGAAGACCTCCTTTTGCCCTCCCACTTACATGAGATCGCACAGCCAAGCTTTCCACTTTTGTAAATTTGTCTAAAAATACAGGTAGTGTCGGGCTATATTCGAGCCAAGTTTCTTGTAGACATATTAGGTCAAAATTTGACAAAAAATAACACTGATCTCTGAAATTTTGGACACTGAATCGATTGAAATGGGTTTGGGGCCCGCCACATCCACAGTTTCCCCATGTTGAAGAAATAAGTCCCCATGCCCCTGGTCCAAGGAATAACCAACCCGTGTGAAATAATTTGCAATGTTTTTTCAATTGTTTATGGAATGTGAATGTTGCGACACATGCGGGTATAACACTGACTCACCCGAAATTTCAAGGGAGTTCGAGAGATTTGGCCAGACCTTTATGGTCAATAAGCCCGTTGATGTTTCACAATCAAATCTAACGAAAAGGTTAGGCTGCCGATGGATGACGACAAATTATCATAGGGGTTTTGGGTAGGTTGAAATCAGTTGTTGCGATCTGAGCGAGTGCTTCCAATTTTCTGTGACGTCATGAATCCACTCATGCACGCTCTCAAGGACATCGCTTGTTAAAATTCATTTTTAGTGGCATTTTTCACCTATTAGTGGTCCTGAATGTTACTGTTGCATAGTGCAACTGGATATTCTATACCTATGAAGAACCTCATACATCGAGACGGCCGTTTCCTTATTAAAATTTATTATTGTAATTGTTTGTATGGTAGATGGTAACAGACACCTTGAGGAGGGTTTATAGAGAGCTCCAAGCGCAATAGCCTGGTGGCTTGTTGTGCTTCTCTTAGGTGTCCCATTTTTTCAGTCCATAAACAGCCCTAGTCAGGGGGATGAGGGTTGTTAGGTTGTGGACTAACTTTTTGCATGGTATGGCTCTCATTGGGGTTTGTGTCCCAAAGAGGGTGTATCTGCGGGATGTATTGCTGGGCACTCAAAGATTATGTGAGTTGCAGTTTCGTGTGCTTCCTCACAGAATCTGCATAGAGTTGTTGATTGAGTCACCCCTATGTGGTTCAAAACGCAGAGGAGCGAAGCCAGTTAGCAGGCCAACTATCGCTTTTAGGCCGCCTCGTTCAAGTCTGAGTCCTTGGTGAGTGATGGATAGGGTTGTGCCACCATACTCTTACTGTTGGTGTGTTTCTTGTACGTCCACTCCTTGATGGCAGCTCTGAAGGAGCTTTTGGGCAAACCTACAGCCGACTGTGTGCCCACGAAGGATGTTTTGGAGCCCCTCCTGGCAAGCTCATCGGCTTTTTCGTAGCCCTCAATTCTCCTGTGCCCAGCCACCCACTCAGGGGACACTGTGTTGCGGGCTGCTAGTGCACAGAGAGTCTGTTCACACACCTTCACCATTTTAGATGAGATGCTGGTTGCTGTGAGTGGTTTAATCGACGCTTGGCTGTCAGAGAGAATGCGGAAGTGTGCATTAGTTTGTCCTCCCTCAGACACTCCAGATACACGCATCGATTGCCAGAATTTTCCATATTTCCCTAGTGGTGTGGAGTATTCCCATATTATGTGTTTTATGTTTGTTTAGTAAATTACCTACTCGATCGTGCCTGGAACCACCTTACATCACAAAGCCAAATAATAGAGCTTTTAGACGCCTTCTAAATGTACTTGAGTGGTGACGTACTCAATCATTTCAAGTTAATTATCATAAATTACACTTTAAATGCACACAAAACACTTTAGTCGATTCAGTAAACCAAACCAATTTTTTAGAATTCTTTCCGATGCTCACTCAGGGAATCACAATGAGGGGAAAATCGTTGTTTGACGCTGCTTGATTTCATAATGATGTCGGTTTTGATTCGTCAGCCTTTCATGAGATGGACATGTACGACCAAAAGGCTATTTTCCCTTAAACTCATTCACGAAAGTGGGTATTTCATTACTATTTATATTAATTCAGAATAAATCCCATATAATAGACATCTCCACTTTTTTCCCCCACGGAGATTATGGAGATGAATTCCCTCCGGTTCAAAAGGCAAGGGGGTCGTCGAAGAGGATATTTCCTTATAAATTGCTGACATACTTCAAGAAAAAAGCTTGCGATATTGGGGAGAGCGGTCGAAAGGGAAATATAAGAGCCGGCTCGAGGGTTTTCCGGATAAATTGGATGATTTTGCCGAGTAATATTTCAAGTTCACCAGATGTTCAGCGATTTCCTCTCCCAAAGAGGGCAGAGTCTGTCGGATGTGTTCGGTGTAAAACATACGATCGAATCCTCCGAGGGTAAATGAACTGTACTCGAGGCTGAATCTTCAAGCTGACGTTCGCCACGAGTGCTATTGAGCTCTGAGCTCAATAAATAAGTATTACTGGGAACTGTTTCACGTTCTTTCGCATTCAGAGTTTCTTCTGGCTACAAAAGGAGCCATAGCGCTAGTTGAACGCCTAGAATCGCTGCACGAGGATTGTGGACAGTTTTAAAAAAGATGCGGAACTGGGGCTAAAGAGGTAAAACGAGTGATGATGGATGGTACAGGGGGTTGTAGATTTACGTGCGAATGTCGCTAACATAAATTCAACTGCAGAATGTGATCGCGCCCTCGAATAGTGGCGTCGAGTGCATCCGTTTACTGTAATGTAAAAAAATTGCTCAGACTAGACCCCGCCCTTCCTCGTTAGATTTACACTTGTGATATTATACTTTTGATTTCTAACTTTTGTACAAAATTTTGAAAAACCCGGGTTAATTTATTCGTAAGACGGATCCATAGAAGTTCACCAAAGAAAAATGCATTCTCCGCAATCTGGAGAAAGAAGAGAACATGGCTGGAGGCTGACTGAAGTACCTCAGCAGAAGGTTAAGTGAGGAGAGAGTTACAGAAACCTTGGTGGAATGTAAGGGATGAAAACTGATATGCTTAACGAATTCTTGAGGGCGTATCTTGGATTGAGGAAGTTAGCTGTGGAGGTAATCGAGAATGCAGATCTGTAAATCAAATGCATATTTTGGTTGGTTATTCCTTGTCGATCTCTCCGATTCGGCCCAACATTTTTTTTCTGGGCGTTTCAAGGTGTCTAGATCAAAAAAGTCAATCGTCCGTCCGCCGTCCATGCCGACTTTGGTACTAGAAAATTTTCGAATAATCTGGAATTTGGGTCAGAGGCCTGTTTCGAGCTTTAGTTGGTCCTTGAAACGAATTGTAGAGGGAAGGGAGGGGGGGGGGGGGTCAAATGTGTTTTTAAAAAATGGATTTTTGACATTTTTAGCAATCAAGGCGTGTGGGGTACGATTTTCCACAAAATATAGGACGCTAAATCTGATGAGACGGGTCCCGGAACAAATGGCACCCACCGGAAGAGGATTCGGGTCAAAATGGCTACCTATCTGCCTATTTCGAATGTTTGTTTCCTAGGTTTCTGTGCCTAGGCGTGTGGGGTATCATTTTCCACTAAATTTTGGACCCCTGAATTGATTGGAATGGGTCCGGGACACGCCACACCCACTGTTTTCCCCATTTTCCCCATGTTCGACATTTTCGACGACTTAGGCGTGTAGAGTATCGTTTTCGAATTGATTATAATGAGTCTCCATGCTCCTGGTCCGAGAATTTGCAGCGTTTTTTATTGACTTTGTAGGTGTATGAGCGAATATCTTCGTCTGTTCTTCTTTGAACGTAGGAGATTTTTCTTGTTTTTGCTTACTTGCCAGACTTATGTGTAGGAACTTGATGAACTACGACTATAATGCCATCATCAGTTTGTAATGTACTTATGTAACCTAATAGATTCATATCCGTTGGTAATGACATTATTTTCTTTCCTATAAAATTGGGCACACCACACTCTATTGTAGAGATGGAAATGGAATCAATAAAGTATTTGAATTGAATTCATTCGTGAGACGAGGGGCTTTGAATGAAACTGAATTAATCTTGAAAGAAGATTCCTACGAAAGGCGTTGAAGAAAACGGACGTCGGGAAACGGAATGGAAGGAGTTTCAAACACAGAGGGTTTCAATAGAGTAAAAGAGAAAGGTAAAGAGTGTGCGGAAGCGACGGGCCAGGATGACTGCAACGTGTTCGGCACCGCAATGCGATACTCTGCAACGGCTGACCAAGCCTTCAACCTACAAATAGCTGAAAGTCAAACTGAGAAATGGGCGGAGAGTCTGTTCCTTGAGTAAACTCAGTTCGAAAAAGAGAAAAAGAACAGAAAATCATCGGTGAGGAGGAAATAAACGGTCCGAGTGAGGTTCTCCGCGGCCGGAGCCAAATTTACTCGAGTTCCCAAACTGTCCAACATGTGCCCAATGTTGATCCTCGATACGAGCAATCAATAAGTCGCGAAGAACCGTGAGATAAATACAATACCTTCAGGAGTTCACGCCCTCTCCCACTCTTTGGCGACAGGTTCTTATGAGATATTGATCAAACAAACTCGCGCCGCTTGGTGCCTTCCGCTGTTTTCTGTCCCTGTTATATCTTCTTGTCACTTCGTCTTCTTTGCTTCTTCTTGTGACACTTATTGGCGTGGAATAAGCCTCGTTTTCATGTACTCGTATAACTACCGATGGAACCAATGGATTGAGAACACGAGAGAGATTAACGGCGCTTTATTTTGACATTTTGCGAACGTTGGCCAAACTTTTTTTTTTTTAAATTTTATTTCCAAAAAAATTTGGAACAGAGAATGGGATACAAACAAAAATGCAGCACAGGCCATTTAATGGCCTGTCACAATTATGGAAATTAATCCCCTATATGGGCAAATGCCCGTGGCAGGGGATGAGCTGCCAGTTTAACTCCCACCGAGCCAAATGAATCTAATTTCTACGATTACAATATAGTACAAGTAACATCAAGATTGCCAGATTGTCCAATAAATATAAAACAAATATTGAATGTAATAATATGTAGTAATAAAAAAATATATATATGAGTAAATTTCTTTTCTAATGAGTAATAACTCACAGCAGATAGGAAAACAATATTATGCACATAAAATTTAAAAATGATAAATAAATTACGAGATTATTGTTACAAAGCTAACCGGCCTACATAGTATCCACCTAACCCCTCTCTACCAATCTAGACCCTGTACATGTGAGAGTATGTACTCACAATTGAAAACAGGTATTCCGATGTGAATAATTCACGTTGTATATTTCAGTATAACCTCGAAATTCCGTATCGTCTTCATGCAGAGCTCTCGGTGAACAAAATGTTTAATATTCATGTTCGGTTGTACTGCCGAAGGCCAAAAGGAAGGGTCAAGGGCCTCCAAATAGCCCTCCTAACCTATCTGTGGCCAAAATAGTCGCAGTACATGGTTTATCGGGGTCTTCGGAGAAAGGGCCTGAGCAAAATCTCATTGGAAAAAAGCCTACAAAACATTTTGGGGCCGATCGGAGATCATTCAAGATTTCGGGCATAAAAACATAGTTTGATTATTCAAGGAATAAATTACCAAATTGGATATAATTGGACCAAGAAGTTTTTCTTTTAAGGAAATGCCCATTTTGGTTGGTTCTTTCTCGAATAATCAACCTATTTTACCATCCGATTCAACACAAAAGTTTTTTCTAGACGTTTCAAGGTGTCTAGATCAAAATTAACAAATGTCCGTCTGCCGCCCACGCCGATTATGGGAAAATTTTCTAAAAATCTGAAATTTGGATCAGGGGTCCGTTTCCGGCTTTAGTTGGTCCTCGAAAATTTTCAGCCCGATTGTACCAAATTGGGCGGGTATGGGTCAAAATGTGTTTTTTGAAAAATGGATTTTTGAGATTCTTGGCAATCTAGGAATGTGGGTATTTTTTTCCACTCAACTTTGGATGCCGAATCCAATGAAAGGGAACAGTACCATTGGCACCCACCGGAAAGAGGTAGGTATGGGTCAAAATTAATACCTATCTACCCATTTCGAATATGTGGTATCGAGATTTCTGGTACCTTGGCGTGTGGAGTATCATTTTCCACTAAATTGTTGACCCTGAATCGATTGGAATGGGTCCGGCACCCGCCACACTCACAGTTTCTTCCATTTTACCCATGTTGAAGAAATGAGTCTCTATGCGCCTGATTTTGGTTGTTTTTGAATAAACCTATGTTTACAATATTTTTTTTTTTTTTTTTTGGCCAATAGATAACCCTCTCCGGTGCGATACCCCATACGCCCAGGTTCTTGAAAATCGCTTACAACTGTTTTCGAGGTTATCAATTACCAGGCCTCTGTAAAGGGCGACTGAGCAGGAAGGCACATGTCGTATTTAGTCTATACTACAACCAAAATCCAGCTAGATTACCCCAATGTACCAGCAGGTATTATAGTTGTCTCCAAAATGAAGGACTTGGAGTTCTATGGTTAATAATACTTAAACCATCACTTCAAGGAATCCTACCACAAAAGTGCCACTTTTGCAAGTCGTTTCACATCTGAATCGTTGGGAAATATGAGTCGAACCACCCAAAATTTCGCACGTTCTTTGAAAATTTAAACCAGGTGTTGGATTTTTCACAGTTCTTACCCCTTACAGGGCGGAATCATGGGAGCGGTACGAATCCCGAGCATAATTAGAGGCCCAACATCCCTTCTTCCAACTCCAAACGGAAATCTAATGGAATAAATCCCTCGGAAATACATACTTATTCGCATCTCCGGGATTTCGCCTTTCAGGCCGGAACGTTCCAAGTTCCCGTCCGAAAGCCAGGCTCTAATGTACCTTCTTTATGGATGGAAAACAGCTAAAGCATGAAGGTACAGTTTATTAAAAAAACTCGACGGAAAAAAGCACTTAGATCCTCCGCCGGGCAACTCATTAGGAGCGATCCATTAGGGGCTTGCTGCAGTCCTTATTACGAGACCTCATTACCCTTGGTGGCTCGGTCTTGGTAAATGCGACTACCCTCAAAACCTGACTCGGTTTTCGTTAGAGGCCTTCTCAAATTATGATGTTTTGGGTAGCGGACAAGGGGTGATTCGTGTTGAAAAGGACTGCACGTACAAAGAAAATGGCGCGGCATGCAATCTTATGCATCGAACGCAAGCAGTTTATCGTTGTGATAGTAAGGCAGGTCATAAAAATCAATCAATTGCTAACCTTGAATGAAATCGGCTTAAGGGGGCATCAGACAGTTGCAAAGTATTCCGAATTTATTGGAGCTCCTGTATGGAAATTTAAACTTTTTCTTCTTGCAATATGCTCGTAAGACTTGTGAAATCTCTCGGGCCTATAAACAAATAATATATGTTCAAAATTTTAAATTTTAAATTTTGTAACTTTGAAGTTATGAGAAGTTGGCAGTTGAATCATAGTTTGAGACAATTTCACAAGTCTTAAAAGGATATTTCGAAAGAAAAAAGTATGAATTTTCATACAGGAGCTTCAATAAATTCGGAGTACTTTTGGGAAATCAGGCAGTGCGGCATGGGTCTGGCAGGGTAGGGTGGTCAATGGCGACAGTTCGGCCTTCAGCCGCTAGATCGTGTTGCGTCAACAGACCCCCTTGAAGGGAGTGACGAAAAAAGTGGAGTTAAGTAAGGAGCTCGATCAGACAAAATCTGGTGGTAGGGGGGGATCAAAATGTTTTTGAAAATTAAATTTTCGGCACTTTTCAGGGACTAGGCATGTGGGGTATCGTTTTTCACTAAATTTTAGACGCTGAATCAGTTGTGATGGGTCCCGGAACGCTGGCACCCACTGGAAGAAGTTATGGGTCAAATTGGGTATTTATTACCCATTTTGAATACGTGTTTTCGGGATTTCTCGTACCTAGGCGTAAGGGGTATAATTTTCCACTAAATCTTGGACGCTGAATTCAATGAAGTGGGTCCTAGAACGATTGGCACCCACCGGAAGATGTTATGGGTCAAAATGTGTATGTATCCACCCATTTTGTATATGTGTTTTCAAGATTTCTGCTGCCTAGTCGTGTGTGGTATTTTTTTCCACTAAATTGTTGACCCTGAATTGATTGGAATGGGTCTGGGACCCGCCACACCCACTATTTCCCCCATTTTCCCCTTTTTGAAGAAATGAATCTCATGCGCCTGGTCCGAGGTTCAAATTAGTCTCCACGCTCCTGGTTCGAGGTATAACCAACGGGTATAAAGGTGTTTTCAGGTCTTGTGTGTAGGTATATTTACCTGACACCGTTGCATGTCTTTGAGCTCTAGCACGTTTACAGTTCTTATAGGATCGCTATCATCGTTGTAAAATGATTGTTGTTAGGTGAGAGTCCTGCTTACTCAATGATGGTATTGAGTAGAATCCTCAACCAACTGAATACATCATCATCATTGTAATGTAAACCTCCTCGTGTCTGTATTACCGAAAATTACATTTTTTCGTTGGAACTGCCTCTCGCACAAGACAAGGCCTCTTCATACGCAGGAAGCTTAGCTTCAATCCCTCCCTATTCGCGGACCTCTGAAATCCCCAGGACTCTCCCTTCCCTCTCTCTACCAGATTACCGTTCATTGCTGTTCTTAATAGAGCGAAATCCACATTCTCATTCCCCCTCGTCCTTTTCCAGAGAGGAGAAGGCCTTTTTTGTTAGGAATGTATCAGGCTGATTACGAGTATATAGCTCTTTGCGGCATATCCGTGTGTGAGATTTTATTGAGTTAGCGTCGAAGGCGACCTTTCATTCTGAATTGTGCACCTTTTGACAGTTAATAATTAAAAAATCAATACAAAAATGAAAAAAAACTTAATTGTTATGCATTTAATTGGTTATTCCTTGAATAATCAGCCTATATTATCATGAAAAAATTCCATCTCTCCGATTCGGTCACAAACATTCTTCTGGGCGTTATAATATGTATTATGGTGTCTAGATCAAAATTGGCGATTGTCCGTCCGCCGGACGCCGTCCCGGCCGATTTCGGTAGTGGAAATTTTTTGTAAAAACCTGAAATTGGGCTCAGGAACCCGTTTCCGGCTCTAGTTGATCCTCGATAATTTTCAGCCCGATCGAACCAAATTTCGAAGTGGTGGTGAGGGTCAAATTTGTTTTCAAAAAATGGATTTTCTATATTTTTGGCGATCTAGCCGTGTAAAATATCATTTTCGATCAAATTTTGGACGCTGAATCCAATGAGACAGGTCCCGAAAAGATAGGAGCACACTAGAAGAGATTTCGGTTCAAAATTAGAATCTATATAGGTATTTATTTTGAATGTGGGTCTTTGTTGATTTCTAGTACCTTGGCGTGTGGGGTATCGTTTTCCACCAAATTTTGGACGCTGAACCGATTGGAACGAGTCACCATGCGCCTGGTCTGAGGAATAACCAACCTCTGTTGGTTATTCCTATAACATCCAATTCCCATAACACTCCAATTTCACTCACGCTCTGACCTGACTTTAGTGAGATTTTGAAAACTTCCTGAACCTTCGGAAATAGACTTCTTCGTACCTACTACTCAAGTAGACGGTAAATATCGCGAACCAGAGATAAAATCCATTTGATAGCACAGCGATTTATTCCCTTCTTACCCCACATTGCATCTATATCAATAGAAAAAGGGAAAACTCGTACATTTCATGATTTATCCTGCCTCGAGGCTGACAATTCGCGCAGAAAAATTGGCGAAGGGAAACTTCCTCAGTGAAAAAGAGCTTCGCAAAGCCGAGAATTAGCCGGGATTCTCGTTAGTCAAGAAGTATTGCCAGATGTTTCGCACAACTCGTACTTCTGTTCCCATCGGAATTCGAGGTATTTTCCGGAGTAGCATCCATCACCCGAGTCAGACGTAGTTACGAGAGTCCTTTTGCCACTTGAAGTGAGACGAGGTAGTCGAGTTACGCACAGAAGTGAAGAACTTGGCCGAAGTTGAGGCGAGGGAGAAAAGTGAAAAATGCAGTTTCCGTTCTGTGAGATAATTTGACTCAACTGCGCGAACATCCTAATGGGGAAAATATTATCCTTCGAAAGCAACGGGAATCCCGAATGAGATTAATCTTTAATCCACGCCCGTTAGACATTGCCGAGGATCAAAATTACTTACCAGCGGAAATACAAAACTCTGCAAATTGTTTCGCATGGCTTGATTATTCCTCAACCAAGCGTATGGAGACTTTTTTTTTTTTTATATAAATTTATTTCAATTAAGCACATGATAAACATGACAAAATACAGCGGATGCACACATTTGTGTTTGACACAACCGGCATGATCCGCCGCGATCGTATATCCTACGAAATTAATCCCCCATATGAGCAAGGGCTCGTGGTGGGGGATGAGCTGGGTTCTGGCGGTACGCTAGCATGCAGTGCCAGGCAAATAAATTTAATTTAGCTATAGCTATAGTTATGTAGGACATAGGTTACATTTTTTTGTATTTAACAGTTATGTAGGAAGTACATCATTAGCTGTTTTTTTAAAGGTCCAGTCAGTTTATTGTGCAGTAATTTTTCCCTTAATTGACTAGGTAGATCGTTGAAAACGTTAAGGCCCCTAAATGTGTATGATTTCTGAGCGAAGATTGGGCGGTAGAATGGGTACTAAATTTTATAGTTGTTACTGAATCTAGTGTTTGCTGTGTGAGAGGGGAGGTTATAGTGTTTTGTCTTTATTATTTGCTTCATATTGTTAAGAGCGATTAATTTATTAAAAGGTAAAATCTGCAGTTCAGGGAAAAGTTGCGCAGTATGTTCGAGCCTGCGTTTCTTGGCGATTCTTCTAATGAGAGCTTTCTGCGTTTTCCTGATTGGCTCCAGCAATACTCAATCCTTCAACATGGGGAAAATGAAAACAGTGGGTGTGGCGGGTCCCGGACTAAGTCCAATCGATTCAGCGTCCAAAATTTAGTGCAAAATGATACCCCACACGCCTAGCTCGCCATAAAAGCTCGAAAATCCATCCTTCAAAAAACACATTTTGACCCCTCCCCTAAATTTGGTCCGATCGGGCTGAACAGTTCGAAGGACTGACTAGAGCCGGGTATTTCAAATTTTTAGAAAATTTTCCACTCCCAGAAAAGCACGGACGGCGGACGGACATTTGACTTTACTGATCTTTACTGAAAATTTTGGACCGAATCGGAGAGATTGACCTTTTGCCTGATAACAGCTTAATTGTTCAAGAAATAACCAACCGAAATTAAATTGTCACTTTTGGTTTATCATTCTACGAATAATTATTGTATAAACTGAATGGTATTATTCCGTAGGTTTTTGGTTGGTTATTCCTTGAATAATCAACCTATGTTTTCATGATAATGGTCAACCTCTCCGATTCGGCTCAAAATTTTTTTCTGGCCGTCCGCCGTACGCCGTCCATTGTCCACGCCGTTTTTGGTAGTAGAAAATTTTCTAAAAATCTGAAATTTGGGTCAGGGGTCTGTTCCCAGCCGAGATGGGTCCTCGAAACTTTTCAGCCCGATCGGACCAAATTTGGAGGGGGTAGGGGTTTTTGAAAAATGGATTTTCGAGATTTTGGGTGATTTAGGCGAGTGGGGTGTCATTTTCCACTAAATTTTGGACGCTGAATCCAATAAAATGGGTCCCAGAACAATTGGCACCCACTGGATGAAGTTATGGGTCAAATTGGGTATTTATTACCTAATTTGATTATGTGTTTTCGGGATTTCTGCTACCTAGGCGTGTGGGGTATCATTTTCCACTAAATTTTGGACGCTGAATTCAATGATGTGTGTCCCAGAACGATTGGCACCCACCGGAAGAAGTTATGGGTCAAAATGGGTATGTATCCACCCATTTTGTATGTGTCAGGATTTCTGGTGCCTAGGCGTGTGGGGTATCATATTCCACTAAATTTTGGACCCTGAATTGATTGGAATGGGTCTGGGACCCGCCACACCCACTGTTTCCCCCTTTCGAGGAATAACCAACCCGTGTGTAAGAATTTGCAGATTTTTATATTCTGAGGTCAATGTCTCCGACTGTGCTCAAAAATTTAGATTTTGTGCTACATGATCAACATTTTCCACAATGGAGTAAGATTCGTCAGCGCAAGAGTATGGGGAAAACAGTGAGAATCTAGGACTTATTCCAATCAACTCACCATTCCAACTTAAGTGGAAAATGGCCCTCTACACGCCTAGGTCCCAAAAATCTCGAATACCCATTTTCGAAATGGTTGTGCAGGTACCCATTTTAACCCATAACCGCCCTCCGCTGGGTACAAATCGGTTCGGGACCCATCTCAATTGTTACTGCGTACAATATTCAGGAAGAAATTGTGCCCCCATCATCCCGAAAACTCCGCAAATCTAGTTTTGAAAAACATTTTAACCCTGTTGATTCTTATTTTGGGCCAATCGGACTGAAACAAGACGAGGATCAAATAAAGCCAAAAAGACGTTCCTCACTAGAATTCAAATTTATAGAAAATCGTCTACAATCAAAAAATCTGCAAATTCTTACACACGGGTTGGTTATTCCTCGAATGGGGGACACATTGGGTGTGGCGGGTCCCAGACCCATTCCAATCGATTCAGGGTCCAAAATTTAGTGGAATATGATACCCCACACGCCTAGGCACCGGAAATCCTGACACATACAAAATGGGTGGATACATACCCAATTTGACCCATAACTTCTTCCGGTGGGTGCCAATCGTTCTGGGACACACATCATTGAATTCAGCGTTCAAATTTTAGTGGAAAATGATACCCCACACGCCTAGGTAGCAGAAATCCCGAAAACAAATAATCAAATTGAGTAATAAATACCCAATTTGACCCATAACTTCTTCCAGTGGGTGTCAATTGTTCTGAGACCCATTTTATTGGATTCAGCGTCCAAAATTTAGTGGAAAATGACACCCCACTCGCCTAAATCACCCAAAATCTCGAAAATCCATTTTTCAAAAAACCCCTACCCCCTCCAAATTTGGTCCGATCGGGCTGAAAAGTTTCGAGGACCCATCTCGGCTGGGAACAGACCCCTGACCCAAAGATTCCCTCAGATTTTTAGAACATTTTCTACTACCAAAAACGGCGTGGACAATGGACGGCGGACGGCGTACGGCGGACGGACAATGACCTTTTTTGATCAAGACACCATGAAACGTCCAGAAAAAAATTTTCAGCCGAATCGGAGAGGTTGACCGTTATCATGAAAACATAGGTTGATTATTCAAGGAATAACCAACCAAAACGGACGGTGGTCGGATCCTTTCGGTCCGAAAAATGAAATTAATGCATTCTTTGCAGACTTGGGAACTTTATGATTGATCCCATTTGTATTTGTAAAAACTGCCGTGGTGAAATGCATGGGTGCAGGGGGCATACATGAGTTGCAACCGAAATGAATTGCTTTAAAGGCGCATTGTTGGCCTCCAAACGAGCGGTTTCTGTTCATTTGGCGTTTGCCTGTGAGGCACTCGTGTTAAATGTTGATCGATTATGTCAATTTGACGCTGCTTGCGTCAATAGTACTATTGATATTTGGTGAAGTAGGTACAAGGCACTGGGAAGAGGCTGGAACGACCGCCTCCCGTCATCTCTTCCTTTTACCTTAACTCTCACCCATTCCTAATTTTCTTTCCTGCCTGCCAGCCTCTTTTACGCCGCTGTCACATTTCCCTTTTACCCGTCTCTCCTCAAGGGACGATCCTCCGTGGAAATCGAAGATCCTGAACCTGAGGGAATCGCTTTCCTTCTTTGGAGGAGGAAAAAGCGTGAATAGATTGGAGCGTAGAAGGGCTTGCCAGTGTTGGGCGTTTGCAGGTTAGGGAAATAAAAGGCTCTTTGAGGGGAAACTGTTGAAGAGGTCGAAAATCGGCTCAAGTTCTACAATTGACGTTACACTTTCTACGGAGCAAACGGTATTTGACTGGCGACTGTACCTTTCATTCGTCCTTTCCAGTTCATCAAATTAGTTTTGGACCAATTATGATTAAATTACGGATTTTGAACATTTTTTGGTTTAAAATTCTCTAGGACCTCATAACTGTAGGTTTTCTTGCAAAGGTTAATTCTCTGATTTACCCGAAATTCAACATTTTGTCTTTGAAAATCTCGACTCAAGAAAACGAAATGTCCGTCCGCCGTTCAATTCGTTATTGGCAGATGACTTTCTTGTGAAAATCTTTCATTTTGATCAATGACTAATCTTTGGCTTTCGATGGTTCTCATGACATATTCGCCTTAACGGTAGCGGGGTTTATTTATTTATTTATAGCACGGACCCAAGGTCCAATTAACAAGAATATAAATATAAATTAAATGAAAACAATGGTAAAATGGCTGGGTACAACACCTGCCAGGATAGCAAACATTTAACATTAAGAATCATTTGGCAGAGCGGACTTCAACAGCTCGCGCCCTGTAAGCTTGCAGAGAGTCCGAGAAGAGATCGCAGGCAGCCTCTTGCAAAATCGAATTAGCCTGACGAGGAAGACGGAGAAGCGGACGGTCCCTGAGGTAATTTGTCTGTGTAAATGGAACGAAGAAAACATTGTGCGAACGAGAGAAAAATTGAGGCACATTGAGGGAGATCATTTGCAGAAGAGGAGGACAACCGATGACTCCATTCATCAACTTATGGAAGAAGCATTGATCGGCCACAGCACGACGATTGACCAACGGGGTAAGACGGCAGACACGTAGGATTGAGCCATAGTCGAGATCATGCCACGGGATACCCATTTTGAAAGCAACGTAACGAAGGAAGATGTGCTGTACAGTCTCAATCTGGTGGGCGTAGGTGGCGACCACACGACGGACGAATACTCCAGGAGAGGACGGACAAGCGAGCAATACAGCGTCGTTATGGCCTTGACATCACTGAATTCACGGGTGTCACGCTTTATGAAACCCAGTACCCTCCGAGCACGGCCAGTAACTGCGTCAATGTGTTCGCCAAAATTTAACTGTTGATCCAACAAGACCCCCAGATCACGCGTAACTTGCAAGCAATGGAGAGAAGTGCCAAGAATGGAGTAGTTGAAAATGAAAGGGTCATGCAGGCGAGAAAACGAACTGACCGAGCACTTTAATGGGTTAAGCTGCAGACAATGGACGCCACACCACTCCACGAAGTCATTGAGGGCGGACTGAAGGATCTCACAATCAGCAGCTGATGTTACACGGGTAAAAATCCTAAGGTCGTCTGCAAACATCAGGAAGGAAACATCAGGGAAAATCCGGCAGAGCGAACCACAGAAGACTATGAACAGCAAGGGCCCAATATGTGACCCCTGAGGCACACCCGAAGAGGCAGGGAAAGGCTGAGAGGCGACGCCACTTATCCTCACCAACATCGAGCGATCCACCAGATAATCCGCGACCCATTGGAGAAAAGAGCCATGAACACCAAGAGAGCGCAGTCAAGCGTTGAGGTGGCTGTGGGAAACTCTATCGAACGCCTTGGAAAAGTCCGTAGAGACCGAGTCAACCTGCTTACCGTTTGAGTGAAAATAGGTAAATAGAAAACACATTTTTGGAGAATGTTTATGTCCTACTAAAAACATACGCTAAATCGATTAATATAGCTTCCGGAATGATCGCTACACGCAGAAAGGTCGTTCAAAAAATGTAAAAACGAGTACAATTTCGGAGACAGGGGTTGGATAATCTTCGGACTAATAGCATGATGTCTCATTAAAATCGATTCAGCGTACAAAGTTTAGTGGAAAATGATACCCCACACGCGAGGTACCTGAAATCTCGAAAAAAAAACATGTGAAATGGGTAGATATATGCCCATTTTGACCCATAACTTCTTCCGGTGGGCTCCAATCGTTCCCGGTCCCATTCCAATCGATTCAGCGTTCAAAATTTTGTCGAAAATGATACCCTACACGCCTAGGTTACTGAAGATCTTGGAAATCCATTTTTCGAAGTACACATTTTGACCCCGACCCCGCACCCTCTCCCAAAATTTGATCCGATCGGGCTGAAAAGTTTCAAAGACCAACTAAAGCAGGAAAAATTTGCCAATATTTATAATTCAGAAATTTCAGAAAATTTTCTTCCACCAAAATTGGCATGAATGGCGGTGGCGCTTCCCTGTCTTCTGACATTCAGGGAAGCACTTTTAACATCAAGAACATTTGTTTTGAGGTTTGTATAATCTCGCTATCTCTTTCTGTTCTACGAACTGAAGAGAAGTGTTTTGGAGTCCTATTTTTGGATTCTAAATCAATGAGATCTCCGTCACATTGCTTACAGTTCTAGGGAGGCTGTCGGCAATCTCAGGGGACGCACGTGTGACACGATTCCCGTAGGTGTCAAGAAAAGGCTCCTATTCGAACAACCCCCTCCATCTTCGCGCTTTCCCATATCCGAAAACAGATTAATGGATCCACACGGAAGCCTGACAGGTCCCAAACCCCTTCCGTGGCATCTCAAGAGCGTTTTACCCACGTCAAATGTTAATTCAATTAAAACCGGAAGCTCCCTCCGTCAGCTAAGGTTCGATATCGTGAATAATTTAATGCCCAAGTTTCATTCGGGAACCATCAGACCTGATTCGGCTTAATGGCGCTTCCCGAAAATATTCCTCGGATGGGGGCTAATGAAGTTATTGCGTATCGCGGCGAGGTGCTTCTCAGATACCGCCTTGACTTGGGAGATGTCACAACTGTTCAGTTCTTCGCGTCATAACTAATTTCAGGGATTTTAACGTCGTAAACGTTCTGGATTCACAAGTTCATTGTCGTTATTGGCACGACTCCTAAAATACATTGTTTAAGCTGGCCGTCCACTGGACGCGAATTCGCGCGAAGAGGCGAAGTACGCGATTTCGCGCGAAGAGTTCGCCTCTTAACAAACACTATCATTTGTATAGGACCCCGTCCACTGCAAGCGCCATGATCGCGCGAAGTCTGGCGAAGGCGAAGAGAAACAAACATGTTTGATTCCGAACGCGCGAACTGGCGAACCCGGCGATGGAAATTGATACCTGCCAAACCCTTTTACCTAGCCCACATGTGTAGTCCCCATACTACTTCACTAAACAATGTACCTCATCTGTCTTTTGGACCCCATCATTGTAAATAATTAGAGTTGGTTTACATAGGTGGATAATGTTATGATCAGCTATACACTCCCCCACACCACATGGAGCTTGTCTCTTGGTGTTGGGGTATTTCCTACCCGCATACGGTTCTTTATTTTAATCTTTATCCCTTACTTCTTCTTCTTCTTTTTCTTCTGATAAATTGATAGTTTTGGTGCAGGAGAGGCCACCCCTGTTGTTCATTTACAATTGTGGGATGAAGTTAGAGTAGGTATGTATTTTTTTTTTTTTTTTTTTTTTTTTTTTTTTTTTTTTTTTTTTTTTTTTTTTTAAAGTACCTAATTGAACCGATGAACGAAAATATCTTTCACCCACTCTTCCCTCTTATCCTGACTGGCCTGACGCAGGCGCTGATTCAAGGGGGGGGTCACGGGGGTCATAACCCCCCTCCCCAACCAGGTAGAATTTTGAAAATTTTTGAAATTTTGAGATTTTGGAGTAATGTTTTGACATGAACAATCGAATTATAAATAAATATTGGATTGGAATAAAATGGACTTTACTGTTAAGAGATTGAAAAAGTGAGAAAATTTAGTTCATTTTGTTTGTTTGGTTATTTTTTTTTTAGCTTTTGATTTTTTTTTCTGTGTTTTTCGGGCGAAACTGACAGGAATTCGCGTGCAGTGGACGGGGTTTCGACGCGCGAAGAGGCGTAGAGGCAAAAACTTGCGAATTCGCCTCTTCGCGCGAATTCGCGTCCAGTGGACGGCCAGCCTTAGGCGCGTTTGAGTGAGTGGGATTTGGTTCCCACAAGATATGATTAACCCTGAAGCAGAAGACATTTTATGAGATTTTGCCGGCCAATGTGGACAATCCAGTTTATTCAAAGCTTTCTAATTGGTGTTAATCAAGGAAAATCGTAGGAAAAAGAGTCTTTTCAAAAAATCTCATTAACGATTGAACTAATAACATGTCTTTTATCAAGTAAATAGTAAATAACCATAAAAAATAGCGTAAAAATAGTAAATAAGAATGAGGATTCCCGATGGCTTATTATACAGTCGCCATAATTTGTGTCTCCAGTTAATCTACCGGTGATCATTGTCACCGATAAATCTTGCAAATAGATTTGGAATGATTACTGAAATGTACCCATCAGTATTGAAGAGATGAGTGCGAATTTCTCATTTTAACACTTACCAAAATCCAATGACACTAACTAACACCCTTCTCTGACAAACCTCAATATCATAGTGCTTATGGTTGGTTATCCCTTGAAAAAAATCCCTCCAAAAAATTCAATTGTCCGTCCGCCATCCACGCCGTCTTTGGTAGTAGAAAATTTTCCTAAAATCTAAAATTTGGGTCGGGGACCCGTTTCCGGCTCTAGTTGGTCCTCGAAACTTTTCACCCTGATCGGACCAAATTTGGGCGGAGTAGGGCTCATAATGTGTATTTCGAAAAATGGATTTTCGAGATTTTTGGCGATTCAAGCATGTGGAGTATTATTTTCCACTAAATTTTGGACGCTGAATCCAATGAAATGGGTTCTGGAACGATTGGCGCCCTCTGGATGAGGTTATGGGTCAAAATAGGTACCTATTCACCCATTTCGAATGTGTTTTTGAGATTTCTAGTACCTAGGCGTGTGGGGTATCATTTTTCACTAAATTTTGGACCCTCAATCGATTGGAATGCGTCCGGAACCCGCCACACCCACTGTTTCCCCCATTTCCCCCATGTTGAAAAAATGAGTCCCTATGCGCCTGGTCCGAGGAATAACCAACCCCTGTGAAGGAATTCGCAGCGTTTCATTTCGATTTTCATTACTACCTTACTGTATAAAAAATGGCGTCTCTCGAAAGAACAAACAGGGAATATTATATTTTTCAATGTTCTATTAACACTTGATTTGGGAAAGAACTTCTTTTGCAAATTTCAAGCAAATCTTTCAATTACAGTCAATGTGGCAGGTAGACTTTGCCCACTTGATGTTATTAAAAGCTGTCATTCTCTCCTCTGCATTCTCCTTGCATTTACAGGTCTTCCTAACTTTCAGCTTGTCAGTTGGTCTATCGACATTACATCACTATAACTATCAACTGCCAGCATAGAACTAGACAAAGGGCACTCCAGCAGAGGGATGGTACAGGGTGGGGCGAAAGGTATGAATCGGTTTTATAGGGATGTAAAACAAAAACAACTCAACTTACCAAATTATCATTATAATTAATGTGTCAGTACATAGTTTTTTTATTCCAAGTTTTAAATATGGTATTTGAAAGATGATCTCCGTCAACAGTGATACACTCTTGAAGGCGATTTCTGAAGTTTTCGACAGCTCTTTTGCACATTTCAATGGGTATTGCCGTAATTTCTTCCCTGATTCTGTCCTTAGGTTCTTGCAGGGTATGTGGGCGATGTTTAAAAGTATTTTCCTTCAGGTATCACTAAAGGAAGAAGTCACAAAAGGTCAAATCTGGTGCAGGCCACCCCACGTCACCCCTCACGGTGACAAGTGACAAGGCGCAGGGGGAACATTGCCTCAATTTCTCCATTGAAATCCTAGCAGAGTGGGATGTTGCCCCTACCTGTTGGAACCAAACAGTAATTGTTTGGCCATTTTCCTAAAAAAAAAATCTGCAAATTCTTACACACGGGTTGGTTATTCCTCGAATGGGGGAAACAGTGGGTGTGGCGGGTCCCAGACCCATTCCAATCGATTCAGGGTCCAAAATTTAGTGGAAAATGATACCCCACACGCCTAGGCACCAGAAATCCTGACACATACAAAATGGGTGGATAGGTACATACCCATTTTGACCCATAACTTCTTCCAGTGGGTGCCAATCGTTCTGGGACCCGTTTCATTGGATTCAGCGTCCAACAGTGGAAAATGACACCCTACTCGCCTAGATCGCCCAAAATCTCGAAAATCCATTTTTCAAAAAACACATTTTGACCCCTACCCCCCCCCCCCTCCCCCAAATTTGGTCCGATCGGGCTGAAAAGTTTCGAGGACCCGTCTCGGCCGGGAACAGACCCCTGACCCAAATTTCAGATTTTTAGAAAATTTTCTACTACCAAAAACGGCGCAGACGATGGACGGCGTACGGCGGACGGACATCGACCTTTTTTGATCAGGACATCATGAAACGTCCAGAAAAAAATTTTGATCCGAATCGGAGAGGTTGACCATTATCATGAAAACATACGTTGATTATTCAAGGAATAACCAACCAAAAGTAAGGACCAATAATCCTGAACTGGGATACTGCGCACCATACAGTCACTTTAGGGGTGTGAAGTGGCCTCTGGTGAATTTCCCTTGGGTTTTCATTAGCCCAATATCAAAAATTCTGCTTATTAACAGCTTCCACACACGTGGAAATGAGCCTTGGAAGTCGGCCATTTTCAAAAAACGTCCCCACAGCGAGCTTGCTTGCTTGTTGCTACTGAAAACTAGACTCCCACCCTTAAGTGAGGCCCTTTCCTCACCACCACAACCAGCCAGACAAAACCGGTTCATACCTTTCGCCCCACCCAGTACATGTGGTAGGAGAACGGACAAGTCCAACAGTGCTGCCATCTAATAGAATGTAGAATTCCATACTTATTGGGATTTAGGTAAAATTGTTGATATTGTTCTAGGGAAACTCATCTATTTCTTACCTTTCTTATATTACTATTTCTAACAAATTCTTTTCGTTTTCAGGTGAGTTATACCAGTAGATCCTCTGCTGGTACATCACATACAGATGAGAACGAAGTGAGTCTTTCGACGTATTCGTTTTATTATTGTGATATTCACAAAGTGTATCGGTGGGGTCTCATGCTATTCATAAGACCTCAATTCAATGTGGAATAGCTCTATTGCTTTGGAAGCGTCCCAAAAAGGAAATCTGGCTCTAGAACCACCCAATACAGGACATTTTGCCCCGATTTTCATTAGATCTGAAGGTGTCTGCCTGTAGACCAAAGACATGTGATAAATAGTACCAGGTTGGGCCGTTGGAAGGGTGAGGTTTTAGTGGATTGGACTTCTTTAACTGGAGGAGGCATACATATCTAACCACAAGGCATCACACCTGGAAATGATGCTGGAAATCAAAAGATTTCCTCACTTAATAAAAGGGGGGGGGGGGGGGGGTCTGCTCGATTAATTGAATCTAAAAGGCCCATTACTAGCACCTCGAACATGAAAAATTCACACCTGGGCAGATCATATTCCTCGCTTTTTGGTCGGTTATTCCTTGAATAATCATAAAATCTAAAATCAGGGACCCGTTTCCGGCTCTAGTTGGTCCTCGAAACTTTTCAATCGGACCAAATTAAGGGAGGTAGGGGTCAAAAAGTGTTTTTTGAAAAATGGATTTTCGAGATTTTCGGCGATCTAGGCGAGTGGGGTATCATTTTCCTCTAAATAATATTGGACGCTGAATCCAATGAAATGGGTTTCGGAACGATTGGCGCCCTCTGGATGAGGTTATGGGTCATAATTGATACCCATTCACCCATTTCGAATGTGTGTTTTCGAGATTTCTGGTACCTAGGCGTGTGGGGTATAATAATTATACCCCACAATTAGTAGAAAATTATTTTCTACTAAATTTTGGACCCTGAATCGATTGGGATGTGACCAGGACCCGCCACATCCACTGTTTCCTTCTCCATTTCCGTATATCCACTCCGTTCAGTTTCAACGTTCTGAAACTGCCCTGAAATTATTTCGCAAAGATTCGCCCAGCTCGAGAAAAAGAGATTTCGTGGCCTACCTATCGGTAAGGGAAAAACCTCGTAGGCTCTCTTTTATCCCTCAGGGCCCTCAAAAACAGGGGATTTCGTCTCGGTAAAGGGAATAGAGGGTTATTTTCAAGGCGAGGACCTCCGGCAGGGAAAACATGATCGGCTTGGAGAATTCTTCTTGGTCATTTCTCATCGTTTCCATCGATACGATATTTTGTGGGTTGGCTGAGAAATTGGCTCGAGAAGGTGGAATAAGAGAGTAACATGACGTAAGATTCGTCCTGCATTTCTTATTATGTGAATTAGGAAAAACGTAAAATGTGAGTGTCCAAAATAAAATTTGTGTTCTTCAAATATTATCTGAAGGCAGTTAATGTCAACTTAATTTTTTATTTCCTCTAGTTATTGGCTTGTAAGAAGGGAATTTGGCGCGTTAACCCTATAACCGCACCACCTAACCCTTAAGACCGTCGATTATTTTATCGTTTGGAAGATGTACGAACTGGGGTGAAGGAGGGCACCAGTGATTATCAATACGAGGGAAAGGGATGGAATGGGAGGAAGGGTTGGGAAGGTTCGTGGAGGGGGAGGCCATGTTCTTTCTGGTTACTTCCGAGGGAGACTTTGTGGGGAACTGGGCGGGGATCTAATCATCATAATGGCTTTTACCTTATCCAGGTCGTGATTTATCAAAGAGGAAAGGCTTCGTCCTGTTTCAGCTTATCAAGTTAACGAAGGTTTGAATGATTTTGGGTTTTAACGTCAAAACTTGGGCTGATGAGGA
The DNA here is from genome assembly GCA_019603395.1 of Cyrtorhinus lividipennis. Lineage (NCBI taxonomy): Eukaryota > Metazoa > Arthropoda > Insecta > Hemiptera > Miridae > Cyrtorhinus > Cyrtorhinus lividipennis. Next base: position 12,295,048 of record CM034001.1, read on the forward strand.
GAGAAGGTCTCAATTTGAGAGAAATTTACTTTTCTGCAGTTATCCTCTGAGCAGCAAAATTTCCAGAATATGACGCGTTTAGGTGATTAGCTGTTACTAGTTGTACAGGTACAAGATTGTCTCTCGCAAAACGTTGATACTCACGAATTCTCGTCCTTTTACGTAAATATATTCCACTTCTACAGTTTGTAGACTCTAAATTTAGGAAACATCGGACTTTTTCGACATTGCCTGTTGTTAGAACTGATGAGAACGAGAGCAAGATCGCACTGATGTATTTAAGATTGAGAAACCTCCATTTGGCCAATTGATTCGTTTATAGCAACTGTACGTAGATATCAAACGTAGTTTATTATATTTTGCGCCTTGAAACGAATGCCAAGATCAATAAGCCTCGCATTAAAAAAAAAAAAAAATTGGTTATTTTTTTCTGGACGTTTCATGATGTCCTGATCAAAAAAGGTCAATGTCCGTCCGCCGTACGCCGTCCATTGTCCACGCCGTTTTTGGTAGTAGAAAATGTTCTAAAAATCTGAAATTAGGGTCAGGGGTTTTGGACCAGGCTCATGGAGACTCATTTCTTAAACTTGGGAAAAACGTAGAAAACTGTGGGTGTGGCGGGTCCCGGACCCATTCCAATCGGTTTAGGGTCCAAATTATAGTGGAAAATGATACCCTACACGCCTAGGTACCCGAAATATCGAAAACACACATTCGATATGGGTAGACAGGTACCCATTATGATCCATGACCTCATTCAGAAGGCGCCAATCGTTCCGGGGCCCATTTCAATGGATTCAGCGTCCAAAATTTAGTGGAAACTGATACCCCACACGCCTAGATTGCCAAAAATATCGAAAATCCGTTTCTCGAAATACACAAATTGAGTAGTGGAAACCGGCGTGGACGGCGGACGGACATTTGCTAATTTTGATCTTGACACTTTGAAATATCCAGAAAAAATTTTTGGGCCGAATCAGAGAGATTGACATTTTGCATGAAGAGATAGGTTGATTATTCAAGGCATAACCAACCAAGAGTATTTTGGAATGGTATACTTGGCGGGATCGCAGTCCACTTCATGTCTAGTTTGACTCAATTGTACTGGCTTCGTACATCCCCTTCCATTGGACAATTTAAATTTCCAAATCGCGAAAATTTTTCAACATGAATCCGTGTGAAGAATAATTTTGAGTCAGGAAACTTGCTCCATTTGGCCACGTTTGATGTTAATAGTGGACTGAGGAAGGAATCGTCGTGGGAAGAGAGAAGGTTGTCGGTGAGGGGGGGGGGGGGGGTCCTATGATATATGGTTCTGCTCGGTTGATACTCCCCAGCATATCCCCGGAGGGTGTCCCTGTTCGGTGGCAAGCTACACGGTTTGGGTCGGCGAGACACGATATTCAATATTACAACCCTCTCCCACCCCCTTGTCGCCCGCCCTCGCCACCCCAGTCCACCCTGCAGGAGCCCCTCCGAGGGGATGGTCCAAGCCTGACATGGAATGCCTAATGCGACACGTCCCACTGTTCCGACTTCATTACGCCGAACTAGGCAAAGCTTTTACGCCTGAGCGCCGATGTATTCCGCCAAAATGGGACGCGTAAGCTCCACCTGCCTAACGAGACCTCGATGTCAATGTACTCAACTCATAATTTATTCTTTTATATACCTATTTCACTGAATTTTACTAACAAAAAACCTTGCAAGATTCGGTAAATCTAATGGCTAAAACCTGCAGGTACCCACTTCCATTGTGCGGAAATCAGTACAAACCCATCTCAATGAACTCACCGTCCAAAACCTGATTGAAGATGATCCCTCACACGTCCCCATTGATCATTATTTTCAAAATAACCATTTTCATTAACCCTGCCTCCGTTTTGGGCGATCGATCTGAAAACATCCTGGTTTGAGTTCCTTGAAGGAGAGAAGAAGTAACTGACCACAATTTTAGAGAAGGCGTGGGTGGTGGTCACGCACCCATAACCAAGCGAACGAGGGTACAGGATGGGGTGCTTGTTGCACGGGGATGCCATACAGCCATAGACCATGTAGAGACTGTAATGGGCCTTACGGCCCCTGAGGCAGTCATGCGCTGATACACCAGGATGGTGGGCACCGAACGAACAGTTCGATTTTTGATGACCTACATAGTGCTACTCAAACTGTCAAATTTTTGGGCAAATCCAAGTGATGGACCACCTAATATGAATAAAAACGGTTATTCTTCGTAAAACATCAAACCACACATGATCATGGGAATAGAAACATTTTGGTTGGTTATTCCTTGAATGATGTAGTAAGTAGTAGTAGTAAATATATTTATTTGTAAAAATCATCGATTATTACAATATTGGCTCCAGAGCTCGGGCCGTTGATAATAAAATCAAATGTAAAACCAAGAAAAGACAAAAAAAAATAAAATAAAATAAAAAAATAAAAATAAAGGTATGACGACAATGCAGAGGAGATATATATAAGTGGGACATAAGAGTAATTTCATTCCAATAATAGAGTTAGCCTTAACGGATCTCTCACTAGTTGCAGCACAGTGACTTTAATTGGGATCGGATCTATTCATTCAAGCAGAATGCTCTAAGCATAAGGCTCCTATAACAAAAATTGAAGATATCAACTGCTTTCTTCTTGTCACCTAGGGTATCCAGTAGGCTGCTCATGTTGGTATTTGGCTGCATCAAGTGTGAGGACAAGTAGAAACCCCGGTAGGCCGCTAGAGTAGGACAATCAAAGAAGAAGTGTGTCAGAGTTTCATTCTCCGCTCACGCTCATCTTCATCTTCACGCTAATGAGGCAGTCCCTCAGCATATCAAGGGATACTTCATCGTTGAGGGCTGGACTGATGTATATGGCACCTATAACCAGGGTAACCGCGGGCAGGGTAACTTTTATAAAAATCCAATAACGTGACACCTCTAGCATGGTGCAATATTTCGACTGGCACTCAAAACGACAGGTATTCAAAAATAAAATTATTCCTCCACTGGCGTGGCCAGTGCTTTTTTCTCGGATGGCTGGTGATTGAAAATGAATGTATTCCTCCAGACACATAGGTCTTGAAAATTTATTATATTCATGCCATGTTTCTGTTAGTGCAAGGACTGAATGATGTAGGTACCTATGTTTTCATGCCTCGAAAAGTCCTCTCCGAATCAGCCCAATTTTTTTTTTCTGGACGTTTCAAACTGTCTGGATCAAAATTAACAAATGTCCGTCCGCCGTCCACGCCGATTTTGGTAATAGAAAAATTTCTAAAAATCTGAAAATTAAAATTGTGGTCAGGGGTCCGTTCTAGGCTTTAGTTGGTCCTTGAAACTTTTCAGCCCGATCGGACCACATTTGGGCGGGGTAGGGATCCAAATGTGTATTTCGAAAAATGGTTTTCGAGATTTTTGGCGATCTGGGCGCGTGGGGTATCATTTTAAACTAAATGTTGGACCCTGAATCCAGTGAAATGAGTCTCGATGAAATGAGAACGATAGGTTTCCTCTCGATGAGGTTATGGGTCAAAATGGGTACCTATCTACCCATTTCGAATGTGTTTTCGAGATTTCTGGTTCCAAGGCGTGTGGGGTATAATTTTCCACTAAATTGTTGACTCTGAATCGATTGGAATGGGTCTGGGACCCGCCACACCCACCATTTCTCCCATTCCCCCATGTTGAAGAACTGAGTCTCCATGCGCCTGGTCCGAGGAATAACCAACCCCTGTGAATGAATTCGCAGCGTTTGTCATTGTTGCATCCTTTTGTTCAATGCTATTATTATTGTTTTGTTCAATCATTATTGTTGAAGTATTATGGTTTTTTTTCCTCTAAAATGCGTGTGGTCCTTGGCAGAAACTACCAAAATGAGCTGTGGACAGACACCGAGTGTGAAATAGGGCTGGAAAGCTGGGTCTTCCAGTTTCACCCTGCACGGCCTGTAGTATTGCTGGATGAAAAAAGGACACATTCTGTTGGGCGCTTCTCTTTCAGTAAATGATTTGAGCCGGCAAACCGTGGTAATTCGAGGAAAACCTGGGTAATTTACCTTTCCGTCTGGTGTGTCGGGTAGGAAAAGGAACATCAGATACCAGGTGAGAGGATGAACCCTTCAACCTTCCGGGAACAAAGCGGTTCCGAGCGGCACCTTCCCAGTAGGAACGGCTCTTACCTTCCACAACACAGTAATGAGACCATTATTATTAATAGTCCCTTAGCCTGACGCTGTAGGGAGGGGAAAGTTTACCTTTAGACACACTGACACCCCTCCCCTCCCCTCACCACTACCATTACGTACAAGTATGAGTCATAACTCAAGGCTGGGCTTCCTTCCTTGTTTCCAAACTTCCTCTTTAGAAAGGCTTTTTGTAACTCCGCGGAACTAGTTTTACAGTACATTATTTACAATTATGACCTCTTGTATCGCTGAGCTCGTGAAATCCTCCTGAGGCAGTGTATGTTTGTGAAGTCTCCAGCTACATGGTTTTTACAAGATCCTTCGGTCCATTCTTCAACGTGCCAATAAGTCCAAAGTGCCACTTCTTGAAGGAGTAAATAATATTTGGACTAAGTAGGTTTTGTTTGATTATTCATTGAATAATCATTGACCAAATTTGGGCTGGTTAGGGGTCAAAATGTGTATTTCAAAAAATGGATTTTCGAGATTTTTGGCAATCTAGGTGTGTGGTGTATCCTTTCCCACTAAATTTTGGACGCTGAATCCAATTAAATGGATCCCAGAACGATTTTCACCCTCTGGATGAGGTTATGGGTCAGAATGGGTACCTATCTCCCCCTTTTGATTATGTGTTTTCAATATTTCCGGTACCTAAGCTTGTGGAGTATTATTTGCCACTAAATTTTGGACCCTGAATCGATTGGAATGGGTCCAGTACTCGTCACACCCACTGTTTCTCCTATTTTCCCCATGTTGAAGGAATGAGTCTCCATACGCCTGGTTCGAGGAATAATCAACCCCTGTGAAAGGATTTGCAGCGTCTTTGATCTAGATACCTTGAAACGAAACGGTCAAATTTTGGATAAATCTGTGGTATTGACCTTCTTAATGGAAACATAGGGGTCATTGCCTCATCATTCCCCCCTAATTGCTGCGGCATTACTTATTCAGTAATATAGATCTGCTATTGTACACCATTGCCGTAGGAGGGGAGGAAGGAGAGCATATATAGGGGAGCAAAGGGGAGGGTTTATGCTGGAGTCAGGCTACTGCGAATGCGACGTCAAGCGTTTCTGTTTTGCATTCCATGGAGCTAACGTGCTCTCGTCCCCTCTTCCTTTCCTTCACATTATCTATGCCTTATGCAGACGCCTTCTGATGATTGTTTCTTCATCGCCTTTGCGTTTCACATCTCATATGATTCAGCTATGTGGTATACGTACTCTCAATTATTGAGCAGACTCATGTAGGTTGAAATTGGGTTCGAATCTAAATCATTTTTTTCATCTTCCAGGTAAAACAGCAATAAAAACATTATATAATTGATAAAGAGGAGCATTCTTATTAATGATGTACATTCTTGAAAAATCACCTCATCTTGTTTCACCCCTGATCCCTCCACAAACACCTCGGAAGACCCGATAGTCATATCTCAATGTCGCACCCTTGTTTTCCGCTTGAATTGCCCGACGTGAAGTGACGATCAGGGATCCTGGTAGGTTGTTACGGGACCCGAAGTTGAATTTATTTATTTGTTTATTTATGTGATATGAATGGTACGAGCCCAATTGCAGTAAATAAAAGGTGGATTCGCACGCAGGCTACAAGAAGAGACAAGAAAGGATGATATAAGTTCAAATATCACAAAGGGAAACACCAAAGATGAGTCAGAGGAGCGATAACATATCAGAGCAAACATATCACTGGAGAGAGCGGAGGGAGATCGAGAGTTGGTTAGCTTTTCTAGGAAGTCGGCAGAGAAATCGAGAATGCTTCTATATGGGCGAGAATGGATCCATCCTGGGCTTGCCTGGGTAGGGTGCCTGATATACATGGAAGCCATAGAGCCATAGTGCAGGGCTCCCAGATGATCTAGCGCACAATTACGACGAGGATAGACTGTAATGGTCCTTGCGGCCTCAGGGACAGTCTTGCGCAGGTATATCAGGGCGAGAATGGCACAGCAAACAAATCGCAGGAACGCAGGCCAACTTGGAGCCAAACTGGGCCAGCAAGGATTGGGCATCAATGTGCCCAGAGAAGATGCTGTGCAAAAAGGAACGCAAGGTACGCCATAATGAGCTGATCCACGAGGCATCCGTATCATGTAACACGATGATTATAGGGTCTCTCAGAACTTTCACCAGACCTTGTTCTTTCAAAAGGGTTGTCGTCGAGAAATGGTCTCCGTTTTAGGTTGTGGTGGTTTTTTTTTTAAAATTATTTGTTCAACTCAGTGGCCTCATGGTTTTGATAGCTGCATGACCAGGCCTGACTGGTCGTTTTGCAACAAAAATCCATAGAAAGCTTGGAGAATTACTGATGTTTATGAATCTATTTCAAACGCACCACGTTCGACATCATGTGATCAATATTCAATATAAATATTGTGTCCAAATGTTGCTTATTCCAAGGATGCTGTTGGTTGCCTTTTCCCCAGTCCAGATTGCTGGACTCTGGAATACTCTTTATCTTTTTGGGTGTTTTTATTGTGTGGGAGATATTTGCGTGTTGGTGCAATAAAAACGTCGCGAGCCTCTTTTACTCTCATCGCGCAGAACGACAGTAAATGGAGATGAACCTGTTTCCTCACGGAGATAATATAAAGCGACAGTAATAAAGAAACATAGCGAATTTTTTCTTCGTGCTCCAACAAAGAAGACTCAGTCGGAAAAGAACGTTGAAGAGTATACGATCCATCAAACTTTATGAGGAGAGCCATGGAAGGGAAGGCCTGCATGTGCCAAGGGATGGCGGGAATATATTCGGAGCCCCAACGCGGAAGGTCTAAAGGCTCCGTGGCATTTGGAGACGAAAAGAGGGAAAGCTCGAGAGATCAACCTTCAGAGCATACCCCCACCACCTTTCGTCCTGACGCTAACAATATTTGCCTGCATGTCAAGGCGAAAGGCCTCTCAAGTGGAGCGGAGGGAAAGAACCATCATAATACGTTAAGGGAGCAAGCTTTTCCCGTTCATATTTTTCGAGTGAACTAAGTCCCCTTGAAGGTTGGTTGGGCTTAATTTATTGTGGTTCGCCTCATCAATTTCATTTCTAGGACGAAGAGGGAATTCATCAGCTTCTGGAGAGATCTCATATTCCATTATTAAGTCCAACTTATCACTACTCACTCTCAGGTGGAGAGGAGAGTCTCTGCTGGCATCTTGCAGAGCTAGCGCTCCTGGCTGCGACTGTCGTAAACCCAATCTGTTGGTGGGTTTCTTAGCGTGACCACCTAGACCAAAAGTTAGTAACCGGAAAATTGTCAAATTGATATGTACATTTGGTTTACCAATCCCCCTAGAAGTTGCCGTCAAAAGATTCACTGACGTGGGTTGGTACCTACCTACTTCACGTGGAAGATTTACGAGAGTCAGCAGAGGTAGGGGGTTCAATTCCGTTAGATGATGAATACCCAGTGTATATGGCTTACGCGTGAAAGTTGGGCGCCTGAAGCTCGCACGCCCTCTAATAAGCAAGTTAACCGCGATAAGTCATTTATTAATTCCTCGTAACTGATGGCGGCTGGTGGTCCCTTCTGCTACCCGCCAGGGGGTTCTTGATTCATATTAAAGACACGGGATAGAAACTAGGACGTTATTGTGTGTGGAATCGTTAAAAGTTGCCTCGGCATTCGCGTATATCAGTGCGAACTTCATGAAAGTGGTGGTCTCAGCACCTGATCCTCCCTTGCTCTTGGTTTATGGCCCGGGAGGATCGTAACCAGCCCTGCATTGCGCTTCAAGCGAAGAAGATTCACAGTCGGAAACTGACTGATGAAGTGACTTCTTTGGTTTATTTACAAAAATATTTTCCCCCGTACTTTCACCTATTACGTCTCAAATGTCATTGGGAGTTGTACTATTTTTAAAATGGTAATTCAAGTTATAAAGTAGTTAAAACATTAAGGGAGCCAAGCATTTGGGGTTTCAATTTTGGTTGGTTATTCTTTAAATAATCAACCTTTGTTTGCATGCAAAAAGTCAAACTCTACCAGAAAAATATTGTCCAAAATTTTTTTCTGGGCGTTCCAAGGTGTCTAGATCAAAAAAGTCAAATGTCCGTCCGCCGTCCACGCCAATTTAGGTAGTATAGAATTTTCTAAAAGTCTGAAATTTCGAACAGGGACCCGTTCCATGCTCCAATTGGTCCTTGAAAGTTTTCAGCCCGACCAGACCAAATTTGGGGTCAAAATGTGTTTTTCGACGAATGGATTTTCGAGATGTTTGGCGACCTAGGCGAGTGGGGTATCATTTTCCACTAAATTTTGAACGCTAAATCCAATAAAATGGGTTCGGGAACGATTGGCGCCTTTTGGATAAGGTTATGAGCTAAAGTGGGTGCCTATCTACCCATTTCGAATGTGTTTTCGAGATTCCTAGTACCTAGGCGTGTGGGGCATCATTTTCCACTAAATTTTGGACCCAGAATCGACTGGAATGGGTCCGGGACCCACCACACCCACTGCCCCCCCCCCCCCCCCATTTTCCCCATGTTGAAGAAATGAGTCCCTATGCGCCTGGTCCGAGGGATAAGCAATCTCTGTGAATGAATTGTTTTACCATTAACATTGTGGAATCGACCCACGGTTGGGATTTAGAGCGATCGCCCGACAAGGAGGCAGGGTATGGACGTAAACCGGTTTTTTGAAAATTGGTTTTCATGATTGTTACTCGAACGATCTCTTAGATAGCTAGAACTGCGTAGAAAGGGTAACTTTATGAAATAATTTAGAGCGATTTTTATTTTAATATGTTATAAGCCGAGACATTTTATTTGCAGCGATATTGATTGATGTTTGGATTTTGGATTCTGCTAGGTGTGGAGCCCGTGACTACAAAATACGGAAAGATGCTCTAGAAAGCATCCTGGCTGGCTCATCGTGTTTTTGATAAATTCCGAGGGCGTGCTCATGACTCGCATTACGCCGTTCCTGCAGTAACAACCGGCTCAGGAGATGAGGAAGGGTGAAATACTCTTCATTACCGAGTTTGTCACTTTTTTCGGCTTCAAGTGACTTCCTAAGCGCGCACAGAGATTCTCTTGAAAAGCGCTTGGACCTGATACGGTGTGTCTGAGGGTCTCGTTGATTATTAGGCTCGGAGCTCCCCACTCTAGTGCAGGGTCTCATTAGGTATTCCGAGATCCCTTCTCCCCTTCAATTCAAGCTTTTGTTTAATCTGGTTCCTCCCAACAGCTGATTCATCAGGATCACTCTCATCTAATTAGTTTATCTCTAGGAAGTATCGACGCTGATGCAGGAAGCAGAGCCGTGTTTGCTACCATCCACGCTTCCATTCGTAGAGAAGTCGTTCTTGAATCGTTTATTCTTCTTTGCTGCCCCCCCTCCCTGCCCCCTGCTCGGGAAAAAGCAATACCAGGTACACGTCCCCTCAAATACACGGATCTACCAGTATGTTGGACGCTGTAACGTAGCCCCAAGGAGGCGTCGAGGATAGCAAACCTCGAGAGACCCCAAGACCCCCAACATCCGGTTAGGAGGATTCCCAATAACTCGATTTACTCTAAGGAAACGGGAGCCTACGTGCCTCCCTTCAGCGAGTTGTACGAGGGTCCGAGAGTTCAATGTACCTACGGCCTTTGCCAATTTCAGAAGAGCGAAGAAATGGAAAGTAAGGTATTATTTTTCAAATAAATCACAAGAGGATTCCTTGGACCAGCAGCAGGAAACTCGATAGAATCGTCCAAAGTTTAGTGGAAAATGATACCCCACACGCCTAGGTATTAGAAATCGCAAAAAGCCACATTCAAAATAGGTAGAAAATAGGTAGATGGATACCCATTTTCGCCCATACCCTCTACAGGTGGGCACCAATCATTTCGGGACCCGTCTCATTGGATTCAGCGTCCAAAAATATAGTGGAAAATGATACCCCACACGCCTAGGTACCAGAAATCTCGAAAACACACATTCAAAATAGTTGGATAGGTACCCATTTTGACCCATAACCTCATCCGGTGGGTGCCAATCTCTCTGGGACCAGTCTCATTGGATTCAGCGTCCAAAATTTAGTGAAAAATAATACCCCACACGCCTAGATCGCCAAAAATCACGAGATTCATTCCTCGAATAACACATTTTGACCCCCCACCCACACTAAAATTTGTTCCGTTCGGGCTGAAACGTTTCGAGGGCCAACTAGAGGCCACTGGGAATGGGCCGTTGACCCAAATTTCATATTTTTATAAAATTGTCTACTACCAAAACAAGACCACACCGCCTACTCAAAAATGCCGATAATATCAAAACCTTCAACCCAAAATCAAAACACGAAATTGCCATTTGGAAAATATACTAACAATGTAGATTTTATTGAAATTTATAAGTTTAATTTCTTCACATTTACGTCCGTAACGTGTTTTCATGTCCATATTTATTAATTGTATTTTTATTCTTATTCTAAATGACATCTTCGCCCATTTCTGGGCGCTCCTGTAGGAAGTTGAGAATGGAATGAGTGATATTTTATTATCATCGACATAGGAATCTCTCGAACACAGGTCTAGCACATTCTTACGTTAATTTAGCACCTAAACTCAACGTATAATTTTCTTTTGGATTCGACCTGTTGTGCACAAAGCTGCGTAGCGTTCGTTTTCAATTTACGTGATAGCAATTTTTTACCACCCTTTCCGCTTTTTCAACATTCAAATTGAATTTCTCGTCGTCGGTCGTGGTTTACATTGATCCGTGTGATTATTTCACCCCGCGTAGTGCATAATGATTTCACTGGCGTTGTTTGGTTTGGCTCACAAACCTGTTTTCCGTCAAACATGAACCGTTCGTGTAGCCCGTTCAGCGTTGAGTTTCATCACTGGAGAAGCTTCTGGGTTCGTTGAATATTTGAACACCTGGTTCGCGCAATGGAGAGAGCGAGTAGGTAGTGGTGGAAGAGGGGGGCTCGTTTTTATGAGAATATTGACTCAACTAAGGCAGCAGGCCGAGAGAGGTTTGATAGAGCAAATCATGCTTCGAGCTAAATTCAATTGATTGGCAAACAGCTTCGTAAGTTCGACACCGGTCGCGTTGGTGATGGTGGTTGATGTTATTGAGTCGGGGTTCCTACTTACCTATAAATTTCGTTTCATCATTCATCGCCTCACATTCAAAGGATCGTGCTAAATTATTTGGGCTCATTGCTTCCCTCTAATAATATTTACCTATTATACACTTTATGACGTGCGGTCTCTCTTTCATGACTACTCCGCTTCATCTACCATACTTGGCACCATTCCCATTTTGAAAAGTGTTTTCGAAATTTCTGGTACCTAGGCGTGTGGGGTATCATTTTCTACTAAATTTTGGACGCTGAATCGATTGGAATGAGTCTCCATGCTCCTGGTCCGAGGAATAACCAAACCCTCTGAGAAAATTTGCAGCGTTTTATATTTTGAATAATCAACATATTTATGTTTTCATGCAAAAACTCAATCCACCGATTCGGCCCAAAAATTTTTTCTGGACGTTTCAAGGTGTCTGGATCTAAATTAGCAAATGTCCTTCCGCCGTCCACGCCGCCTTTGGTAGTAAAAATTTTTCCAAAAATCTAAAATTTGGGTCAGTGTCCCGTTTCCGACTCTAGTCCGCAAAACTCTTCAGCCCATCGGACCAAATTTGGGCGGAGTAGGGGTCAAAATGTGTCTTTCAAAAAATGGATTTTTGAGATTTTTTGCAATGTAGGTGTGTGGGGTATCATTTTCCGCTAAATCCTGGATGCTGAATCCAATGAAATGGGTCCCAGAACGATTGGCACCCACCGGAAGAGGTTCTGGGCCAAAATGGCTATCTATTACCCATTTTGAATAAGTGTTATCGAGATTTCTGGTACCTAGGCGTGTGGGTTATGATTTTCCACTAACTTTTGGACGCTGAATCCAACGAAATGGGTCCGGGAACGATTGGCGCCCTCTGGATGAGGTCATTGGTCTAAATGGGTGCCTATCTACCCATTTTGAATGTGTGTTTTCGAGATTCCTGATACCTTGGGGTGTAGAGTATAATTTTCCTCTACATTTTGAACCCTGAATCGATTGCAATTGGTCCACACCCACTGTTTTCCCCATTTTCCCCATGTTTAAGAAATGAGTCTCTATGCGCCTGGTCCGGTGAATAACCAACCCGTATGTAAGACTTGGCAGCGTTTTTTATTGCGTTTCATAGTGCTGCGCAGCATCAGTTTGACTGTTCATCCATTTAGAAGTCGAGCAAATTTGGCGAAGTTGAGTTTTCTCGGAGTACGACCGGTGAAATGAAGCGCCGTGCGTCGACTTGAATTCGGCCAGTCGAGTGTCGGAGGGTTGGCAACCGCGACGCACGGGGACGGGGGTGCGTGCGGACGTCGGTTGCCATGCGCCGGCTCCCCCGTCCCTTTCCGCCTCCACGGAGGCAGTTTACCGCGGAAGCCAGTTGTGTTCGGACCGCCGTTACCGCCGCGACCTCCCCAGCGCCGTTACCACCTTACGTTACCGTGTCGATGCTTTTACCGTGTGCGTGACTGTTCCCACCAAGCAACATGCTGGAGCTCTCCGCCTCCTCCGAACCGCCGTCGTCGCCTGATGAAGACGTACGTAGCGAGTGTGCTATGGAGAATTTAGCACCTGTTCTTTATTAAATGAATCTTTTAACAATTTTTTCGAAAAGTGACCTCCTCCCGTGAAGTTTTACTAAGGTTGTTCAAGTATAGTCGAAGAGAATGCTTTACTTCGGTCGTTCTGACGCTAGAAGTCATCATTTTGGATCCTTGGACCCAAAAAAGGAGATTCTTTCAATTTCGGTACTTATACCACGTCCTAAAGATCGCAATTTTGACGATTTCGCCATGATATCGAATCAGATTCCTAATGAACGAAGTTGAATTTTTAATTTTCATTTCTCGTTTCGAGTAGTCTCATAATAGAAACTTGGACTTGGACGGCCTCACGATCAGCCCGTCGGCGTGGTACATGTATATGCTGTAAGTGGGCTCAATCTTAACCAGCAAACAAGCAAAATTCATCCACAGTAGTTCATTATTCCTTCGAGTAAGATTAAGAGGAAAAAAGTGAGTGTCCCGGATTCAATGCAATCGATACAGCGTCCATAATTTAGCGGAAAGTGATAGATACCTCCCTCGCTAAACTCCCCAAAAAGTCCCAAATTTGGTCCGATCAGGCTGAACATTTTTGAGGAGGACCAACCATTGCCGGAAAGAGGTCTCTGATTGAAAAGAAAAAAAAAAAAAATTACGAAACAAATTATAACGAAATGTCTCTACATCAACTGAGACGAATGGACAAGAAATGGACGAATTGAACAAGAATGCAGCAATTTCGGTTGAATAAATGGGGAGCTTAACAATGCATAGAAATATAAAATACCGACATTGAGTTGAGTTGGGGTGAATCCACTAGGGAATGGGGACTACGATGAAAGGACTAAACGAATTAATTGGACTACAAGCAAATGATTATATTATCGCATGAATTATACCTACATGATGAACACCTGTGTATTATGGCGGCTATTTTTCCGCTGGTTGGGTTTTTGAATTTATTTTATTACATTTTTATTATCCAACCTGGTCCCCGAAAAATCATTTTGTTGCACTTTCAACGTATTCCTCTAAAAATTATGATTTACTCCGATCATTTTCTTATTTTTGAATTCGACCATTAAATCGAGCAAATTGAGTTTACATTAACGATTCTCGACGTTCACTAACGTCGCCCTCGGATGGGATATTGCATATATCAAAGGTCCCCACGATTGGCTGGGTCATCGTCGGGGTTTGTTTGCTCTGCCGAAATTGGAGGAAGGGAAGGTCAATAGACAGGAGTCAATAATTCATTTGAATCAGTGTACTGGCGCTTTGCAGTGGAGGGGGGGGGGGAGGTTTGTATCGAAACTAATTGAAAGGGCTCAGCCCTACTAACCCGACACGCTCATGACGGTGGATCTCAGCTTAGACGATGTGATGACTGCTCTTGAAAATTACGAGTAAAATGTACAGAGAGTCCATGCTTTTTCGCTGAAGGTCATTTGGAGTGCAATTTTTGGTTGGTTATTCCTTGAATAAATAAATAAAAAAGTCAATGTCTTCGATTGACCCAAAATTTTCAAAAAAGTCAAATGTCCGTCCGCTGTACGCCGTCCATGCCGACTTTGGTAGTAGAAAATTTCCTAAACATCTGAAATTTGGATCAGGGATCCGTCCCCGACTTTAGTTGGTCCTCAAAACTTTTCAGCCCGATCGTACCAAATTTAGGCGGGGTAGGGGTCAAAATGTGTCAAAGTGAGGTATCGTTTTCCACTAAATTTCGGACGCTGAATCCAATAAGACGATTACCTACCACCAGGAGAAATTATGGGTCAAAATGGGTACCTATCTGCCCATTTCGAATCTGTGTTTTCGAGATTTCTAGTACGTAGGCGTGTGAGGTATCGTTTTCCACTAATTTGTGGGCGCTGAATCGATTGCAATGAGTCTCCATGCTCCAGGTCTGAGGATCTTCTATTGACTTCGACCATTTATAAAATATTTGTTCAACTATTGAGAGACTGGGCAATTTGAGAGTCGAGATTGCGTTTTGGTTGGTTATCCTTGAATAATCATGTTTTCATGCCAAAAATCAATCTCCCCGATTCGGTCTGAAATTCCCCAAAATCTGAAATTTTGGTCAGGGACCCGTTTCTTGCTCTTGTTGGTCCTTGTAACTTTTCGGTTCGATCGGACCAAATTTGGGCGTGGTAGGGGTCAAAATGTGTGTTTCGAAAAATGGATTTTCGAGATTTTTGGCAATCCAGGCGTATGGGGTATTTTTTCCGCTTAATTTTGGTCGCTGAATCCAATGAAGTGGGTCCCAGAACGATTGGCGCCCTCTGGATGAGGTTATGTGTCAAAATGGGTACTTATCTACCCATTTCGAATGTGTGTTTTCGAGATTTCTGGAACCTAGGCGTGTGGGGTATCATTTTCCACTCAATTTTGGACCTTGAAGCGGTTGGAATGGGCCGGGACCCGCCACATCCCCTATTTCCCCCATTTTCTCTGTCACGAAATTAGTCTCCATGCGCCTGGTCCGAGGAATAACCAACGCGTGTGAATGAATTTGCAGCGTTTGTTAGTTTGTCTCCTTGGACCAGAACTGATCCACTTGAAGAGATTAGCTATTATTTAGCTTGACGACTTGAATTTAGCTTCATTGCGACCGGTGCAGATGTGCCCAACTATGACCGACTGTGTCGGAGAGGAATTCGATCCCGTCTTTGGTGCTGATTGATTGTTACGAGCCTGCTAATTTCGCAACAACACCAACGCCATCATTTGAGTCTGACCAGAGTAGAGCAGAATATTGTGAGTTTACTGATAATACCTACGAGTACCACTGACGTTTGGTAATAGAGGAGAAGGATGAAGTAAGAACAGGGAAAGTGACGTGGATGATTCAGAAAATAACATATTATTGTAATGGCGACGGACAAGATTATTCTTTGCTAAATGAGTATTCGAGTCAAGGAAGCGTGGTCTGCTGGCCCAACAACGCACGCGCAGAAGAGATCTTCCGGACGAGGACATTGAGGGACTGCTGTGTCGTCCTCGCACAACTGCGGCTGCTGCTGACTTACGCAGTGTTCCAACATCCTTTCCTCGGAATCAGCCGGTATCGAAAACCCCACTCGAATTGATTTCGATTTGTCACCAAATATGAAGCCATTTTTCTCGTTGATTAGGTCACTGTATCTTATAAATCGAGTCCACCCGTGCGTGTCGCCGTACGCTTGGTACGCTGTGAACGTCCATCGACGTATTTTATTTTCGGGTTTCTTGTTCAGTATGAAAACTTCGCCTCTGGGTTCCCGAGGGCCGTTAACATCCAAGTAGACTAAGTACATGGAAACGAAACCCGCGTTATGTGACCCATCGCCACCAGGGTATAACTGCATGCGCCAAGTTTCCGTAGCGTTGCGAAAACTTATTTCATACTTTTGGGATTCCAATCCGACGTAAGCGTACGTTTGGTAGCTCTGCAACTGGTTGGCACCACTTTGTAATAGCTTCAACTCGATTTCCCACGTTTTCGTCACCAGCAGTTGCTCCGCAGGCTGAAAAGAACAGACGAAGAATTTTTGTAACAATTCTTTGAAGGGCTCTTTGTGGTCTAAAATGTACATTATGTGTCCACGAGAGAGTTCGCACAGCCGAGAGCCGAATCAAACAGACCAAATCTTCAACATGATCACAGTTTACAAAGAAATATGGAATCAAAAATGTCTTTGGTACGAGTACGAATGAACAGATACTTTTACGTTGATCTCCATTAGCGAACTTACTGGGTGGTTGGGATCAGTGGGTAATTGCACGCCAAATGTAATCATATTGTCAACGACAAAACCGTTCGCAGGATTGAGCAGGTACTCTTTGGGAATGAACTGTCCTATTCCATGTCTTTCGCTGTACCCAGGCGGAAACTCTTCGTAAAGCCATCGCCTCAGATTACATCTCGGATCTTTGTTCACGATGAAAATTTCAACGAACGGTTTGGTCGTGTGATTCCCATTATAATACAGGAACAGAGACACGAATTTGTCGTTGTAGAACCCGTTGGGGAAAAGTGCCAAGCGCCATTCTTCCTTTTTATTGCCTTTGGAAACCACGTATTTCGGAGATTCCGAAGCTATTTCGTCCTCGCCATCCATGGCGCCGTACGTCAGGTCAAGGGCATGTATTCCTACGTTCCACGTATGAGTTACGGTGGCTTCTTTTTGCTCGACCTGTGGAAGATGAAAATAAATTAATCCAAAAATTTATTTCGTACCAGTTTGAAAAAAAAGTTTGGAAAATGGGGGAAACAGTGGGTGTGGTGGGACACGGACCCGTTCCAATCGATTCAGGGTTCAAAATTTAGTGGAAAATGATACCCCACACGCCTAGGTACCAGAAATCGTGAAAACACCCATTCGAAATGGGCAGATGGGCACCCATTTTGATCCATGACCTCATCCAGAGGGCGTCAATCGTCCCGGAACCAATTTCATTGGGTTCAGCGTCTAAAATTTAGTGGAAAATGATACCTCTTACGTCTAGAGCGCCAAAAATCTCGAATATCCAATTTTAGAAGTACACATTCGGACCCCTACCCCGTCCAAATTTGGTCCAATCGGGCTGAAAAGTTTCGAGGACCAACTACAGCCGAGAACGAACTCCTGACCCAAATTTCAGATGTTTAGAAAATGTTCTACTACCAAAGTCGGCGTGGACGGCGGTGCTGAAGGAGGGCTGTTTTCAGGCCCAGAAGGGTGGTAGGGTGTGGTCTCTGAAGAATATCAAGGGAAGCCACAGTCCCTATCTCTCCAACCAGTAGTTAGAGGCATTTGTGAGCAAGAACCCTCTCCCCAGTGACTGTTATCACGCGTCCACAACCATGCTCCTTCCACCCTTTCCCCCCCGTGCTTGCCCTTCATATTCTGGCCGTATTCTACAACAACAACAATAATACTAAGGACACCCACCTTTCCCTTCGTTTGGCGTTGTACGTAAGAATTCGGGATCCGAAGTCCAAACACTGTCTCTCCTTCGTCCACAAACCCATTCGCCGGGTTCTTCAAGACGTCTCTGTCAATCAAACATCCCCAAGCCGAACCGATGCCTTCTTTGGTGACGTAGTGCCAATGGCGCACAATATTCGCTTGCCTGGCGTTTTCCACGAATAGCTCCAAGTAGCCGACATCTTGTGTTCCTCCGTAAGTGTTGAGTTCAATCTCCGTGCACACTCTAGTATTTGAGCTACCAGTGGCGTTGCTCTTCCCTCTTCCCTGTGGGTACAAGCTCAAAGTCCACGAAATGAGTTCGCCCTTCGTTTCGTGCGTGTAGAATTTGGACGACTGTGAGGATATTCCGATTGGCACGTTCATCATGTTCTCTCCCACTGGCCACAGGAATGTTTCGTGATCTTCAGGTTCCTGAAAAATTGAAGGCATTCACAAAATCTAGAATAAACTCTCGAATCAATTTTAGTCAGTGTCAGCACTTACTGTGAAAGGTGCAGGTTCTGTTGAGAATCGCACTTCAAACTTAATCTTGTTGTTGAAGATGAAACCTTCACTCGGATCCAGAAGGGTCTCTAACTGGCAGAAATCCGTCCATCCGTTCATCTGAATGACCCGACCATAAGTGAAGTTCGATATTCTCTTGATATTGTCCAGTGGATCCCAGTTGAGGAGGGTCGCTTCGAGTTTTGGACGTGTTTCGAAATTATTCCGCGACACCAGAAGGAGTGAGACGTTTCCATTTTGCTTCAGTCCTTCTCCATTCGGGTAAAGGCGAAGATGGTATCGTTCTTCGAGAGCGACGTCCCAAATTGAAAACTTGGGTGACTCAGTGTAGAACCCGTTTGAGGCTCCTTTTAGGAGTGCCACGCCCACTTCCCAAATGTGGATTTCATAGTTGCCTTCATGTGCCTGTGGAAATACAATCACCGGAGGAACAACATACCAACTCTCTTGATTATTATTAATCCACGATCAGTTCTGGAAGTTACATTATTTCTGTTGTGTTGGGTTGCCCATCCATCACTTCATACGTTGGTTAGGGTTGTTTTTAAACAGGTCGCCAGTTCTTCTTATTCACATATTTTATTTCATATACGACGTTTCGCCAGGGCCATCATCAGGCATCCTCGTATTGGCAACTGGTCTCCAAAGCCAAGGTGTATAGTTACACCTAAAAAATTAATGACGATCTGAATATCATCCTACAGGGCTTTGGAGACCAGGTGCCTGACATCATCAGGCATCAACCCTCTTGTTGGCAACTGGTCTCCAAAGCCAAGGTGTATAGTTACGCCTAAAAAACTAATGACGATCTGTATATCATCCTACAGGGCTTTGGAGACCAGGTGCCTGGCATCATCAGGCATCAACCCTCGTATTGGCAACTGGTCTCCAAAGCCAAGGTGTATAGTTACGCCTAAAAAACTAATGACGATCTGTATATCATCCTACAGGGCTTTGGAGACCAGGTGCCTGACATCATCAGGCATCGATCCTCGTATTGGCAACTGGTCTCCAAAGCCAAGGTGTATAGTTACGCCTAAAAAACGAATGACGATCTGTATATCATCCTACAGGGCTTTGGAGACCAGGTGCCTGACATCATCAGGCATCGATCCTCGTATTGGCAACTGGTCTCCAAAGCCAAGGTGTATAGTTACGCCGAAAAAACTAATGACGATCTGTATATCATCCTACAGGGCTTTGGTGCCTGATGATGCCAGGCCTGGCCCTGGCAAAACGTCGTAAATGAAATAAAAGATGTGAATACGATGAACTGGCGACCTGTTTAGAAACAACCCTAACCAACATACATTATTTCTGCCTGTAATTCGTGATTCACAAGTCTCTCATTTTGAACTTTACGTGCACTTTGCCAACAACTTACCTTATCTGGTTGATCGGCAGAACGGCAGATAGAGAATATCGAGGGAATACACAAGAGAATTGACCACAAGAACGCCATTATATCAGGAGTCCACGGCTACCCAGTGCCAAGAACTGGCCTGTTTAGGAAGGAGCCGCACATGCAAGGACGCTGGAGGGGGGCAGGTAGAGCAGGTCCGGTCACCTTGAACTGACTTGGTTGTGACTTATCCTCTCTTCCTGTGAACAGGCTCGGGCTCTCTCTTTTGTTCAACATACGTAATTAATTAGAACAAGGGCTAGGATCGGGGCAGCTGTATATCAATTTAATATGTCCAATTATCATTATTACATTTAATTTGAGTCCTTATATAAATTACATTAGCTCAATAAGTGAGGTAATTCCTTATTTACAACGCATGTATTCAGAAGGCTGTCGGAGCCCCAACTGAGGTATTTTCGCCGTTTATCGATCGTCAATCGTCAGCCAATAAAGAAGTAGTTCATTTTCATCTGTCTCGCATCGTCGCTCTCAATCACCAAACAGGGACAAACGGCATTCGAAAACGAGATGAATTGACACAATCTTGGTACCTAGTCCAGGCGTCTTGTGTCGAAAACGCATTATAGAGGTTAGTTTTGGAACCGTTGGCGATTAGCAGGAGTATGAGTAGAGGTTCATGTCATGAATACGAGCAGTTTTGAAGATGATCCAAAGACAACTGAGCAGCTTTATGTAACCAACACTAAGGAAGGAAGAGGTGATAAAATGTGAAACCAATTCATCGATTTATCGATATTCGAGTATTATCGATATGAAAGTATTTTTTCAATTTTTGGTTGGTAATTCCTTGAATAGTCAACCTATGTTTTCATGCAGAAAGTCAATCTCTCCGGTTCGGTCCAAAAAAAATTTCTGGACGTTTCAAAGTGTCTAGATCAAAATTAACAAAAATGTCCGTCCGCCGTCCACGCCGATTTTGGTAGTAGAAAAAATTTCTAAAAATCTGAAATTCGGATCAGGGGTCCGTTCCCGGCTCTAGTTTGTCCTCGAAACTTTTCAGCCCGATCGGACCAAATTTGGGCGGTGTAGGGGTCAAAATGTAGTTGTATTTCGAAAAAAAGAATTGAGGAAAATGGAGGATCAAAATCACTTACCAGCGGAAGTACAAAACGCTGCAAATTCTTTCACACGGGTTGGTTATTCCTCGGACCAGACGCATAGAAACTCATTTCTTCAACATGGGAAAAATGGGGGAAACAGTGGGTGTGGTGGGTCCCGGACCCATTCCAATCGATTCAGCGTCCAAAATTTAGCGGAAAATGATACCCCACGCGCCTAGATCGCCAAAAATCTCGAAAATCCATTTTTCAAAATACACATTTTGACCCCTACCCCGCCCAAATTTGGTTTTGAGGACCAACTGGGGCCGGGAACAGACACATGACACAAATTTCAGATTTTTAGAAAATTTTCCACTAACAAAAACGGCGCGGACGGCGTAAGGCAGTCAGAAATTTGATTTTTTTGATGTTGACTCCTTGAAACGTGTAAACAAATTTTTTTGGGCCGAATTGTTGACCTTTTGCATGAAAACATAGGTTGATTTTCTCCGTCTGTGCCCTGGCAGCTATTTACCTTGGACGTTTTTCGCACAATATCTCGAATATGTGTAGTCCAGTGGATCAAAAATCACTGAAAGGACCGAGATTTTGTGACACAATGGACCACCGTAGTCCAATAGTTTTTAAAGAAATGAAATGGGCGAACACACTCGCGATGTATTCGAACACTATTCTTCGTGTTGCCTAGGAAACCTGCAATACCAGGAGTCTTTATGGCGGGCTGTGGGTTGACGTGAGATGCAGAATGATACTGCCATCAGCAGAACGATTGCGAAACCCAAGAGAGAGGAGGCTGCATTGCGTACATTTGGTTTCAGATTTAGTCTAAAAGATTCCTCTCTCATGAGAGACCTGTATAGAAACCTGTATACTGTTCAATCAACCGCTCAAGAGTGGGAAGACGCAGTCACAATCCTGATAGGAACAGACGATTGCTTCTTTTATTCAGAAACACGGAGATTTAAAAAGAATGCGTCATTGTTTCAGTTGTAGATCAGGGCACCTTCTGCCATTTAACATTTTTCGGATTTTCCTTGTTGTTAACGCTCTTTTGGGCTCTTCCGTTTAATCTCTATGCCATCGAACTCACCAGGTTTTCTTCTCTTTGCAGGTGCGGACGTTGTTCGTCAGCGGTCTCCCCATGGACGCCAAGCCCAGGGAACTCTACCTTCTCTTCAGGGCTTACGAGGTGAGTCAACGTTATCCACAATTTGTCGACGTTCGTGGTACACTCCTCGTGCGACGTTCAATTCCATTCTTAGAGGGCTCTGCTTGTTCAAAATGAAGGTTTAATGAGGAGCTTCACTTTGCGGGCTTCTCTCATCGCACCCAAAGATATGGGGTTCCTTTCGTTTCACCGGCATCGTCGGTAGAATCCATAAACGAGGCAATCCCATCGAGAAGAGCTCTTGGAACGATTATTACCGTACATTAAGCAAACATCGTCGCTGGCGGTAAAGCCGAAGGGGTGGCTCCAGCACACGCTTCCAAGAAACTGGTTACGTATGGATCGCAACCCTGCGCTGTTTGCCCCTCGGGGTATTGAATGGCAAACAGATCCTTCGATCTAGCGACAATTTAGCAAAGAAGCCTCTTTCCCACGAGTCCTTGGTTTGTTCTTTCAGCATGACATACTCAAATCCTCCACTCGGAAGACACTAACCTGAAAAACAAAACAAATTCTTCCCGGAGTTCTTGATTTTTCTTATCATCCCAAGATCTGAATCGATTCAGCTGTTCAAACTTACACTCGCTTAAGGGGCCTAAATAAAACTCAAAAACATCAAATTTTGGTTCATCATTCGTATTGCTGCAATTATTGGTGACACATCATTATACCCCTGTAATAAGAACATTCAACCCTTTTCGTCCTATAGTGCAGATTAAGAATAAGATTACAGCCCCCGATCAATCCAATGTTGAAACAATCAATGGCGATTTTCTTCAAATTTTTATTTTATTATTATAATTTTTTTTCTTTTTTAATTTATTTTTTACTAGACAAATAGACGAGTCATGCATTATTCCAACAGAAACCAGAACCAGTTTGTGTGAGAATTTTCCAAACATTTATGGTTTGGTACGCGATTTTGCGATACTACTAGTCCGATAATGGTATCGATATTTTTCATCCAATATTATGATTGGGTCATCGACGCTTGAGTCTCCGATTCGATACCAGATGATCGGACATTTCCATTCGTTCGTAATCAACGGTATAAAGTAGCATTTGATTTTTGTATCGTTACCCAATAATGTGATGTCTCTTCGACTGTGGTTTTGATACTGGAGTAGTAAAGCAAAATCTTCTGTCTATCCTCACAAGACGCCTAGTGCAGTCGACCTCTCCTTCAAGACTTTCCAGTTGTACTGGTTTAGTATTGAGCCGGCGCTACACGATGCTACCAACACCTTCCAATGTTGGTAGCATCGTGTAGCCGACCTTTGAACGTCCATCGTCCAAAGGCTAGCGTCCAATGTTGGCGTTGGAGGACGATCTCTCTGGCAATGGTCTTCGCCCACAAGTCAAAGGAATGAAGGGTCCAAGAAGGGTCACCTTCCGAAAAAAGAAGGGTCCAACGTGGGGGGAGGGGGGATGTTGGAGGCTCGTTTCTTCGAACATGGAGGCTTGATCACCATTCACACCTTCAAATTGCTCGACCTGGATCGCACTGGACAATTGCCACCGTCGACAATACCGTGTAGCTGGGGATTTTGCTCGAGTCACTTGTCCAGTGCGGTCCAACGTTTGCCGCAACGGATGTGTATCACCAAGAACATCCGACACTGTTAGTTTCATGGAATAATTGCATCAATCTATTTACTGGGAGAATTTATGACATGAAAGAAGAGGGTGAAATGAAAGAAGTCCGTAATTTTTCAGTCCGAAGATTTCATCGCTTCGGCCGGGTACACACGTTGAGGATTCCGGAGAGGATTCCGAAGAGGGATTCCTCTGAGGAAAACCTCTGAGGCGGCCGGAGCCGGACGGAGCATCCACACGTACGGGAAAACCAGGAGGCTTCGGCCAGAGGTTTCGACACGCGAGAGGCCTTTCGAGAAAAACTGTGAAAAAATTAACGGGGAACGACCACTGTGACGATACTCGAGCGATACCTACAACCGATCACCTCATCCACACGTGAAGGAAGGGGTTCAATTCCGGGAACCGGAACCCCGGCCTCAGGTGGCCTTTCCAAAAATTGGAAAGGCCTGGCGGCCTGTTCGGTCCGCCTCAACTGAAGGCCTCGACCCGTCCACACGGTCCGTCGGCCGGAGAGGAATCGATCAACGAGGAATCCTCTCCGGAATCCTCAACTTGTGTACCCGGCCTTCGAGTATTGCTGGCCTCTGATTTCTGAAGTTCACGACGTCCTGATTTTCCCATATGTCAGAGAACCATAGTCATTGAACCACTTGATCAATTGAGAATCCCAGTTATACATAATGTCAGGCTTATTTGAGTGGAGCGAATGTAAGCACCAGATCTTGGGTAGCCTGTCGGGGTTCATTCCGACAATTATCAACCACCCGCCGGTTGCTGCCTTGAAATTTTGACTTATGGAGTGGCTCAGGTTACATTTCAATCTGATGGCGTGATCTGAAGTGTTCTTGGAGAGGAACAAAAACGCCTTAAACTTTGTGCAGCAACTGTAGCAATTGCAGTTTCTCCCTTTTTGACGGCTTGGCTGGCATTCGTCCCAAAGAGCCCTGATGAGGAGAATGTAACTCCTAGGTACTCAACGGTGTTAACAATCCTCAGCTCATTCTCACCGCAGAAAAACATGTACCTTCCCGACATGAAAGGTCGGATTTCGCATGATTCATTTTGAGGCTGATGCACTTGCAGTACTCGTCGAGGGCTTCCAAGATCTTAAGTTGATAACTGAACGTCAGAGAGCACAAGTTATTCGCGTAGGTAGTTGTCACATTCTGGAACGATCGCTCGTTTTGGTTGGTTATTCCTTGAATAATCAACCTACGTTTTCATGATAATGGTCAACCTCTCCGATTCGGCTCAAATTTTTTTTCTGGACGTTTCATGATGTCCTGATCAAAAAAGGTCAATGTCCGTCCGCCGTACGCCGTCCGCCGTCCATTGTCCACGCCGTTTTTGGTAGTAGAAAATTTTCTAAAAATCTGAAATTTGGGTCAGGGGTCTGTTCCCAGCCGAGATGGGTCCTCGAAACTTTTCAGCCCGATCGGACCAAATTTGGAGGGGGTAGGGGTTTTTTGAAAAATGGATTTTCGAGATTTTGGGTGATTTAGGTGAGTGGGGTGTCATTTTCCACTAAATTTTGGACGCTGAATCCAATAAAATGGGTCCCAGAACAATTGGCACCCGCTTGAAGAAGTAATGGGTCAAATTGGGTATGTATCCACCCATTTTTTATGTGTCAGGATTTCTGGTGCCTAGGCGTGTGATATATGATACCCATATTCCACTAAATTTTGGACCCTGAATCGATTGGAATGGGTCTGGGACCCGCCACACCCACTGTTTCCCCCATTCGAGGAATAACCAACCCGTGTGTAAGAATTTGCAGATTTTTTTTCACCTAAAACGTTATTTTCACCCTATGTCACAAAAATAAATTTGAATATACCGTTGGGAAACTGGTATTCTGAGAAAGTTTTTCTACGAATAAACAGGGAATTTTTCAGGGGGAAAATGATTCTTTCACCCGGATTAATGTTGACAAGGTTTCATAATTTTTTCAACTTTAGGCTGAATTAGTGAATACAGTACTCAATTATTGGAGACGTTGAGGGGCCCATAAAAAGGGAACTTTGACGCTCTTTTCAACGGTATACTCTGATTTGAGAATCTCTCGTAAATTAAGGTAGTTATGGACGTTTTAGTTTCACTAGGTCAAAAACACGGAAAATAGTCTAAATCGTGAATAACTCTAAAAAAAAGTCTTTGAGACATTTTTTGTTTGTAAATGAGTCGTATAATCGACCCCTTCAATATTGTTAACCTTATTGGTCAACACCCTGAATAGTCGATATTATTCGTCTTGTAACGCGAACAAAGAAAACATCCTACTTAACATGATGTTTTCAATTTTCTATCGGTACTGCCGAATTGAGTTGCTTACTACATCTCCAACACATTATCTTCACTCCTATCCGTTGAAATTCCAAGCTAGGAAGCGGTTCGTCGTAGAAAAGAGCGCGTAAAGTGCTGATTGTGACGAACTGATGACGTTTACTGACTTGCAAAACTCATTGGTGACGAATCATCATTATCATCTGAGACGATTTTTTTCTCACATCGATAACAAAAGGCAACTTTTATTCGTAATAATGTTGGAGAATTAATAAATAAATTATGTTGATCTGGGATCAATCAAGGCCTCTTTCAGGTCCGTATAATTAGTAAATAAGCTGCCGTGAGATTTCAAACAACACCAGGTCTCAGCAACTATTTTATGTTGTACTAGT
>CM034001.1:12322956-12357204 GCA_019603395.1 Cyrtorhinus lividipennis
TTTAAAAAAGGTTCGGAAGTAAAAATTCATGGGTTACAGCTATTATGAAATATTACTCGAATATTTAAAATGAATTTCTAGTTGATATGAGGGACCTGAATTGTCTCCTAATATAGCTTTTTGGGTTGAATATTCTCAAAAACAAGATGTCAGTGGTATGTTAGCCAGTGAGCACAAAAGATTCATTTTATTAAGAAAATTAGAGAAAAAAAACTATACTTAACAATGACCAAAAGCATAAATAAAACGGGAAATGATATGAGATGTCCTTCAGTAAAAAAAAATCTGCATAAATGAATTTCGAACGAGTAAGCACAGCAAAGAATATATATTCAATTTTAGGCTCACAGGTATATGGACTTACAAACGAAGAAAACCTGGAAAGGGATTTTGTACCATGAAAATCGCCTTTGTTTGTATCGTCGAAGAAGTTTCAGGATTTATGCCTTTTCCCTCCCTTCAAAGTTCATTGGAAGGGAATATTGATGCAGACATTACATTTGCATTAGGGGTTTCCCGTCTTTTGTATGCATAATTCATAGACCAAAAAGGGTCGGCCACTGCATGAGGGTAATATTTATTGTTGATTGGAACTTCAGAGTTAGTTTCCGAGTAGATTTTAGCAATTTTTAGCATGTATTGTGGTAGTTGTTCACGCAAATTCTTTGAGAAATTTTCTATTCAATCGCGCAATACATGGTCCTTCAGCAGCACTGGAGACAAAAGGAAGTCGTCTCGATTAGCATCTCAGATCCTTACCTCCACAATCCACCATGGGGCCTCGAGCTCGTAACATCAGTTTGTTTTCCCAGTTAATTGCAGGTTTAAGATATTCCCGGCTTGTATCCCCCTTGTCCGCAAAAGCTTTTTTTGGTTCAGTCATAATTTGTGTTTCATTTTGTCTTCATGGATATTAAATATGCTCGGTACTTCAAAGACAGTCTAAGCAATTCCAAGGCCCCAGGTGGTTTAAAGTGCGGCGAGAGCGAAGGACTTCCTTTTGTTCAGTCTTCGTGACAAACAGCAGTGAGATTCATGTTGGGGATCGATAAGGTTTTCACTTTTTAAGATTTTGCAGATGTGGCGTAAAGAAAAGAAGAAGAAAAATGTAACAGAAGGAATGAAGGGACAATTTCGAGTTTACTCGTTCATGGCACGCGATGCAATTTTACACTTGTACCTGGGTCAGGCAAAAGAGAAATGAGGTAGAAGGAGAAAGAGGAGAAAAAGTAGCGATTAAAAACAAGCGCCGAATTTTAAGAAGGTTCATCATGCAGTCATTAGGGGGTCAGAAATGAGACGGAAAAAAGTGCCGGTATGGGTTTAATGACGTTACTTCAAGTTTTGAGGTGGTTTTATGGAAAGAGCCGCTTCACTTGAGCCAAACAAAGATGATTATATTCCTGTAAAAACAACTTTTCAACACTATTCAATTCGAAAAGGGCTTTATTGTTTGGGGAATGTCTAATATAAACGGCCTGCGCTCCAACATTCTAATTGTACTTCTTTGTATACAGAAAACATGAAGACTTGATGAATGTCGAATAATGGACAATACTTATTAGTTGAAGAAAATTACTAATTATCTATCAGATCTTGGTTACAGTTTGAGATCTTAGCAGCAGCAGTGGAGATATCTGTGGTCTTTTCCGAGTTGTTTTCTTTGTGGAATTCACTTGATTGAAATAGTTTATAGCTGCATTCCGAGGTTATTTTGTTTCTTTAATTTCTGTATTTAGCCACTGGAAGGCAAGCTGCTTGAAGCAACAGTGATTTATTTTGTTAGGAACAGAGTATTCGTTAGGGATGACACATCACGTCAATTTTCGATCTAACACGTGGATTGATGTGGTGGGAAAAGTCCGCCTCGTAAATCGCTTGTTTGTTATGAGGCCGAGAGCCGAGGAAGAGCAATTTATCCGAGCGGGAACGCCCGCGAGGTGCCAATATTATTTATTTGAATTTCCTGAGCGCGGAGGAGGGCAGCTTCGTAACGAACCATGACATTGGTCTCGGGTACTCTTCGGTAAACAGGTCTTTTACAAGGCAGTTCGAACCAAGGAAGGCCACGGGAGGGAGGCGATCACGAGAGTCGTGACCCATGTGAAAAGGCGTTGACTGGGCACCAACACACGAACTATCACAAATTATTATCCGAGGCCGTTCTTCCTCTTGTCTTCGAAGCTATGCCACAAGGCTCTGCTCACCGACCAAGTACCACGTGGTTCTTTACCTCAAGAAAGCCTGATTTTAGTCAAAAAGTACGAAGAGTCAACGAAGCGAGAACTCTTATTGATGTACCTCCTCGATCTAGAGGGCCATAAGGAGCTCGTCAGCGGATAAAATCCTGCAAGAAGGATCGATTTCACGCTCGACCTGTCACTTTCATGGGTAAAGTATAGCCAATGTAGCGAAGGTTAGCCATTGTGAAGAAAAAACAAATCAACGCTAAAACGCCGAACTATATGGTGTAGCTAACGTAGTGGTATTGACTGCCTTTACTTGGAGCACTAAAGGCCAAACATTTCGTTGACTCCTCACCAGCACTTTGCTTCACATATTTGTTGAAAAACTCTGCAAATCCTTTCACAGGAGTTGGTTATTCCTCTGACCCGATGCATGGAGACCCATTCCAATCGATTCAGCGTCCAATAATGAGTAGAAAACGATTACACCCCACGCTATTTCGGAAATAGCGAGGGGAAAATGAACAGTGGATGTGGTGTGTCCGGACCCATTCCAATTCGATTCAGCGTCCGATTTAGCGGAAAATGATACCCCACACGCGTAGGTACCAGACATCTCGAAAACACACGTTCGAAATAGGTGAATAGATACCCATTTTGACAGTTAGAATTTTGATAAAATTTACACGATGTTTTTCGAAAATTTACAATTTTTGTGAAAATGAAACGCGTACAACCGATGTTATCTCTAAAAAATGCGGGGCCAAATCCTTGATGTAATGTTTTTTGAGAACTACGAATTCATTTGTGCGATACTGCAACTTACTGCAACCACCTCGAGCCGCGAGAAAAAGCTGATGGAATCGTGAAAAGCCTTTAATAACTCGGATTCTTTGTGAAGATCTCTCCATCTTCCGTTGATGAGCCTGCAAGGCCTCAAAGCGGCCGCCACCGTCTAATTACTCTCTCCGAATAACGAGAATGAGCTCATCGTAGCAAAACGTACCTGAAGCAGCGTCACTTGTAATTCTCAAGTTGGCTTGAAGAGAAGTTTCGCCTCTTTGCTACAGAAACACCTTGTGGTTGGTAGAATGAGTCGGTAAATTAACCGGGGTGATTAATTTCGCGAAATCACAGAGTTGGGTTCAATTTCCGCTTCGGCTGATGTAAGTTTCTCTCAGACGGAACTTTTTGGCTTTTGGCGGAATTATTGCTCTGATGAGCTATTTATACTCAGCTGACATCTTCTGCGTTTTCTGTATTTAGTTGATAATTGAAATCTTTGTTTACAAATAATGAGCAAGTCGTCCACACGGTAAAACTGCTTTAAAGAACGCTGAATTCCACATAATTATTCTTTGAATCATGAGTAGAAGAAAAACAGTGAGTGTGGAACGTCCTGGACTCATTCCAATTGATTTAGCATCCAACAGTTAGCAGAAAATGATACCCCATACGCGTAGGCACTC
This sequence comes from Cyrtorhinus lividipennis, assembly GCA_019603395.1. Classification (NCBI taxonomy): domain Eukaryota; kingdom Metazoa; phylum Arthropoda; class Insecta; order Hemiptera; family Miridae; genus Cyrtorhinus; species Cyrtorhinus lividipennis. Next base: position 12,326,612 of record CM034001.1, read on the forward strand.
AAGAATCAACCAAACAGAAACGTTAAGCATAACAATTACACTAATAACATGTGTACGTAATGACAAAAAAGAAAAACGCCGCGAATTCTTTCATAGGGGTTGGTTATTCCTCGTACCAAGAGCATGGAGACTCATTCAGAGTCCAAAATGTAGTGTAATATGATACCCGACTCGCCCTAGGTATCAGAAATCTCGAAAACCCACTTCCGAAATGGGTAGATAGATACCCATACTCCCTTCCAGTGGGCACCAATCGTTCCGAGACCGGTCTCATTGGATTCAGCGTCCACAATTTATTCGAAAGTAATACCTACACGAAAATACTCGGAAATTTATTTTTCGAAAAACTCATTTTGACCCCTATTCCCCTATATATGGCCCGATCGGGGTGCAAAGTTTAGGACCAGCTAGAGCCGAAAACGGTTCCCTGACGAAAATTTCAGAATTTTGGAAATTTTTCTACCATCAAAATCTGCGGACGGACATTTGCTTATTTTTAAAAAAATGTTGGGCCTAATCGGAGAGATTGATTTTTGAATGATAACATTCGAGGAATAACCAACCAAAACCAATCCTGATTGGATTTTGTTTAGAATCAACGAGGATTTTTGTTGTGAAATCGTGTTATGGCTGATGAAGACAAATGGGAGGCCTGACAGGAATTGAGTATAGCGTGTGGGAAGGTGCGAGAGTAAGTGAAATATAATCAACATCAACATTCATCTCGCGTTTCCACGTCAAATGCAATTTAGATATCACTTCGTTCGCTCTCAAAAACCTTTTCGGAAAGAACAATTGTCAGTGGTGTTATAGTGCAACGGCGGAGAGGGGATTGTACGATCAATGGAGCAAACAAAAAAGGGCATCCACTCCATTGAGAATTGACGAAACAAAAGGGTGGAGGTGTCGGGATACAGAAGTGGAGGGGGTTGAGTGGTGTTGTAGGAACAATGCGGGGTGAGTCCACTGCTTGGCGCTCGTGAAAGGCCCACGCCAAGGCGGCGTTGTTCGCGAAACCCGCGGTAGAAAAAAAAACTGAAGGATAAGGGGGTGAGAGAATGAAGGTTACCCCCACGGAACATACAGACTTGACAACATTCACGGGAAGGTGATTGGATTTGCGCTCGACCGAAAGGGGGTTCGTAGTGAAAAGGGGCATCCCTTAGTGCGATGGCACATTGTGAGGGGGTAACGGGGGTTGTTATTAAATTGCCTTTGTGCGAAGGGGAGGGAGCCGCTCTCACTTAATATCAAACATCCCCCGTGCTGTCTCCACCGTCTCATCACTTGGGGAACTCCGACCTTAGGCCTTCATTACACAGAATGCTCAAGCTTGATAATCGATACTATCATCAGTATCGAAATAAATTTATCAATAATCATTCTGGTATCACCAGGAGAGAATAATTTATATGAGTGTGCTGATGTCTTGCCTAGAAAAAACGCTGCAAATTCTTACACACGGGTTGGTCATTCGTCGGACCTGGCGTATGGAGACTCATTTCTTCAATATGGGAAAATGGGGGGGGGGGGGAAACAGTGGGTGTGGGGGGTCCCGGACCCATTCCAATCGATTCAGTGTCTAAAATTTGGTGGAAAATGATACCCAACACGCCCAGGTACCAGAAATCTCATAAACACATATTCAAAATGAGTAATGTATACCCTATTTGACCCATAACTTCTTCCAGTTGGTGCCAATCGACCTGGGACCCACTTCATTGGATTCAGCGTCCATGATTTAGCGGAAAATGATACCCCATACGCCTAGGTTCCAGAAATCTCAAAAACACATATTCAAAATGGGTAGTATATACCCAATTTGACCCATAACTTCTTCCAGTGGGTGCCGATCGTTCTGGGACCCATTTCATTGGATTCAGCGTCCAAAATTTAGTGGAAAATGATACCCCACTCGCCTAGATCGCCCAAAACCTCGAAAATCCATTTTTCAAAAAACACATTTTACCCCCCCCCCCCCCCCCACAAATTTGGTCCGATCGGGCTGAAAAGTTTCGAGGACCCATCTCGGTCGGGAACAGACCCTAATTTCAGATTTTTAGAAAATTTTCTACTACCAAAAACGGCGCGGACAATGGACGGCGGACGGCGGACGGACCTTTTTTGATCTAGACACCATGAAACGTCCAGAAAAAAATTTTAGCCGAATCGGAGAGGTTGACCTTTTGCATGAAAACATAGGTTGATTATTCAAGGAATAACCAACGAAAACGCTGCAAATTCGTCCACAGCTGTTTACTATTCCTTAGAGCAAGAGCATGGGGAAAACTGAGTGACCCAGACACATTCTAATCGATTCAGCGTCCAAAAAATGATACCCGACAAGCTGCGAAATCGAAGATGAAATTTCCATTCTCATCTGTATTGACGAATTGGAGAAAATGAAGTCCCATGGCATGTTGTGTGTTGGTATTCCAAGCTTAGCTCTAAAACTCGATCTTCCAAATTGTATTCTCCAATCAACGGTAAAACTCGCATCGACAGTCGCCGTCAAATCCGATAAAAATGACTACCTTCGCCTAATCTCTCAATTCTTTTTTCTATCCCTTCCCGCCTAAGCTCATTCCCTCCCTTCGCTTCACGTCAGCTTCGACGACCCTCCCACTTCAAACAAGTTCTCAGAAGATGATGTCCGACTCCAAAACCCATTAGTCAAAGACCGTCAATCAGATAAAACCCCGTGTTTGAAAGGAGTTGATCAACCGGAGTTGCTATTGGTGTAACAAAAAAAGCCTGCTCGGGCTGGCGAGGATGCCGTCGGAGATCACAAAAAATTCTTCTGGAACTGGATTAGTGATGAATTTGAAAAATACCACTGGTTATTTAGTGGTGAGTCTTCATTAAAGGTTCTATCGTTCCCTGGTGAATTTTGATATTGTTTTCTGTAAAGCTAGTTTGCTTTCAAACTTCTGGGAAGGTGTTCAATGTTGGTTCTTCTACATTATGACTTTCTTCCCGAATTTCTTCTGATTTTGATTTGAAAATACCTCAAAAAACGTTCTAACGTTAAATTTTTCTGTTTCAGGTGAGAATTATTTCCCAACTTTGAAAGTTTTCGTCGACGATTCGTGAGTAGAGTTTTGTTTTGGTATTGTGTGCGAGAAAATGAACTGTTTCCAGTGAGAATGCAACATAACTTTGAGAAGGTTTACTTGGCTAGAGAAGGATCACGCGCGATTGTGTTGTTTCATTTTGCTCCATCCTTTCGCCATAATACACGAGGAGTGATTTTCAAGTTGTTTAATCGAACGGGGCTCGACAAAGTAAACCAACAGGCTAACGAGGGCACTACACGCCTCGGAGGACTAAACAACAATTTCATCTGCCGTTTGTTGTGGATGAAATGAACCTTGGGAGAAACATTTTGAGAAAAGTAAAATTTATAGCCTTCAAGCTCATGATGGTTGAGTACGACCTTCCGGGCAGGTGTTATTTCAATCTTGCTCTTTCTTCTTCTTCTCTCATCAACGGTTCTTTTGATATATCACAGTTGTATCAGGGTTTAGTAAGGTGAATAAGATTAACTTCGACGTGATAAAATTTTATCACAATCAGCGTCTTAGCTCAATACTTCATGAAATTACAAGTAAAATGTGATATAATATCGCTAAAATATTTAAATTGGTAGTTTCTGCTCGAATAGCTCTAATGCAATGATGCGTACGGCGCGGAAAGCGTGAAATCTAGCAAAGGAAATAGGAAAAGCACCCCGAGGGATCGTCTGGGAATTTCCTTTCAGGAGCCTTTTTCACTGTGCTCACGATTACAAAACGCCTCTCAAAAGACCTCATTGTGACTCCCCCTAGAAGACCTCAGTTGTAACGAGCTCTTTAATAGAAGCGGCCTACTAGAGGATTTTCTTCTCATCTCGTGCAAGACCCAGGATCAGAAAGAAAATCCGTGTCATCTTCTAAACATTTTCTATGTCAAGACCATAGTGATGGAGAGAATTTCATTAAAAGGCGAATTTCAGGAGTACCTTCCGGAAAGTTTCTACAAAACCCAGTCGTATCGGTTATCACTAAAATGCCCCTCTCAATTTATCAGGATTTTTCAATTGAATTCACTCTGCTCTCGGAGGCTAACAATACCAAGGGCTGTGGGATAGGGTGCAGTTTCTCACGCTTCTCGCCCCCTAAGCTACTTAGAATCTCCATCCGCGCAGAAAAAGATCCGCTATACCTGAATCTGTGCAACACCAACCTCCCACGTTTCGTTTAATCCTTAATCCCTCGACTCCAAAAGGATTCAGTCAGAGCTCGTCCACGTGGGAAATCGCCGTATTCGAGGATTGTTTACATTGTATCTTGTAGGTGATATCCTAGACCCGAGTGGGAGCCAGCTAGTTTGAGATATCTTTACCGACTTTACCGAGCGAAAACTACGGTAAAAGCACCTGCTGCTGCTGATCACCAGCTCATGTAGTCAGGTAAAAATTCATTCCAAATGTCCCTATCAGGGCATTCACGAGTGAAAATACGATATTAACCAAAACAATACTATCTAGATGCCTTCTAGATGAGTAGAAATCATCAGTATATCATCGAAAGTTGAACTTTTAATTCTCACCATAAAAGGAGAAAAAATAAATAATTAAAAAATCCATTGAAACAATTCACGCATTATTAGCGACGAAAATCTTTTACTTTAAATCTGAAATTCCAGTCAATGACTCTTTTTTGGGCTCTAGTTTGTTCTAAGCAAATTTCAGCCATTGCCGAAAGCTTCTTTGGGTTTTGATGGCCCTCAGCGTGTTGTGTATCATTTTTTGTGAGCACATTTTGTTCAGTGGTGGTCATTTTTAGAGATTCATCCCACAGTTTAGCCAAATCACCGGCCAACGGGCGCATTCCTCATTTTTGGATTCATCAGTCGCCCAGAATCTCTCGTCTGCTCCTATGGGTCAATAGAAACCGTAGTCGACGGTCGTGTGATATTTGCGGTCGGTTCCTCGATGATTGAGCCGAGAAACCTACCACGAAAACCCTGAGATTACGTGAGATCAGTCCGAGTCATCTTGCGGTCGCTGTTGGCGGTGGTTCGGAATGAGATTCGACGCTTTGAGCTAGGAGGCCGATGAAGATCAAAACCAACTGCGGAGAGTAACGATTATGAGTCATTACTGGGAGGACGAAATACCTGTCTGATTGTATGATACAATTGGCTGCACTAAAACGTACCAAACATACAATATGCTCACATTTGTAGCACATTTTGATCAATGAAACGTTTACTGAAAATGTGCCAAATCAGCAAACAAATATGATTTTAGTTGGTTATTCCTTGAATAATCCGGTCAAACCGAATTTCGGGGGTAGGGGCCAAAATTAATTTTTTGAAAAATGGATTTTCGAGATTTTTGGTGATTTAGGTGTGTGAAATATCAATTTCAACTACATTTTGGATGCTGAATCTAATGGGATTGGTCCCGGAACGATTGGTGCCCACTGGAATAGGTTATGGACGAAAATTTTAATCTATCTACCCATTTTGTAAGTGGGCTTTCGAGATTTCTGGTAGGCGTGTGCGATATCGTTTTCCACTAAACTTTGACGCTGAATCAATTGGAATGAGTCTCCATGCTGCGAGGAATAACCAACCCTTGTGGGAGGTTTGTTCTTGTTTATTCTGTTTTCGTTGGTTATTTATTGAATTATGATCCAATGAAATTGAACCAGAGGTCAACCTCTCCGATTTGCCTCAAAATTTGACTCTCGATCCAATGCGAAATGTCTGTTTTATTAGTGGACAATTTTTTAAAAATCTCAAATTTTGGTCAGCGACCTCTTGTTCGACTCTAGTTGGTCCTCGAAGCTTTTCAGCTCGATCAGACCCAATGAGTTCGGGGTTTTCCACGATCACTGTTGTTTCATATCCCTTCTCTAAGGAAAAAACAACCGTCGTGCAATCTTTTTTCAGTTTTATCCTCTGAAAATGTAATTATCTGCAACAAGAATCGCAAAAAGTCGTTGACATTGACGCGGTCCGAAACGAGGGATCGAGCCATGTCAAGTTGTCACATAGGCGTTGAACAGAAGATTGAAATTTCGTTTCAATAAAGCTCAATGGAGATGTGGAAGTGAATTCTTCACGGTAGACTCAACAAGGGCGCGTGTTCGAAGAGGTAACCATTCCCGTTGTGCTCTGGCCACATCCAGGCCCATGGCTCTTATCTCCCTGCATCGCCAACCGGTCCTTCGGAACAGCTACCTGATTACCATACGAAGAAACACGACACTCCTCTACAATCTGTGCACCCCTGTCCGTTTTTTTTTTGTTGGCTTTCTTCCCTCTGAACAATTTTTTTGATTAATGCCCTCCTCTCCCTAGTCCTTAACCTTTTCCTCCTCATGTAAATCACCGATCGCAGCAAAACGCTGAGCTTGTTCAAATATTTACCGACTGATTTGCGTCTCTTTATCATGACCCAAGTGCCATGTTATTTATCATTTTACCGGACAGCTTGAACACGTTGACCAGTTTTACGATCGCAGTTTATTTATCCGACGCATGAGCTCATAATGTTACTTATTATTTATTGCGTCTACGAAAATGCTGAGCGCCTTGTTTTTATTCAAATTTATATTGTACACTCATGAAGGGCGCAGTACGAGTTTTCGACGAAGAACAGGTTTGCCTTATATCCGGTGACTGCTAGGTCATGCTTGTGTTCAGAATAACTAAAAAACCTTGACATGGCATAACTCAGACACATAGAGTTCCTTTCTTGGAATGCGGTATTCTGGACTTTTCTCAATTGACCCAGCGTTCATTTTCAAAAAATTCGGTTTCAAAATTATTATCCCATTTTATACCCTCTTTGTGTGTATTGCAATTATACTCAACTCGAAGAGCTCACCGAATATTCCAAAAATAAATACATTATCATACTAGGCCTTTTTCCCCACCGATACTACTCCCAACTATTCCTTGAATAATCAACCTACGTAATCATGTCAAACATTCCGATTGGCGCCAAAACTTCACAGCATGCGTTGCGTGGTGTTATAGATCAAATATCGACCCAAATTTCGGGTAAAAATGTGTTTTTTGAAACTCCATTTTGCGGGACTTTTTGTAAATTAGACATGTGGGGTACTATTTTCCACTAAATTTTGGACGCTGAATCCATTGAGACAAGTCCCGGACCGATTGCTGCCCAGTGTAGATTGAAAATGGGTACCTACCTACCTATTTTGAAATTAGGTGTTCGAGATTTTTGGGTACCTGGGCTTAAGGGGTCATTTTCCACTGAATGTTGGATGCTGAATCGATTGGAATGAGTTCGGGGCACTCCATACTACCCATACTCTTTCTCCAAAAAATAATCAACCCCTGTGGAATAATTCGCAGTTTCTCTTTTAACCCCGTTTCGTGAACCGACCTGTATTATTCATATAAATGAAACTTAATACGCGAGAATATCGTGTTCGTTTCTTTCTTGGTATCTGAAATACATACCTCGCGATCTGTCCACAATGAGAGCTATAACTTCTACCTGGAATTAGTAATTCGTTGATTGGAAATGTCGAAGAAGACGAGATTTGTTTGGATGGTGAAAGAGTAAAATATCGTGTTTCATGGCCCGTTGCCCGAAATTGACCCAAACTTGTTTGGTAATTGACACTTGTGTATTAGAGCAACTCATCGGCTTGCTGGGCTCATTATGAAGATTCGATCAATGATATTCTGATTCCCGGGTGTTTGCTTGGGCCCTTTTTTTGCTCAAATTCGACGAATATTAAATTAGGGATTCTTCGCGATTCGTTTCACGTGTCCAAATGACCGGCAGGTTATTTAGAAACCGGTCGAAGCCAATATTCGATTATCCTGACGCCGCGGCCAATCTCGTATATTCATGATAAAACCTCGAACTCAAAGCCCCGCTAAGTTATATTAACCCATTTGCTATCGCTGAGCTTTAAGCCCTCGAGGCTTTCATTTCCCCCTATCAAAGCCCGGCAGAGGGGCCTCATCTCTGGATATTATTTGTTTAAACTTTCCATCAACCCGGGACATCCTCAAGCTCCTCCCCGTTCATTAACTAGATTCCTTATAATAATCCGAGGCCTTAAAGATTTTTTTTTCGCTCATAGGAACTACACTACCGATAATTATACATCCGCGCGAGCGTATTATTAATAAAAGATGATATTTTACGAGACCTCTGGGGTCGATGAAAGGTTCCCCTGCATATTTATGAGCCCAATTCGAACTTCTGCCCCTTCCCGTCCTTTCATTACAACTCTGATCCAATCAACTTCCAATCGGTATGATTTATTCGAGTGTCCCCAAAGGGGATAAAGCTGAATTTCAACTACAAAACGCCGACGTCGGCTGAAGACGGGTTGGAAATTGATTACGGGTTCATTATTGGTCATGAATAAAATATGGGAGTATTTTGTAATTAATTCACACGAAATTGAGGCGAAATCGTTCAGCAACGCTGTTATGAATCAATTCATATCGCTAACTCGAAAAGTCGCGCGATCGTATACGCTTATGAAGGTTCTGTCCCTCATTTCGCCTCTTTGGGCATGAAAGGCCGTTTGTGGAAGATTAATTGGGCTGTTTTGACGGTCAACATCTACAAGAGCCACTGCTGTAACTGTCCCTACTCTATAACCGTACTTTATAACGCTTTAGTACCAAAAGGATGACTTGCTGGTTTACGTGGACGACGTATTTCCAACTAAATTCCAATTTGAAGATTACAGAGTAGATTATTGAGGGATTTCTAGCGATATTGGCTAGATTCGGGAGTACCTAATTTAATCGATGCTAAATGATAGTTCTACTTAGTTCACACACCATCAGGCAGCGCTGTAAGCCTTCTAGGCTCAACCGAGGCCGAGCTTTTCTCCTATTTATTCCGACTTCTTGTGATCTTAGTCTCAAATCAGTTTCAGAGCTCATGTATCGCAGCGCAGAGTACCTGGACTGGGGAAAAGTGGCTCGCCGACAAACAAATATTTTCTTTTCTACATCAAAGGTTTTCCTTTGCTTCATTTTGCGTCACGTCCATTAAGAAATTTTCATAAAAGTTGCCTTCTAGAGTCTCCGAAACGGAGTAGTCTCAGTAAGGAAGTGACTTCATCGAGCGAGTTGGTGAATTAATCGCCTCAGCTGACGTTTAAGGAACCGAAAAATTCTTTTTCACAAGCCGAGCCCTCACCCGTGAAATGCTCTTTGGTCGCATTTCTGCAGCACGAACGGTTTTAAATAAACTCGAAGGCTTTGAGCTTTTTCGGTATAAAATAATCCTCAAGAACTGACCAGTATCAACCATACTTTGATATCGTGCCTCCTAGAGTTGAAAGTCTGTCTATTGACGCCGTTTGGATTACGAAATCATCGTCTGTTCATGAATATTTTACGTGTAAATTATATATCGTAGTAAAAAAGCTAGAAGAACGGGTCTTGTAGGACTTGGAGCTCGTTGGTGTCTGAGTGGGTGTGAACCTTCCCTGCTGGGGCCGTGGGTGGGAACTATTATCAATCACTTCGGTAAATACTCTCGCATCAGGCGGTCACCCTCACGACTCTGCCATGAAAAGAATCGTATATATCCGTTATGGAACGGACTTAGTGCTCTGGCGCATCGTTTTTCAACCCTTGCTTTCCATCAGGTAGGCTCGACAACTAATGATGCGACTGTCAGGAGCTCTTATAGACGAGGTATTTACTGGATGAAGTTAAGGAGAGTATAGATAACATTTGTCCTCACAGCAACAACTTGTAATTTCTGGTTCCTGAATTAAATTAAAAATGCGCTTAGTTGCTGGTTGCTGGTGTTAGACCGAGAGAAGAAAATACTTCTAAAATGGCCATGAATGACCTGCTGATCTCCATTTAGCGCAGAAGGAACCCAGAACACGCACATCGCCTCCGTTTGCGATGGTCGAGCACAAAACTAGTTGGACACAACTAAGACCCGATTGGAGTCTGTGAAAAATTTTGGAGGGTTTGAAAAGGCGTGTTCGGAGGTCGGACATTTTAGATTTTGAATCTGTACGGATTTACAAAAATGTAAAGAATGAACTTTGAGGGAGAATTATTTTTGCTGGAACGAATAGGAAGGTTCATTGGAATATTGGAGAAATCTGGAAAGCTGGAGTTGTGAGGCTAAAACGGCTACTGAGCCTTAATAATATTCAGGAGGAATATTAAGGCCGTTAGGATACTTGCTCACTAATGAAAAACATGTCATACCTAATTCGTGGCTCTATAAATAATCGAGAATGTGAAAATCTAAAACTGTTTGTGAGTCCCTTTCCCACGTTCGAAACGGTTTTCAAGCCTGAGATCATGTCTCTCGTCAGACTCATCCGTATCAAGAGTCAGAATGTGAGGTTGTGACACGATCTGTCGTATTATACGAGACCGCACGAACTGGTTATGAGAGGTAAAAAGGCAGATATGAGCGGATTCCTCGTTCAAAAGGACTACACATATAAACAACACGGTGAATAGGAGCATTTTTCGATGCGTGGAGCACGTCGGATCGGCTGAATAGAGGCTCAGTCCGACACGGGCAACCGATTGCCACTATAAAGGCGACGAGCGCCTATGAGCTGCCTTCACGTAGCCGTGAAATGAGTTTTGGGGGGCCCTTGTTAACGAGGTAGCCCAAGCCGCTGTGTAGTTTTCAGAGGCCAGGGATGAGAGCAACTAGCGACCGATGGACTGCTTCTATTTGAACAGCTTTCGTATCAGAGGATGACAAAACCCTACAATAGTGGCTAGTAAGAAACATCGACTACAAATTGGTCGAAGTAGAGCCTTGCCATAATGCCGACGAACAATATCTAGGCAAACTACGTCACACCAATCATAGATATGCTGCAAATTCTTCCACAACGATTGATTATTTCTTGGAACTAAATTTTGGGGGAAACAGTAAGTGTGGTGAGTCCCGGACTCATTCCTAACGATTCAGCGTCCAACATTTAGTGGAAAATGATACTCTACACGTCTAGGTACCCAAAAATCTCGAAATCCCACTTTCGAAATAGGTATGTAGGTACCCATTTTGATCCATGCTCCCCCTCGGTGGTCGCTAATCGGTCTGGGACCCGTCTCTATAGATTCAGCGTGGAAATTGTCGGAAAGAGGTCCCTGACCAAACTTTCAAATTTGTAGAACAAATACGGACGGCGGACGGATATTTGGGTTTTCTGATCTAGACTTGATTTAATTTGGGGGCGTAGTTTTGGGAAATTGGAGAGGTTGACGTCTGGTATGAAAAAATACGTTGATTGTTCAAGGAATGATGTACCAAAGCGAAATTTCCATCCCTTCGGTAAAAAATTAAATAAATGAAATAAACAAGGTCCACATGCGGTGTCTCAAGTGAGGCATTTCAGATTTTTCTCAGTATCTGAAAGGGGTTTTGGACTGCGGACAGATATTTTGGATCTGGAATATGTGAAAGTTTGAAAAGTGAATGTTTTTTGTAAGAAGTTGGTTTGGGTCGATACGACTGAGTATTTGTTGCTCTTCTTCTAGTTGGTACATGGTGTAAAGACCTTGGTAACATGCTCTCTTACTTGAGAGGGATCCACCTTGAATAGTGTATCGTTGGAGAACAATTTGCATTGGCCAGCAAGGTTCATTGAAGTTGCTGACTAGTGACTTACTTCAAGAACAAAACTCTGGGGGAAAATTTGTATTCACAAAAGAACATTTGTCATTCGTGGTTGGCATTATTTGAATAGAAATTAGGCGTTTTAACATACACAGGCATAACCGACCGGGTTTTCAGCGCGGTTTTCGTCACAACAAAAACGCCCCCGGCTCTTTGATGCCGCAATGAATGGAAGAGTAAACCAGACGTAACGCCAAGGTAAGAAGATGAAAGGGCGGCAACCGAAAAAACACCGAAGCGACAGCCCGTGAAATGCGGAAATAGCCCTCGGATTTCTACCGACTCGGCACCGCGTACCAATGATATCCGAATCCCGACCAATGATAGCTCGAGACCGCCATTCCGAAACGAGGGTTTCAAACAGAAACAAAACCAGACGATGGCGGCTCGAAAAGTCCGTGGAAATTCCGCGTGAAATTGTAAAATGGATCGAAAAGAGCAAAGAGTCGCATGGTCGCGTCCCTTTGATTCTGTCAATCATTTCCAACAGGAGATCCGGCAATGATCTGAAGAATCGCCGACGCGTTACTGTTTGTGTCGGTTTCTGTTTTCCATCGTTGTCCTTGTCTTCAACCACGGTGTAGACCCCGTGAGAAGGACTTTCTACAGATCCTACTCAAGCTGATGTTCCATAACACCTTAATTTTCCAGAGGCCGGGCTTGTGGATATTCATTAGGGTATTTCTTCGCGGTTTGCAAATCTTACTTGAATTCCCACCTTTATCAGGTTCCGAATAGCCAAGTTGGTAATTTTTTGCTAATTTCACGACGAAATTCTAGTTAGAGTGTGAAACACGATGAGTTATCTTCACATTTTCATGACAATAATACTGTTAAATTATACTCCGCACCATTTTACTCCACTGTTCGTCTTATCTAACTATCTCTCATGAGGTCTTCATAGCCTTTTTGCTTAAAAAAAAACGAATTTATACGAAATTTCTGGTAATACGAACGGCGTTTTGAGTAAAACGCTGAAGTTGCAATAATTTTAGGTGAACGTGGAATCAATAGCATGCGATGACTGGCGAGTGGTTGATGCTTATACCTCATGGAGAAATACCGTTTTGAATGGGAATTAACAGTTGGTTTTTCTTTAATTTCAACTTACTGTCAAAACCTTTTTAAGTACGTTTTGCCATGAAATTGGGAAGAAAAACTACATAAATTTTTGCTGGAACTAAAATAACTTACTACGTATTAATATAATTAAATTTTCACGTTCATTGAATATCCTTTCAGCTCTCCTAGCAAAATGCAGTTCTAAACAAATTTTGCACAAATGTCTTTAGAGTTTTTTTTATGGATGATCTATAGGATTGAAATTAATTTTTGATTTTGAAACTATTGGTGAGATGTAGTGATTGTAAAAAAATCCTCTGCGCAATAAAAGAACCAAGTTTAGCGCAAATCCAGCCTCGGGTTGAAAGCTTAATAACAAGAGAGGAACGGCACCAGCGGGGAAAAGGAATATGAAAGGATGAAAGTGGCCGGGTATTTTGTATTGATGGCAAGGAATTTCCTGCCTCAGTTTGTCAGAGGGATATGAGAACCGCTGGATTCATTTCTCCGGCCTCCAGGATTATGACGTTCAACGGCATTGCCTTCCTTTTTCACCCTCGCTCAGCTGAATTAGAACATTCAACCCACGCAGTCATTCGTTAAATGACGCGATCGATATTAATTACCGTTTCCCGAGTAACCCTAACAAATGGGCACAATATAATCCTGAATAACAAAGAATCTTTGGAGGAAAAACCTATTGAACCAATGTACATGCAAAATTGATCCAACGCCGCTTCCTTACCAAATTCGTACAGAGTTTACATATTTTCACCGATTTTTACTCGCATACTTCACCCAAAAAGCTTGAAACATGGAACGTCGTCGGAAAGAATATTTAACAACAACATTTTCGGTTTTCATTCTAAATTGGACACCAAACGAAGCGTCCAACATTTAGTGGCAAATGCTACTCCACATTATAGCCGCAAAAATGCCGAAAATTGACTTTTAATCACACCCACACACTCCCCAAATCCAAGCGATTGGACTGAAATATGTTACGAGGGCAAACTACAGCCGGATAGAGATCTCTGACAAAAATTTCAGATTTTAAAAAAAATTGCCAACAACCAAAAACTGCGTGCGTCTTTGATCTAGTCATCATTTAACCTATACTTTCAAAATTTGGCACCAATCAGAGAAACCTCTTGCTTGATAACCGATGTTGGTTATTCAATGAATAATGAACTAAGAATAAATAAATAAACGAGTTTTTTAATTAGGTGCAACTTGCAATCTTTTCAATTACTCATGTTCTTTGAGGAAGAAAAAATTGGTACGTTGAGAACGAAAATTAATATCAACAGCTTTCTAGCAGTTTTCGAAGAACTGAAAATAATCACTGTAATTTACACGGCGGGATTCTATTCTCCTGAACGATTTTTCGAAAGCGTTTTCCATGCAGATCCTCGCGAGGTGTGATTATTACAAACGTGTCTTTATCTTGCTCAGCGTTCTCTTCAACGTCCATGCCTTGGAATAATGAGTGCTCGATAATTAAGTTAACTTTTTCTGGTTATTTAATCATGGTTTTCCTCTTTCTGGAAATTCTCCGTATGTTTAGAGCTCCTAGTGAATTGCGTGCACTGGAGAGTAATTACAAACACGTTTGAGCTGTTTTATGGACTACTACGCCAAATTACTACCGTTTGTTGCCTTGTAAAGATACTCACATTCTCACGATTCGTTTCTTCAACAGTATGAGAAACTTCAACGTATTCTTTTCAAATATTTTTGCTTCCATTATCGTTTCTTGTTCAATGTGAATATTCAAAATCAGAGTTCGACAACAACTAAAACATTCTATAGGACGTTCATGTATTGGCCCAAAGAGACCCTGAGAGAGCCAAACTACTTATTATACACTTACTGTTGCTTATACTTTACTATAGTTCCCTATAATTTACATAAAAATTTAATTTATTGCCTAAAATAAACATAAATAAGTTTTTCTTTCATCACTGTGGGTGAGTGCGGGATAATGAAGTCTTAATAAAAAAATTTTCAGTTATTTAATCATGGTTTTCCTCTTTCTGGAAATTCTCCGTGGTTTAGAACTCCTCGTGAAATGGAGAGTAATTAAAAATGCGTTAGAACTGTTTTATGAACTACTAAGCCACATTACTACCATTTGTTGCCTCCTAAAACACTCACATTCTTACGATTCATGTCCTCAATGCTTTGAGTATACGCATACGCATGTATACCTTTTTGTTCGCTTCCATTGGTCGTTTTTAATTCAATTTAAATATTTAAAATTTGGCTCTGACAACAAATAATACATTTCTAGGGCATTCATTACTTAATGGCCCAATCGTTGGGTCAGACGCATGAGAGAGAAACTAAGGTTATACAATCCCGCAATAATTATTTCATTTTACTCTTAGAATTACCCCATTCTTTATCAAAATTGATTCTATCGTCAGGAATGAATTCTTGAATTACTGTCAGTAACATAATGCAGAAAATATTTGTTTATTGTACTCAAAACAAACTGGTTGAGAAAGTATTACATGTGAAAAATACAAATTACTCAGTAGGTTTTTTCAATGTAGCTTCTATCGTCTCTAAAAAACGTATAATCACTGATAATACCGGCACTTGATTTTACCGTGGGTACATAAAACGATGATTCTCTAATGAATTCATCATTGCAAATACGCCGGTCTGTGATGAGTAAATCTGCGCTGTTAGCCACCAATCGTATCATTTGAAACGAATCGATTCGTCCCGTCCACAGGAAACAGGGCGCTCATCACGAAGGGAATTATAAACCGTCCGACACTCAATTATACACCCGACAGACTCCAAGTCGATAATAATTGCCAATCCGATAAACTGGAGCCCTCGGCGGGATTTCTAATTACAGGACATGCCCCGGCACCGGCTTTTTAACAAGTATTAACTTCAAAGTTAATAATTTTCGTCAGAATTTCATCGTCCTTGAGTATCACATCACCACTTTGAGCAGATGCATTCATTTTTTTGTCTATGCTCAGCGGAGTGACGGGTTTCGCTTGTTAGCGACTGCAAAAATTGAATCGTTCATAGTTTACCGCGAGACGCGATTTCCTACAAATATGTATTTTTTTTCAGTCTGATTTCGTATTTATTCTTAATGGGCAATAGAACACTGTAAAACAAGACTAAGCGATTGCTCTCCCAACCATGAGATCGTTTATTAGTTACACATCGTCTGGCACATGTTACTTATCTCACAAAACCGGCAAGCCAATTTAACCTGCCTAATTTCCCTTTCAACATCAGACTCGCTATCGTCCTTATTCGACTTACCTTCGACGCATTGAGTACCACGGTCACAACTAATTCATATTTTTCTCGTTTCAGGACTCTCAGCCGAACTGTACTACGTCAGGAATGGCGATCTCAACAAGTATGCTCTCAACTTCGTCGTTCCTGTTCCTGTTAATTTAAAGGAGCTTCATTTTACTTGGCAGAGCCTCGCTGGCAGACCGGTAATTATTTTCACTTTAATCTAATTTTATCGAGCATGTTCTGATTATTGGCCTGCGTATATGCATCTAGTAGTTCACTCGTCAAATAAGACTTAATTCAGTAGGCTGGCAAAGTTATGGTTTTTCGATTAGATTGATGAATTTGAACTTTCGAAATAGGTAGATAGATACCCATTTTGACCCATAACCTCTTCCAGCGGGAGCCAATCGTTTCGAGACCCATCTCATTGGATTCAGCGTCTAAAATTTAGTCGAAAACGATACCCCACACGCCTAGATTGCCGAAAATTTCAAAAATACATTTTTCAAATTACACAATTTAGGGGCCATTTGGTGAGTTCGACCTTTGGCCTGAAAGCATAGATTGATCAATCAAGGAATAATAAACCAAAAAGAGACCTACCAAACATTTTTTATTTTTAGAAATACCCATCTCAAAATACTCTTCTCGACCTAAAGACAACCTATTCGGGGGTTGCGGTCCGTCTAAATCGAAGAACTGCCCAAAATTTAATTAAGGAAAATGACGCCTCAAACGTCTAGGTCTCCATAGTTGTCGACAACTCATTAATTACTTGCAAAATACTTTTGGCTGATTGGTCTGGAGATTTCAGATTCTTCGGAGCTAATAAGTTTGTATCTGCTGAGAAACCCCCGGAGAGAAAATCCAACATAGTGGTAGATCTTTGTTTGGGCGCCTTTCGCTCTTATTCGAGCTCGGCGTGGGAATGAGCCCATATAAACTATTTTGACCAATTTTGGCATATTTTCAACTACACTTTGGCAAGATAATCGATAGTCAGCACTCCCAGGTGGCAGCAGACCTCCCCGTACGTTTGTCGCTACATTTCCACCTCTACTGGCCTCATAGCCTTTCGGGAGCGTCTGTTTGACGTGAGCCAACAGATAACGATTCTCGCGGCTGCTATGTAAATGAAACTTTGGTTCCTGTCGGACATCTGTCACCGACTACCGGCAGCGACTGTTACGGCTCGTTTGCCCGGGCCAAACAAAATCTCGACGGTATCTGCAATGGTTTTGTGAGGCATTGAGGGAGCGGCTGAGCATGAAGGTACGAGGCATCAAGGTGCACGGTTCACAAATATGTGGTCTTTTGGGATACATTTTGGAAAAATCGTTTACGTTCCAATGTTCACTAAGTTGGCAAAATAACCGCAATAACTGTTTCAAGGCGAACCGCATCACCTCAACAGATGGGCACAAAAAGGCTCAATGAGGGCCGACCTAATTGAAATTCCCTTTCCCAGTCTTCTTTGGACGTTGAGGCTGGAAAAACTTGGATTACCCCGAAGCGGCGGGCAGATTACAGGGGCTAAATGACTTTATGATGAGTGAAGTATGGAGACGTCAACTGCCGACACTTTGCTAAGGGGAAAACAGGATTTAGAGGAAGATGACCGCTTTTAGCTGAATTATCCTTCGCAATATCAATTCGTGTCATGGCAGGGCCTGTCGAACACCAAAATGGGACGCCAGGTTAAACATAGCGGATGACTTGACAAACAAATCGTCGCCTCAATGTGGATACGAATCTCGACAAACACTCGAATTTCCGCCTGCTCATCCCGGTCGTGGCCACTAGAAATTGTGCTTCATCACCTGCCTTCTGGAAGTCATAAGAAAACTTCAAGAGTCGAGTGGGCGTTCATTTGTGTTCTGAAACGGCCTTCGAATGGAAAAACTAACAAAGTCAACGATGAGATTGAGAACAAAAAGTTTTTTCGAACTCGATCGTGGTATGATTCAGCAAATGTGAGGTTTTCTGGGAGACGCCTGATGTCTCAGCGCTTGTGTTCCTCGACTTCTTTTCTTTTGGTGGGAGCCTCTCCAGAATGTTTCGGAGCCAAACCTCTTCATTGGACTCACATCTCATAGAAGGAAGTTAAAGAAGAAAATTAAACTAAAAATTTTCATTTTTTACGTTTCAAAGCGTGTGTTCAAAATCCGAAATTCCCGTGTTGCCTGCCAAAAAAGCATTGTCTCGATTTGGGCCTTTGTTGAGCTCGCAATAAACCATTGTACACAAAAGATTCCACGTAGAGGTGAGCAGGAGTTTTCTCTTAATTTATGTTATATACCGGTACGGAAAACCGATATTTTCGACATAAATTTAAACTCAGAACAATTACATCATTGTCTCTAGAATGAGGCCGCGGGCTGGTTCGGTATCCAATTTTGCTTTCTTGTCAAGCTTTCTCCCCCTTTTCGAACTGCCCTTTTTCAAGCGATCAAACTTCAACAAACAGGCTGTAAACCTCGTTATTCTTCGTGAAAAAAAGCAATTACCGGCTCTGCCTGATTGGATCCCGCTTCTTTCACGTCCATTGTTGACAGGGTGTACGTGATTTGCAAACAATAGAGCCGGCAGCTTGGCAAGACTGAGGCCTCTCGCCGATATAAATCATATTTTACCGGTCACGATTCATTATTCTGTGCCTGCGGTTCGATAAGGTGGTGTTTTACACGTCTGGCTTCTCCGCTCACACGACGAATGCCTGTTCCATATGTTGAGTCCACGCAAATAGAGTTCCTACCAATGTAATGAAGAATTTGCTTGGTATCCAGTCATGTCGGTGGAGCCGGTGTAACTTCTTGTAAATCTGTAGATTCCTGTAGTTGAGGCATATGCCAGTAAATTGCTTTGAGGATTCACCTTTTAACTCTAACGTTCTCAATTTAATTTTTCAGTTGCCGTACAGCATCCAGGTTGACCACAACAAGCCCGAAGCAATGCAACCGGCGTTCCTCAACATCAGCAACACTGGAACAGTGCCGACAGTGGCGCAGACCTTCTCCATCGCTCTGCCCTGCAGCGGTGAGGTAAGCGCCGAAGTCGACGTCGCCATCGCCATCAACGTCACTCTCGACCGAGCGACCAACAACGTGACGCGTCTGAACTTCAAACGACGGAAGATCTGTCTTCAAGGATCGCGCCATCATTTCCCTCAAAGTGCGTTTATTTCTAACGTTGAGTTTTCTCCTGGCAATTTTGCTTAGTAATTTATATCCCAAGAAAAATTTACCTATCTCTACAAGAGAATTTTAGTTCTGTGAAAAATTTGGTACCTAGAATAGACAAATTCGCTCAAAATCCATCAATAGGGCCTCTAGGTCACTTTATCCTCGAGTAGTAGCGGTTGAGTGGTAGAAACATAGAGGAGTGGGTTAACACGCCAACTTCTCCGAAGCAACAGGCGATCGATCATTCTCATTCCTCAGCCGATAGAGACTAGGAGAGGCCGCTAGCTGAGTTGGCACGAAACGACAACTAACGAGATTTCAAGTCTTAAGAGAACATCATCAATCACAAACTTAGGAACGAGAGCTAGAAGCCGAATAAATGGACTGTGTGGTTTGAAAACCGAAGTCGAAAAGCCCAAATGGACGGCAATGGATGTGGAAGACGGTTCGAAGTTTAATTTCTTATCTATCAGTAAGAAAGTTGAGCCTCGAAATTTGTTGGGAGTGGATTTGTTGATTGTGTGTTGAAATAAGGAGGTATCCTAGAGTTTGGCTCCTTCTAACGAGTGAATATGCTGTCCCGCTAAACAGGTATGCTCTGCGTGAATCCAGAACCTTGCTTTGCTGGGACTGGGGTGAGAGAGGTTAATCGGGGAATAGTGAGAGATACTTGAAGGCTTCAAATTAATTTCATTTCATTATAATTACTATTATTTTCAGTTTTGCATATATTCATTAAAATAAGAGATACAAGTTACTTACAATAAGAAACAATGCTACGCTCTCCTCGTACAAAATTTATTACAAAAACAGGAGTTTTGTGTTTCATTTTAAGCTAATAGAATTCTAAGTAGATACTTAGCTACAACAACCAACTCATACACTCCACCCCTCCTTATTTTCAACTTATTTATAAGTAAAGATGCCCTACTCCAAACAACCTTCTGAATTCTACTTTTTTCAATTGTATCTAAAATTAAAATCAAGCTAGTAATTCGCCTCTATTCTTACATCTAGTGGCAAAGAATTAAATAATTTTGGACCGCTACGGTCATAAGACAACAGACCCCACTGACTGTTTTAAAAAAAGGAATTCTCATGATTGGTTAATCTGCGGATCATGTTGATTTAAGGGAGAGAAGTCGTTTATGACTTGCATACAAATTTCGTAACTGTGAATCTATCCCTCGAACCCCGTACGGTACCACGTAGGTACCGGAAATTCTTCGTGTACCTCTTACTTTTGTTGAAGAGGATTTTCAAGATGAGCTTCTGCGCTCTAAATCTAGAGCCCATCAGCATTTAGCTACATCTTCCACATTCAAAGACATCGTAGATGATGAAGGATTGCACTAGGGCATGGTAAAATAAACCACTGCATTTTAGTGGTACTACGGATCTCATCGCTCAACAGACGTACGCTAGTTTTCTGAGGCTCTTCAACAATCTGTCCACATTGTCCCATTTCATTGGCTGGTCTGTTTCCACTCCCAGATATTTCGTAGATTGCACTTGCTGGAATCCTGGGCCTGTAACTAGGTCTCAAGGTCCTTCCTATCGCACTATCAGATTGCAAACATATCTGTGGAACCCTCTCGTGACATACATGAGAATGCTATGATATTAAGTATGCTGGATAAAGAAAAGTGTCTAATGTGTAATTTTATTGTGATTCAACAGACAAACAGACTCATGACCTTCAGTCTACATAGACAAATACTTCCTTTAGATTTCCATTCTTTGAAAAATTTTGATTAGTTTGATGCAACTAGAAACAAAATAATAAGAAATTTGATATTTATTGTTCTTTGTTTCCCGTCTCTAACAAAATGTTGCCGTTTCAGATTCTGGAACCATCGGCTCTGGAGGTGCTCGTCAGGGATGGACAGTGTCGGACAGTCGTGGCGACGAAGCTCCTGCTGCCGTCTACGTCGCCATCAGTGCCGCCTGCGCTCTGGCGACACTTCTCGCCATCGCTCTTCTCGCTTGCTATCTGAGAACCAACAAGCCCGGAATGCACAACGCCAGGTGATTGTCGCGGTTGAAAATCGTTAATCCGCTCGTCTCAAGATTGGTGAATGTCTTTTGACTCATTCGTATATATTTCCAGTTTGATACGGGAGTCTCGACTGGGCAGTAGCAGCAGTGGAGGGCCTTTTCTGGCTCCAGCGCCAGTCATGAGTTGTGGAGGGTCGTCTTCAGGCTCCTGCGCGTCGTCCAGGCCACGAACCACGGCCTCGCTTCCACCATCAAACCCTGCTGACCTCCACCACAGGATCGCCCAACTCACGATTCAAAGGTGACTTTTTTATGCAATTCATTGTGCCCTAAAATACGAATTTGGGTTGATGCTCCAGCTCACCAATTTGGAAGTAGGACTTGCGTCTACGAGAGCAACCATGGGGGGATTTTTAGTGCCCTCTCGCGCTTGTTGAAGTAAGCTCCTGCTTTACTGGAGGTAACTCTACATTCCGTCTGGGGTCTTCAATGGTTGCATACTTTATTCTTCCTTTGATTTTTTCCCCCTAAAACTATGGATAGCTAGGTATTATAGGATTTATTGGTCATACCAAATCAGTATAAGCTCCTCGTAGACGCAGGTGTGCTTTCTCTGAGCAATTAACATTACAATACATTAACGTCTCCATGGTTATTGCAAGCAAGAGATTTTTCCAGTTATGTACTGAATAATGGAAGTATCCCTCTACTGCTGAGCATTCCTAGTGTAATTCTTCTTTGGAGCCTACATCTTCTGCAGTATATCCAGTTTCAAGACATAAATCGACCATCTTGTTAGTAATCATTGAAAGTCCTGGAATTTTCGAGTCAAATTCGAGGGTTTTCGAGTCAATTTCATACAAGAAACCTTAGTGAACCGCGTGAGGAGCATAAACCAGCACAGATTGTGATAATTATGTGATAGACACGATGTTACAATGTTACAACTTACCTTGACTTCAAAATCCAATAGTATTGAACTGATCGCCATTCATGAGGTGTATCTAGAGACTCACTTAATTACTTGATCTTCAAATCGATCATTGCCATTTCAGGTGCCGCGTTCGGCTGAAGAGCATCGTCCTCGAAGGTACATTCGGCCGCGTATACAGAGGATCCTATACAGAAGAAGACGGGCTTGAAGAAGAAGTCCTAGTCAAGACCGTGACTGGTGAGTCTTCTCGCCAACAAGCACGAATTGACGATCTTATCTAAGTAAAACGTTGGTGACACTAAGTTTAGGTGTTTCGTTTTCAGACCAAGCGTCAGCCATACAAGTGTCGCTCCTTCTTCAGGAAGGTATGGCGATGTACGGCCTCAGTCACAAAAACATCCTGTCCATATTGGGCGTGTCGATTGAAGACCACACTGCCCCATTTCTCATCTACCCGCATCAGGGATACACAAATCTCAAAAGGTTTGTTGATTTACACCCTCGTGGAATAAATAATACAATTTGATCCACAACACTTTAAATGTAATAATTCAGTCGTTTACCTGCACTTGTAGGTTTCTCCAAAAATGCAAACTTACGCCCGAAGGTGTTGCCCACACTTTGACTACTCAAGAGGTAGTTGACATGGCGCTGCAGGTCATCAGCGGGATGCTCTACCTTCATAAGAAGAGACTGCTCCATAAAGATTTGGCAGCTCGAAATTGCGTGTAAGTTCTCAGTGTAAGATTCTTCACTTTTCGGTGCAAAATGGTGTTTTGAATTTTTTTTTCTTAATGGTGGGCAGCTTATAATTCTCCAACGGCGTTTTTGCAGGATTGACGACAAGTTGAGAGTTCAAATAGCGGATAACGCCCTCGCTCGGGATTTGTTCCCTGCTGACTACCACTGCCTCGGTGACAATGAGAACAGGCCTGTCAAATGGTTGGCGATAGAAAGTCTAACTCAGAGGCAGTTCACCACATCTTCAGACGTGGTTGGTGACACATCACGATTCTGGTTACCAGAATTCATTCTAGTTGTCGATGTAAATTTCACATGGCTTCTGTATTTCAGTGGTCGTTCGGTGTTCTTCTGTGGGAATTGACAACTTTGGCGCAGCAGCCTTACGTGGAAATCGATCCGTTCGAAATTCCAGAATACCTTCGCGACGGATATCGGTTGGCGCAACCCGTCAACTGTCCAGATGAATTGTAAGTACTGACTTACAACCGTTAAGGACGAACTGAAATTTGGTATATTTCAACAAAAAACATCACCTCTTGAATAGTTTGCCAAACATGGTGATTCAAATCGATATCATGAAGAAATTCGAGTTTCAGTAGAATCCTCCCTTTTCTCCTTCCGTGGCAAAATCTGTCCTGTCTAGTGTCTACATGAATCAAAAGTAGAAAAAAAGTGTTTTGAAATGGAGCGACTAGGATACAGGGTGGGATAAAAAGTTGGTATTTAATTTAATTCCCTTTCTGGTTGATCATTCCTTAAATAATCATGCTGGAAGTCAAACTTTCCTATTGGCTTTGAAATGTGACATTATACGTTTCTTCGAGGTCCAAATAGAGCCGGAAAGAGCTCCCTGACCATAATTTAGATTTTTACAACATTTTTACTGAAAAAAAGACGGCGTACGGCCGAGCTAGATTACCAACATAAACATATAATGTAAAATGTTGGGGCCAATCGTTGATGTTGACTTCTGGTGTGATTATATAGGTTGATTATCCAACAATTCAAACATTCAATGGATTTTCGAATTTTTCGGTGATCTAGGCGTGTAGGGTATTGTTCTCGACTAAATTTTAGAAGCTGAATCCAATGAGACGGATCCCGGAATGATTGGCTCCCACTGGAAGAGGTTATGGGTCATAATGGATACCTGTCTACCAAAGGTTCTCGAGATTGCCGGAATCTAGGCGTGTTGGGTATCACTTCCCACCAAATTTTTTGCTGAATCGATTGGAATGGGTCAAGGACTCTCCTCCCCCCCCCCCCCTATTTTCTCTATGCTCCTGGTCCGAGGAATAACTAACCCCTGTGAAGGAATTTGAGCTTTTTTTTTTACCCAGACATTATTAAACGTTTAATGTCAAATTTTGGGGCCAATCGGAGAGTTAGACGTCCGGCATTATATTATGATGTGAACATCATACGTTCCTCAAATTGTGAATTTTCTTGGAAAGTTGAAAATATTAAAAGCATTGTCTATGTGGCGTTTGAAGCAATAATTATTCTTCTACGGCACTGACTCTTTTGATTATTCTGTTTGTTCGAAGACCCATTTTGACGAACACATTTGATAAATGTTATCAATCGGTCGGGGGTCCATCTCAATCGATTTGGCGTTTTCGCTTTCAGTTTTTTGAAATTGTCTTCAAAATTCTACTTTGTTGAAGAAATTGTTGACAAATTTTTTGATCAGCGTTTCAAAATTTCATTACGCTGAAGGTTTGTTTCGTTTTAATGGGTTTTCTGCAAATGGTATTAGTCCAGCAATACGAGCTGGAGTCTTCAAAAACCTTTTGAAGGAAGATAGTTTTTGCTCTAAATATGATGACCATTGATTTTTATGACGTAGCCTGGTCCTCAAAATTTAATGTTTCTAATCATCAATTGTATTTCCATCATTCTTCAGGTTCGGAGTGATGGCGTACTGTTGGGCGATGAGCCCCGACGACCGACCCACCTTCCCTCAGCTGCAAGTTTGTCTGCAGGAGTTCTACACTCAGCTGACTCGTTACGTTTAAAACGTAATCAGGCTTCAAATTTCGAGACTGTTCCCAATGAAGGTTCCTAGAGGAGCTCAAACAGACGACTAAACGTCAATTTACGTGCAATACTTCGCATTTGTGGAAGAAATGAAGAAAGACTTCATACGCCGTACAAACCACGGATTTGATCAGCTTCACTGAAGTCGCTGATGGCTGTGAGCCAAACTTCCCCAACTGGTGTATACCCTGATATGGTATGCTAAAACGTGCAAAAGACTTGAAACGGGGTGTTTATGAAGTCTTAATGAAAAGTTCATCCAGATTTTTAGGAACTCCGAAAACTGTTTGTATGTACTTGTAACTGTTCTATAATTTTTAAAGCATTCAAAATGTAAATTGCGCCAATTGAGTATTTGGGTGTAAATATGTGTACATTTTTAGGGTATGTTAGAACGAATTGAATGTTGATGTTTAATAACGGTTACAAAAAGGATGACTCCTGAATAACAAAAAGTATTGAATCTACTTATCGATAGAGTTTTTCGTTACTTATGAAGTTTAGTGTTCCAGTTGGTAGTGCTGTCTGAAGGATGGCTAAAGAATATTTATCGTTCATATACAACTCTTTGGGCGTAGCTGTATTTTGAGTGAGGACCCAGGCATTGACTGTTATCTTTTTAAATTTCATGATGCAATAAGAATTGAACATGTTGGCTCCTCTTCTCCAAGACTGAAATCAAGTCAAAATATCGATAAGCTAGTTCATCAAGTTGAATCGATATTTTCGAATTTGTAGGGTTTTAAGGGATTTGTTATACTGTCAATGGCTTTTACTTTGTCGCTTAAGGGCAACAATACGTGTCATCATTTTGTTCATATGTTTGATTTCATCAATTGACTCACAAGTTTCAAGTTTTTTTTACATGTTATGGTCAGGAGTTCCATTTAGTGACGCCAAAAGCGCTAAAATAGCATTGATGTGAACACTCACAGACACTTGGGTAATTGTTTTTCCAGCAATTCCATAAATCCAAAAATTTTTTTTTTACAAATAAGGCATCTACAGAAGCCCACTTCTATTCACAACACATGCTTGAAAAAACTGTGAGTAGATTATATATGTTATCTAGAATTGCCATGTACACATGAAGCGGTGAACACAATGAAACAGTGTGATTAGGTGTTTGATGCAATTATTTGCATCAAAAAGTGCAACAGAACTCAATGCGAACCCTAGCCAATATACTGTACCAAGATATGTAGAATTACTTGGGGCGGAAATAAACTCATCAGGCGACTGCACCCTTAAAATCAGAAACTGAAGTGTGTACAACAAATTTATGTTAAACTCTCGTCAGAACCTTTGGACAAATTTCATTGTAAATACCGACCTATTTATTGGAGAATACGGCTCGTATATGAACGAGGGAAGATGTATATATTTCGCATTGTACATATTGATATGTATTATGTACTAAATGGACGACCGTAGGATTCCATTTATTGTTTTTGGTAGATATTAAAATATTACTATGATCTCGTCGTTGTAGATATTCGTGTTGTATATTTATTTGAAAGAATATTTTTCTACGTTGACCTTGTACAGTACTATGTGGAACCCAGTGATTGTATCATTGTGTAATATACGGTCATTAACTTTAATTTTGGCGTAGTATTTTTCTTCCTGAGCCGTTTGATGAATCATTTTGAAACGTTGTATAGCTGCGTGGTTGACCACATGATTGGCGGGTTCATTCACTGAAGGAAATTGGACACTTGGAGGCTTGACGCCAAATAGGCCAAAATTCGAGGTTTTTGGCAGTTAATGGGCTAAAATACACTGTAAAACCTGTTCTTAACGCTGAGCCGTCGCATGTGTGGGTGCGCTCCAAATCTTTGTAGGTCGACGATGAGTTGATATTTCTGGTCTTTTGTCAAACTTATCAATGGGATTATGTCGCTTTGGAACTCAATAGTCAATTACCTCTGCTGAATCTTGGCTGCGTCAGTGTTCAGTCTACGCAGAGTCGACTGGATGTGCTGAAGAACCAGGTGCATTGCGCATTTCTGAACTCTCAAGTATTCATCGGGCTCATTTACTCTTAAAAGCGCCGCATATGTCAGTGTGGGAGTGAATCGATCCTTCACCTTGATCAGTGGTTGTTTTCAAGGTAAGCCGGCAGGAAAATGATTCAAATCAATGTGAACCGACTTGACAGTTTTCTTATTTTGATCACCCCAATTTTGCTTTGGTTGTCCAGTTAGGAAAGAGGGGATGGGTCTCAACAGGCCACTCGCGCGAAGTTGTAGCATTTCAGAAATCAACAATAATTTTCCTCCTGATGAAGCAGATATATATGTCGAAAGTCTGGTCACACGTCTCGGGTGAAAATATTGCCTTGAGATATGCGCGGTGCCATAGATGGGTCGAACGACAATGATCAAGCCAGACGAAATGAATGGCACTCTGAGCTAATGAATTGTTGTATTGTGCCGCAGATGGAAAGTCTTAAAAGGCTCTCATTGTCTTCAAGAAATTTCATACGGTCATACGCCATTGTCATTTTCAAGTTTCTCTTCACTTTCTTATTCTGTAAGTAATTAGAAAGAAAATGGCAGACGTGAATATCACTGGTGAGCATCAATCCAACGGAAATCATATACCAGTGGCTTTAATTATCGTAAAAAGGTGACTAATAGGGTACTTCGCATTTTATAAAATTTATATTGTGATAATCTTAGTGAGCCCACTTTCGAAGTAAAATCGCACACCTCACGCTCTCAATTAAACTGTTCAAATTCTCTACCTTACGTGATTGTGTAGGTTTGACTTTAAATTAATAGTCGCCCAAAAATTGAAGTTTCTTTTGAATTTAAGCTTGAAATTTTAGCTGTTCAAATTTTAAATGTACTGAGTTTGGTGTGTGATTTCAAGTTGTTTGGTATTGATGGAAAAAGGCAGTATGAGAGGGAACTATACTTAAAAACCTACCACTAAGTAGGTACGCTATTAAAAAATAAATAAAAACGCATTATTATTCAGGAATCATTGGGAATATTGGCCAAATTACAAGGAAAATGTACTGTTACCTTAACATTTTTTAAAAAAGTTACAGGAAACTAGGGAATTTGAAGATCCCGTAGAACACAAGAATTACATCACAGTGTAATTATATTTATTTCGAACTTGTTTTGAAATTTAAGTAGGTATTAACAGAAATAATTTCTTGAAGAAATAAATTTCAGAAGACTCTTCTTGGTGTTTGAGGCTCATTCGTCTCGCTTTTCATGCTCAAATAGGAAGGTCCTTTTCACGGTTGTCCAAAATGTGTCTGTAGAATATATTCTAAATCCTTCTTCTTTTTGTTTGAAAACCATGGTATGAATCGATATGGCTCAGCCTGAAGATACAGCAAATAAATAAACCAAAAAAGTTGTAAAAACAGATTTAAGCAGTTGTGAAAGAAAGATTAACTCACCAGCTTTGAAACCACATTTCAAGTACGATTAAATTCTGATCCTTCATCAGATCTCAAGTAATACTATAATTAAAATTGAATTAGATACACACATTTTCCAATTAGTTAGTGGTATTTGCGTAAGTATTTGGTAAGTTCGTTTCTTTGTAGTTTTCTATTGCGATTGTGTGGATTAAGAGGGTATTTTGAACGCGGAGGTGACTTTCGTGTCTGGGTTATCATTTTCTTGGTAATTTTGGCGTTGTCTTGATGGTGCTCGGTCCTATACCATCGCACATTTAACGAAATCAAGTCCTTTTGCGAAAAAAATTCAACCAAGAAGAGTCATTTACAGGTTTAGGCAATAATTTGTGAAGAAAGTGTTGCCCCGTTCTGTAATTATTTTATTAGTTTTATTTCTTAAAAGTTCCACAGCTGAAGGTGCCATGATTTTTTCGACGAATTTCTGATGTAGGATCGTTGCAAAATCGTAACCACATCCGTAAACTGTATCTATAACCAGTTTTTCTTCGAAAAAAGCTCAATGGCGCCTGTATCGCTTATATCTCCGAGTCAGCGTCGAGATCAAGGATGATCGAATAGTGATCGTAGCCGGAAATGAATTATGGAAAAATCCTCCACCTCTTATTATTATGATGACGACTTCGTGGGACTCAATCCGCTGAGAACCGCAAAACCACGACCGCAAATAATGTCCGTGACCGTCTCAGAAGTTCGCAGCAGCGTCGCGTGTTAATTCTCGCTGTTCTTCATCTCAGGTTGCAAACGATAGATTCAATCGGAATCGAAGAGTCCAACAGCCTTTTACAGGAGAATTCCCCGCTTCTCCGAGACGAATTTGGAATCTTCCGAAACACTTAAATTTTCGAACCAGTTTTAGAATTGTCCATCTTCATTTGGACGGCAATGACCAATAGGGAGCCAACCACAAAACGCTGCAAATTCTCTCACACGGGTTGGTTATTCCTCGGACCGGGCGCATGGGGACTCATTTCTTCAACATGGGAAAAATGGGGGAAACAGTGGGTGTGGTGGGTCCCGGACCCATTATAATCGATTCAGGGTCCAAAATTTATAACCCGGCCAAGTCAGTTACCCCACACGTCTAGGTACCAGAAATTTCGAAAACACATATTCAAAATGGGTAGATAGATACACATTCTGGCCCATAACTTCTTCCGGTGGGTGCCAATCGCTCTGGGACCCAATACATTAGATTCAGCGTCCAAAATTTAGTGGAAAATGATACCCCACACGCCTAGATTGCCAAAAATCTCGAAAACCCATTGTACGAAAATGTGCTGATCTGAGAAATGCTCAACGCCTAACCGCGTTCTACTCATTCACAAAGTAGAACCAATGAGCGATATGTGCTCTTTGGTTTAAATCCTTCTGGCCACATTTCAGGTAAAAGGAGAACCATTCTTCTTGGCTCTATCCTGCTGGACGCCATTAACCATCCAATCAAGATCTATTACGCCAGTGATTCCGTTTTGAGAAACATACGGGCCTCCCAGATTCAATACATTTTTCAAATTCGACCAAGGAGGGAAATCTGCATTGAATCAACTCTTCTTTGCTGCCTCAGGCTCCTTTTGCTGAAAGTGTTGACTGACTTGGCCGATCCCATAGCAATCGCATCTCATTTTCTATTTTTTTGGGGTTTGCCAATATTTCAGAACGTGATCAATTTCCTGGCGGAAACGTTTAAAACTCTTCTTTTACGAATATTAGAGAGAGTAGTTATTGTCCCCTTGAACTTTTCTCTTTACGGTTAAAAGTCTGAAGATTACAAATTTTCTGTCTGTCAGCCGTGGGAGCCGAAAAAGAGGCGGAGACGGTATTGACGAAATTTACGCTGGTTTATCGGTTTCTGATAAAGGCTTGAAATATTGTGTTAAATAAATAACGTGCTGTCAGGTGGAAAAAGTATTTATTTACAATTAATTTATTCAATGTTGGCCTGTACACCACATTAACCAACACATACCAATACATTGACCGACGCCTTTTACCCCGACTGGATGAGTAAAATTTATTTAATAAAAATTTATATCGCGAAGTAAATCACTGGTAAGTGTTAGGAGATACATTCGGCAAATACAACAGTCTGTCTCGTGCTTGAGATGTAAAGTCAAAACTGACCGAGCGACGTATAATTTAGCGTTTTGGCGTCAAGTTGACCGCGTTTAAACTCGCGTCATTCACTTTGAAAATTGAATACTCACGAAAGTATCCGTCAAGATGCAAGTTCCGGAGTGCGCC
>CM034001.1:12357304-12378326 GCA_019603395.1 Cyrtorhinus lividipennis
ATGCTTCCTCCTAAACACATTAATAATATAAATTATTGTGCAATTTTATTTCGTGCCATATGAAAACTGGAAATAACCACTTCACGGTGCCAATTAGGTAGGTTTATGTATTGAAACGAAAATTAGAGTTACTTTGGTATTCAGGTATTTAACATCTTCAGTGTTTTCAGTTGACAAAAGAAAATTGTGAAAGTGTCTCTTGCTTGGTTTCTTGGAGAACAGGATTTACGCAATGTTTGGCCATTGTGGTTTAGTAGAATTAGTATGAGAGTTCATCAGACTATCATTCACAGATTCATGCAAGCTTACAGGTTGGGTAGGACGTTATCGGGCGGACGCCATTATGCGCTCTAATTAAAAATTACCTAAGCACTGTAAGAACTGGCCACTGGCTGAGGGAAACTACCGACAAACCGTGTAATTTCGTTTGAGGTCTCATCTCTCCCTGGAAGTCAATTACAAGCCCAGTCACACGGGATCAGATAATTTCGACTGTACAGGGTCGCGAATGCAACGACCGGTTGACCAGAGGGCTTGATCCCCCTCTGGGTGGCACCCCCTCTCTGAATCATCCCCTAGCCAGGGTGGGCCCCTCTTCTGACACACAGGCACCTTTTCACATCTCTGTTCATTTCTCTCATTGAGCACGAAACCTCAAGGTAGGTAAGCTTGCACCGTCAAACAAATAACATGCCATTTCTCCCTCTGAGAAAGTTTTGATTAAACAGGCACGACTTAGCAAAACAACGTTCACCCCGAGTGTGAAATGCAAACTTCTAAAAGTAAACGCTGAACTTAAAGCCATACTGTTACATCATACCAAATACTGCATACTAAAGCCAACTGCCCTGACCGTTTAATAATTACTCTTTTGGTTGGTAATTCCTTGAATAATCAACCTATATTTTCATGCAAAAAGTCCAAAAATCTCTCCGATTCGGTCCAAAAATTTTTTTTCTGGGCGTTTCAGAGTGTCCAGATCAAAAAAGTCAAATGTTCCACCGTCCACGCCGTATTTTAGTGAAAAAAAATTTTCAAAAAAAAATCAGAATTTGGGTCAGTGGTCCGGTTCTGGCTCTAGTTGGTCCTCAAAACTTTTCAGCCCGATTGGACCAAATTTGGGGTCAGAATTTGTATTTTGAAAAATGGATTTTCGAGATTATTATAAATATAGGCGTGTGGGGTATCATTTTCCACTAAATTTTAGACCCTGAATCCAACGAAATGGGTCCCAGAACAATTGGCGCCCCCTGGAAGAGGTTATAGGTCAAAATGAGTATCTATTTACCCATTTTGAATATGTGTTTTCGAGATTTCTGGTACCAAGGCGTGTGGGGTATCACTTTCAACCAAATTTTGGAGGCTGAATTAAATGAAATGGGTCCGGGAACGATTGGCGCCCTCTGGATGAAGTTATGGGTCAAAATGGGTATCATACCCATCTTGAATATTATTTTCGATATTTCTGGTACTAGGGTGTGTGGGGTATCATTTCCAAAATTTTGGACCCTGAATCGATTGGAATGGGTCCGGGACCCGCCACACCTACTGTTTCCCCATGTTGAAGAAATGAGTCTCATACACCGAGAAATAACCAACCCATGTGAAAGCAGCGTTTTCTAATAACCTCAAGAACTTGCAGACCATTTTCAATTGCTCAACAACTCATTTCGTGGATTTTGATTCAAGTAGTCAGTGTAGGCGTTAACAGGTGATACGGTGAACATAAATTTAGCCTTTTCCAATGAAACAGTTCTACCTGTGGATTTAGTTTCTTACAATAACACAAAATATAATGTAATGTACTATGAGAGATTATGGTTGAATTTCCTCACAATCATTGAGGTCCAGAAATGATCATTTTTCCCAATTTTGAAATCTTTTTGCCCATTTAAACTCAGTCACGGCACTGGTTTAACCCAGTTTGCTTCGTTTAGACCTCTCCATTTACGGTCTACTTGATTTTAACCGAGAAATACTGGCGAAGTAACGAAAATTCGACCATTATGGCATCATGACCGTTCATATAGTATCATTCTTAACCGAATGCACAGAACAGCGCTGAATCTGATGCTGATTTCCATTCGCATCACACGTACGATGGTCAAAACTCTGTATTATCACGACCTCGTGTGTTGTCGAGACTCATTGGTATTATTCGAACGAAAACATCCTGCAGTTAATTTCCTGATGGTTTTCCTGTGGGTTTGTAGTGCCATTTGAATTCGAGTCACGATTGGTGCATTGGGCGCTCCATAGGAGTCTCAACAAAGGAACTAGCATGATACGTTATTCTCCTCCTACTTCGGGTTAACAACGTTTATGGCAAAAAATAAATAAATAAATACAATAATAAAAATGGATGCCATGGTCGAACAAGGAAAACTGTTCATTCGTTCACGCACCGTCATTAAATTGTCTGGCATAAACAAGCTTCACTACAGCACTTTTTTTCAAAAAATTGTTTAGAGATAGATTTCACCACCAAAATGTAAATGTACAATTTGTCATAAGTAGCATTGACTGTCCTTGAAACAGTTGTGTAATATTTATTGTTCTCATTCATTTTTCCTTCTTGCAGCTTTGAAATGGCGACTAGATTTTTACTCGTATTAGCTACGTTCGTCCTTGCGGCCACCGCCAAGAAATTGCGTAAGTTATATTCATAAGATGTTCATTCACCCATTTCTGAATGGATAGCCTAATCCTTAGGCTTCAGGGACCTTGTACAGATGCAAAAATAAAATAACAAAAAATGTTCTGGGCGTCTGAGTTCTCGGACAGGTTTGAGGAATACTTTGAGGATGCTGATAAACATGAAAATTCTAGCTTGCTATCCAATATGTGAAATATTATTCACAATCACAGGAAAAATGCTGCAAATTCATTCACAGGGGTTGGTTATTCCTTGGGCCCGATACAAAAGCAAAAGTCACAATAGCGATAGGAAAACTCAAAATTTATCTAAAATAGAGGCTGAGTGTTCTTGAAATGTCTAAAATCATTAGGGTACTCCAATGGAGAGAAAGCATGAAATATTTTTACAATAAATTCAGTTATTTGGAATTGAAAAACACCCAGATTTTTGTTTACGTATTTTGTTTATTCTCTAAATAATATTCATTTGTTTTCATGCCTAAGGCCAACCTTTTCATTAGCCAAACATTTGGGTATCAAGGTTTATAGATTCCAAATCCAAAATGTCCGTCCGCCGTCCGTGCCAACTTCGGTAGTAGAAAATTTTCTAAAAATCTAAAGTATTGGTCAGGGACCCGTTTCTGGTTCTAGTCGGTCTTCGAACTTTCTAGCCGATCGGACCAGATTCGGACGGGGTGGTGGTCAAAATGAGTTTTTCGAAAAATGGATTTTGAGATTTTTGGCGACACGAGTGCGTGTGGGTACATTTTTCGCTGAATTTGACGCTGAATCCAAGGAAGGAAATGGGTCCGGGAAAGATTAGCGCCCTCTGATGGATGCCTATCACCCATTTTGAATTGTTTCTCGATATTACTGGTACCACGATGGTAGTAGAAAATTTCTAAAAATCTCAAATTAAGGTCAGGGATCCTTTCCGGCTCTAGTTGGTCCTCGAAACTTTTCAACCCTATCGGACCAAATTGGTGGTGGTGTGGGGGTCAAAATGTGCATTTTGAAAAAATGGATTTTGGTGATTTTGGCGATCAAGGAGTGTGGGGTATCATTTTCCAGTACGTTTTTGACACTGAATCCAATGTGAAATGGGTCCCAGAACGATTGGCACCCACCGGAGGAAGTTAGGGTCAAAATGGGTATCATTACCATTGGTATATGGGTTTTCAAGATTTCTGGTACCTAGGCGGTTGGGTATCATTTTCCGCTGAATTTTGGACTCTGAATCCAATGAAATAGGTCCCAGAACGATTGTCGCCCACCGGAAGAGGTTATGGACACTGAATCGATTTAAATTAGTCTCCATGCTCCTGGTCCGAGGATTTGTTGGTCATTTTTTGAATAATCAACCTATGTAATCACACCAGAGGTCAACAACCTCTCTGATTCGCCACAACATTTGACATTTTCTTTCAAGATGCCTCGATCAAAATTTCCATTCACCGTACGCCGTTTTTCGTAGTCAACAATATTCTACAACATTTCTAATTTCGGTCAGAGACTTCATTTTGGTTTTAATTTTGGACGCTGAATGGATTGGAATGAGTCCTTGACACTATACATTCAGTGTTTCCCATAATCTTGCTTCAAGGAATATTTGAGAATTATAGTATTCCTTAAATCCGGAATTTCGGTTAAAGAATCATTTTTGGGTCTAATAAACGAAGACAGAAATGGGTATGTGAAGATAGGTTTTCGAGATTTCTGGGGCCCAGGGGTGAAAAGTATTTTTTAACACAATTTTGGACACTGAATCGATTGAGAAGGGTCACGGACAGATTAACAACACACCGGACGAAGGTTTTTTGGGACAAGAGAGGTGAATTTCATCATTGATGAAGATAAATAGCGATCGGTTGACCTTATTTTTATTCTTTTTTACAACTCGTATTACCGCAAAAGGATCATGAGCGGATTGCTGGGCTTTTAAAGGGTCTCGAATAAACTTATAAATTTTATCAGGGCTCACCATGACTCTCTTCGGCTTTGCATAATTTCTTTCGCGACTCGAAAGCTTCGACAATGCGCTCACCTTGACATGAAAAAGTTACATGAAAATGAATATGTTGGGTTCATGCCCACCTCGATCCTAAGCGGCACAAGGTTACGTGCCCAGACTTCTGTCCGTTGATGAATAAAATTAAACAAACGACTAATTACTAGGGTGGATTCTTTTTTTGTGGGATATTCGTGACTCCTGCGTTCATGTCCAGGATCCTCCGGTCAATCTTTACGGTTGAGAAGTTAAGAGGGTCTCAGGATTTGAATGAAACTTCTTCACACGACTATAATTACATGTTACATGTACGTAAGTGTAGCTCAGTAGCTAGCAAACTATTTTGACTTGACTATCACTACATTTTCACGTTGAAATTCAACGCAGTAACAATTCCCATTGATTTCTACGTTCAAGATCACTGTGAAAACTTCATTGAAAATGAAACATTACTGGATGATTTCAAAAAATAAGCTCATCTTGAGCCAAATACAATATTCTCAGAGTTGCCAACCTTCAAACCTACAGGGGAGATAATAAACATATTCATTCATCTTTCTAATTCTATTTTGGCGAATTATTCTAATTAAATACACCCATGAATTCGCATGGGGAGAAACGCCCAAAAAAACCTGAAACTTTATTCATTTACTCCATTTTGTGTTTAACTCATTTTCTGCCCGACCGCCGAAAACTGAGGACGGTTATGGGTAAAAACGAGTTTCACTGAATGAATTTTTACTGAATTTAGACCGTGAATTGAGTCAGGTAGGTCCTTAACCTGTTACCTCACACCAAGGAAGGCTACCAGAATGGTAGAAAGGGATGGGACGGAAGAGGAAGAATTGATATTTTCCAAATAATAAAGTACTTTCTAGATTCATTTTCAATTGTACACCTACTCCAGAACCTCGAAGGTTTGTTTTTTGAGAGCCAAGGTGCCAATTTTAGAAGGTGGACTAATAAAAAGTGCTGCTAACTTTTCTAAAATGCTGCGTTATCTCTTCGTGCGGAAGTAAAGGGAAAACAATGAAGGCCCAGGTCTTATCCTAATCGATTCTGCCTCCAGAATATAGAGGAAAAATGATACATTACACGCCCAAGCCCCCGAAAATCTCAAAAACTAACTCCCAAAAATACACCTATCTTGACCCTTATTATCGTCCGTTGAGTAGCGTTCGACCCCTGCCCCATCTCCAATAATTTAGTGTCCAAAACTCAGTAGAAAACGCTACAAATTCTTTCATTCAGCGTCCAAAAATTAGTGAAAAACGATACCCCACATGCCTAAGTCATCGAAAATGTCAAACATCGAGAAAATAGTGGATAGGGCATGTCCCGGACTCATTCCAATCGATTCAGGGTCCAAAATTTATCGGAAAATGATACCCCCACAGCCTAGGTACACATTCGAATAGGTAGATGGACACCCATTTTGGCCCATGACCTCTTCCGGTGGGTGCCAATCGTTCTGGGACACATTTCATTGGATTCAGCATGCAAAATTTAATGGAAAATGATACCCCACATGCCTAGGTAATACAAATCTAGAAAATCCATTATTCGAAAAACACATTTTGACCCCTACCCCCAAAATCCACTACCGAAATCGGCGTGGACGGAGGGTGGCGGACGGACATTTGCGAATTTCAATCTAGACACCTTGAAACGCTCAGAAAAAAACGCTGCAAATTCTACACAGGGGTCGGTTATTCTTGGACCAGGCGCATGGAGACTCATTTCTTCACATGGGGGAATGGAGAAAAAAGTGGGTGGGCGGGTCCCAAACCCCATTCCAACGATTAGGATCCAAAATTTAGTAGAAAATGATACCCCACACGCCCAGGTTCCAGAAATCTCGAAAAACCATATCAAAATGGGTAATATATACTCATTTGACCCATAACTTCTTCCAGTGGCGCCGATCGCTCTGGACCCATTCATTTGATTGAGCGTCCAAAATTTAGTGGAAAATGATACCCCACTCGCCTAGATCGCCAAAAATCTCGAAAATCCATTTTCAAAAAACAATCTTGACCCCTACCCCGCCCAAATTTGGTCGATTGGCTGAAAAGCTTGGAGGACAGTCCTAGGCCGGGGTACAGACCCCTGACCCAAATTTCGATTTTAGAAAATTTTCTACTACCCAAAAAACGCGGCGGACATTGACCTTTTTTGATCCAGACACCATGAAACGCCCAGAAAAAAATGTTGAGCCCAATCGGAGAGGTTGACCTTCTACATGAAAACATAGGTTGATTATTCAAGGAATAACCATTCAAAAATGCACTTTATGTATCAAAACATCTGAAATGAATGCTTAAGCATTTACCAAAAAAAATCAATGTCACTCATGTTCACCAAACTCTCTAGATGACAATACAAACTAGACAAATTTTATATTTATATCGTAATCTACTTGCAACTATTTATTCGTTGAAAATTCAGCAGATGTACGTACCACAAAGGCAAGGATGCACACATCATGCGCTCACCTCTCAAAAGGTTATGCTATTTTTATGGTGATTGTTGAGTGCAAGGAGGGTTTCAGCATAGAAAACCACCCTCAACAGATCATTAGCCAAGCTGGGATTATGTGGGATTCGTCTCAAAGAAACCGTTCTTCTGTAACGACTCACGAATCGTGTCTTTTGGTGGCTCGTCATCTCGACTCCTTTCTACGATCCTTTTCTGAGAAAAGCGATTTGCAAGCACAATGTGACGAAACGTGCCCAGGCTATTGAAAAACAAGTAGCGCTGAGTCAAGGTTTTGATACGGGTCTACAAACAAAACTCGGTAACCTTCGGTAGAGCCAGTTTTTCAGGTGCTCACCAAAAATAATTATGTCAACTAAATACGAGAAGTGCTTTCACTTGAAATTGGGTGAATTTCGGTTGGTTATTCCTTGAATAATCAGCCTATGTTTTCATGCAAAATGTCAATCTCTCCGATTCGACCCAAAATTTGTTTCTGGGCGTTTCACTACATCAAAATGAGCAAATGTCTGTCTGCCGTCCACGTCGTAGTAGACAATTTTCTCAATAATGGGTCAAAATTTGTTTTTGAAAAATGGATTTTCAAGATTTTGGTCGATCTCGGCGTGTGGGGTATCATTTTCCACTAAATTGTGGACCCAGAATCGGTTGGATCCATTCCAACGGGAATAAGACGCTCATAAGTTTAATTTTTATCATTTCACTGGCATCACAATATATAGCCTAATTCCACCAAGTAGCGGAGAATTTGTCCTTCTTCCTGACTCAAATTCAAAAATTGTACATTTCAGTTCTATATCTACCTATATGGGAAGATATCGAACGTGTGTTTTCGAGATTTCTAGTACCAAGGCGTGTGGGGTATCATTTTCCACTAATTTTGGACTCTGAATCAATTGAAATCAGTCTCCATGCTCCTGGTCCGAGGAATAACATACCCCTGTTTAAGAATTTGCAGCGTTTTTCACTCAGAGACTGTTCTAAAAAAATTTCAAAATCAAATTCCAAAATTGTCCTAAGACAGCTGATTGAAAGCCAGAGCTAAATTGTATGATTTGCCTACAAAAATAGAAATACACCAAGTATTTGCGTTTCAGAAAGTCCCTAAAATTCATACTTCAACAACAACAAATTACTTTTTCCATATTTGTTCAACATAATTCCACAGACCACCCCCTTTTCCAATTTCGATTGGTTATTCCTTGTGTAATCAACATAATATTATGTTTTCATGCATAACGTCAACCCCTCCGATATGCCGCAAACATTTTTTTTCTGGGCATTTTAAGGTGTCTAGATTAAAAACCTGCAAATTCTTTCACAGGGGTGGTTGTTCCTCAAACAAAGCAGAGAATCGCTGGAGAGAACGCCTTGTTAGATGGAAATAAGGATGGAAATACCCCAAAAACACTCTAAAGTAAATAGTGCGAATTAATTGAATTTTATACATTTAACAGTGAGGTTAATGTTATTTTTGCAAAATTATTCAATTTTGGGGTATTTAATGAATACCAGAACAGAAAAACGCTGCAAATTCTTCCACACGGGTTGGTTATTCCTCGGACGCATGGAGGCTCATTTCTTCAACATGGGGAAAATGGGGAAATCAGTGGGTGTAGCGGTTCCGGGACCCATTCCAATCGATTCAGGGTCCAAAATTTAGTGGAAAATGATACCCCACACGCCTAGGCACCAAAAATCTTGACACATACAAAATGGGTAGATACATACACATTTTGACCCATAACTTCTTCCGGTGGGTGCCAATCGTTCTGGGACCGACTTCATTGAATTCAGCGTCCAAAATTTAGTTGAAAATTATACCCCACACGCCTAATTACCAGAAATCCCGAAAACACATATTCAAAATGGGTAATATATACCCAATTTGACCCACAACTTCTTCCAATGGGTTCCAATCGTTCTGGGACCCATTTTATTGGATTCAGCGTCCAAAATTTAGTGGAAAATAGTCGCCCCAAAATCTCGAAAATCCATTTTTCAAAAAACACATTTTGACCCCTACCCCGCCCAAATTTGGTCCGATCGGGCTGAAAAGTTTCGAGGACTGTCCTAGGCCGGGAACAGATCCCTGACTGCTGATTTGATTATTCAAGGAATAACCAACCAAAAAACCGTAATTATAAAAATACAATATCGATTGCCAATGTTCACCATAATCTATTAATATTGATAAATCGCATTTCCACAATCGATATAGTAATGGAAATATTAAAACGGAAATAGCGATGTTCATTGATATCGATAGTACAGGCACATCCCTATCTCTTCTGTGTGTGTATGAACGAGTATGATCTCTTCTGTGTGATGTCTGTTCGCATAGGCATGCATCCATGGTTCCACTTGGTGCCTGCGCATTTTGCCCATGATGATGGCCTCCCCCGTACAGCAAAATACGTTGGAATGACTGTGATGACCTTTTTTGCAAAAACTCTGCCACCATCGTATGCCTGCTTTTACCAAACATTTGAAACAAATTTAAACTCAAAGAGGTGGACAGGTGGACAATTTTCACGTTGGACAATTGTGTCAGGGACATCTTTCTGGCTCTTGTTAGTTTCCAACACTTTTCAATCCAGTTGTCCCAAAATTTGGAGGAATACCTATGGGTAAAATTGTCTATATTAAATTTTTTTGCGAATGCTATTCTTTGGAACTAGGCATGTAAGGTATCATTTTCCATTAAATTTTAGTCGCCGAATCAATTGAGATAGGTCCTGAACCGATTGGCACTCACCGGTGGTGGATGTGGGTCAAGATGCCATACCTACTTACTTTGAATATAGGTTTTCGAGATTTTCGAGGACCTAGGAGTTTGGGGTGACATTTTACCACAGTTTTTCCTATACTCTTGCTCTATGATGGAATGATGAACCATTGTGGGTGAATTTGCAGCATTTTTGTTTGAAACCATTGCGATGGTGTACTCATTATTCCTATGAGAATAATGAACCCAAATGAGGACATTTCTGAGCTTCCTTCAAGGTCTCGTGTGGGGGAGTCAGGAAAATGAAACTGCCATCTTGGGGGAGCATGGTGGTAATCCCACTGCTGAACCCAGTTAACTAACCCGAGCCATTCCTGCTGTCTGTTTTGGATTGAGGGAGTTGGCCTGAGGTGACGCACGCCTTCCGGTCCAGCCATGTTTCTTGTAGCGCTGAGACGCAGGTTATCTCGGATACGAGGTACTTACACTCAGACAGATCACACTGGGTCAAGCAGCGAGCTGCAGTCAGTAGGTGAACCACTTTCACTTCCACGAGAGAACCGCTCTACTATGGGGGTGGCTCTTCCTCAGTGGAGAGGTGACCCGTTGGCCAGAGCTCAACAACGGCTATTACTCCAATGGCGAGAGGTCAACAAACAACGAGTTCCGGCCAATTCCGAACTTTTGGAATTCTGGAGATAGGTCACCTTACTGACACCCCCTCGATTGAGGCTACGGTCGTTGGGCTCCAAGGAGGGATGTTTATCATGCGCAAGTGGTGAATAACGACACATCATCAGCGTTCCTCAAAATAGTTGTGTGTAAGTGTTTGGAAGGTAAAGGCATTCATGAATGCAATTGAGGAACGGGGTAGACGATCAGGTCGTAAACACCAGGATGCCAAATCTCATGTCAACTGAAACCATTCTGCCTGCTGAAAACTGACAAAATAGAGTTATATGAAGTCATTGTTGATCGTAAATTTCATACTATCGAGGTTATTAAGAGAAAATCTCCTCGAGTCTCCACCAAAATTCGAAATTAGGTACATGAAGCGAAGGCATGAAGGGGTACCAAACGACGCTGTAAGTCGTCGTAACGAGACGATCAGGTCATCGCTGACGTCCCTCAAAAATGATTTTTCTCGTTTATGGTTAGGACAAGTATACAGGAAGTGAAGTGAAAGGATGGTTAGAGATGACTGTTGCATAAGCCATAAGCTGCTAGTTACAAAAGCAAACGATGAAAACAGAACAAGTGGCAGTAAAAGCTGGCCTATAATATTTATCTTTTCAAACGAAATAGTCGTAAAATTACTTTAAAAAAATCATCCGTCTCACCTAACATATTTGGTGCACCTTTTAGTCGGTTATTCCTCGAATAATCAACCTATGTTTTCAGGCAAAAGGTCAATTTCTCCAATGGCCCAAAATTTCTTTTTGGATGGTTCAAGGTGTCTAGGTCAAAAAAGTCAAAATGTCCGTCTGCCGTACGCGCCGTTCTTGGTAGTAGAAAAATTTCAAAAAATCTGAAATTTGGATCAGGGGTCTGTTCCCAGCCCTTGTTGGTCCTCGAAACTTTTCAGCCCGATCGCACCAAATTTGGGCGGGGTAGGGGTCAAAATGTGTATTTTCGAAAAATGGATTTCGAGATTTTTGGCGATCTAGGGGTGTGGGGGTATCATTTCCGTGGAAATGAGTATTTTGAAAAAGGGGTTTTGAGATTTGTCGGGTAGTAGGCAGATCACTATATTTTGGAGCTCAAAAGATTCAGGTGATTTTTGGACCGATTGCCCCAAGTGGAGGCAGAAAATGGCTCAATATCGACTCCAATCGATTCAGCGTCCAAAAATGAGAGGAAAATGATACCTCACACGCCTAAATCGCCGAAAATGTCGAAAATGGGGAGAATAATAGGTGTGGCGTGTCCCAGACCCACTCCGATTGATTAAGCAATCATAATTTACTGGAAAATGATACCCCACACGCCTGGGTACCAGAAATCTCGAAAGCCCACCTTTGAAATAGGCAAATAGGTACCCATTTTGACCCATAACCTCTTCCGGTGGGCGCCAATCGTCCCGGGACCCGTTTCATAGGATTCAGCGTCCATAATTTAGTCGAAATGATACCCCACACGCCTAGATCGCCGAAAATCTCGAGAATTCATTTATCGAAAAACACATTTTGACCCCTACTCTTCCTAAATTTGGTCCGATCGGGCTGAAGTTTCGAGGACCAATAAAAGCCGAAAATAGATCCCTGTCTCAAATTTCAGAATTTTGAGAAAATTTCCCTATTCCAAAATCGGCGTGGACGGCGGACGGACATATTATGTGTGACCCTTTTTGATCTAGACACCTTGAAACGCCCAAGAAAAATGTTGGGCCGAATCGGAGAGATTGACTTTTTGCATGAAAACAGGTTGATTATTTAAGGAATAACCAACCAAAATCAGAAATTTATTAATTTATTTCCTAAACGTAGTGGACATTTTCCGAAACCGAATAAATTTTTCGTGTAAGTGTGTATCTGCCGGCAAATATCCGTACTTCATTATATTTGCGAAGGAAGGGAGATACATAGTCGTTCCGAGATATCCAACAAAGCAGGTGCTTCGTTTCTATTAGCTTTGCAAATCTTGGTTCAAAAATAAGTTAGAAGATGATGTATGGATAATTGATTGGTTGATTTCCTTAAAGCTGACGAGGAAGATAATTGAAGGCCCCGAAATGAGCATTTAGTCTTCTATATGATCATCTGAAGACGCAGAAGCTTCAAGTTTCATGACTTAGCAGGAAGCTTGGTTGGTCGACTTCTCAGAGATTTCCTGCTCGCCGGTGACGTCAGGCTGAAGCTTCTGCCGAGTCAACCTCAGAAAAATAGACGATAGAGGATGAGAATTACGGATGGTAGGTACATAACCTGCCAGTCGGGGCTTTGATATTAATTTCTTGATAGCAGGAACCTTAATTGTACGGTGCGATTCGCCTGATTCTGGTTCTTTGGTAGGTATGTATTTAGCTAGCAGCATGAACTGATGTTCTCGGAAGCTTTGGAAGGATTTTCCATTTTTCATTATTAAGGCCATGGGGGGGGGGGGGGGGGGGTGGTGTAGGG
Organism: Cyrtorhinus lividipennis; assembly: GCA_019603395.1. Classification (NCBI taxonomy): domain Eukaryota; kingdom Metazoa; phylum Arthropoda; class Insecta; order Hemiptera; family Miridae; genus Cyrtorhinus; species Cyrtorhinus lividipennis. The sequence goes on from CM034001.1 coordinate 12,370,293, forward strand.
TATTTCCCGCTTTTGTCTGTGGCCCATGAATGTATTATTTCCCCAACACCACTATTTTACTGCATAAACTTCCTGTTGTTGGTTGATTATTCAAGGAATAACCTACCAATGTTTACATGCAGAAAGTCAATCTCTCCTATTCGGCCCAAAATTTCATTCTGGGCGTTTCAAGGTGTCTAGATCAAAATTAGCAAATGGCCGTACGCTGTCCACGTCGATTTTGGTAGTAGACAATTTTCAAAAAATCTGAAATTTGGATCAGGGAGCCGTTTTTTGGCTCTAGTTGGTCCTCAAAACTTTTCAGCTCGATCGGACCAAATTTGGCCGGGGTAGGGGTCAAAATGTGTATTCCGAAAATGGATTATTGAGATTATTGGCGATCTAGGCGTGTGGGGTATCATTTTCCACTAAATTTTGGACGTAGAATCTAATGAAATGGGCCCCGGAACGATTGGCGCCCTCTGGATGAGGTCATGGGTCAAAATGGGTACCTGTCTACCCATTTCGGGTGTGTTTTCGAGATTTCTGGTATCTAGGCGTGTGGGGTACCGTTTTCCACCAAATTTTGGACGCTTAATCAATTGGAATGAGTCCCCATGCGCCTGGTCCGAGGAATAACAACCCTTGTGAAAGAATTTGCAGCATTTATTACCCATCAAATATCACGAGCTAAATCTCTCTTTCCAACTAGAACTTTATTTCCAAATAAATAGGTAAATAGCGACCGGTTTCGTACATCAAGTACATACGAACAGGGCAGAACGAACCCAGGAGGCATAGAATCGAGTAAATTCGATAGCTACTTGTCAAACCAAAGCGTGGTTTTATCGATTCACAATTACACACGTGACGGAGCAACTGGAGCATTTAAGATTGGTCGTGCTTGGGGTGGAGAAACAGAGCAACCCTGAATAAATGGCAGAACTGAGAAATATCCTGTCGTAGGAATTGGTCGCATAGGTATAGCAATTTTATAGGTACATTGACCCTCACCGTAGATGCCATGTGTGTTTTAGGCTGGGGTCTCAAAACACATCAATCCACGTGTTGAGTTTTGGTTGGTTATTCCTTGAATAATCTGGTTAATCTTATTTCTTAACTTTCTGGGCGTTTCAAAGTGTCTATCAAAATTAGCTAATGTCCGCCCGCCGTCAAAATGTGTTCTAACAAAAACGAATTTTTGAGTTTTTTTGGCGATTAAGGCGTGTGGGGTATCATTTTTGACAAAATCTTAGATGCTGAATCTAATAAAACGGGTCGTGGAACGATTGGCACCCACCGGAAGAGGTTATGGGTCAAAATGGGTATCTATGTACCCATTTCGAATATGTGTTTTTGAGATTTCTGGTACCTAGGCTTTAGGGAAATCATTTTCCATCAAACTTTGGACGCTGAATCATTGAAATGAGGAATAATCTACCCCTGTGATAGAATTGGCAGCGTTTTTTGGCGGTATTCGATCCTTTTTTTTTTTTTTTTTTTTTTTTTTTTTTTTTTTTTTTTTTTTTTTTTTTTTTTTTTTTAATAACATGTCAACTTTATTGTATTATTATTTAAATATACACTCTAGTTTTGATTCGATCCTTGCGAAGAAAAACCCGAGGTAGCTTGACATTGAAACCGATATTGAGCGGAAAAAAATACTACTGAGATCAAATTGAAAGGTATTATCGAGTATAAAACGTCTTTTAAAGAATAAATCTAATTAAAAACGCTGCAAATTTTTTCAGAAGGGTTGGTTATTCCTCGGACCAGGCGCATGGAGACTCATTTCTTCAACATGGGGAAAATGGGGGAAACAGTTGGTGTGGTGGATCTCGGACCCATTCCAAACTAGATTCTTGGTCATGAAAGGTACATGAAATCTCGAGAACACATTCGAAATGGGTAAATAGGTTACCATTTTGACCCATAAACTCATCCTAGAGGGCTGCCAATCGTTTCGTGACCCATTTCATTGGATTCAGCGTCCAAAATTTAGTGGAAAATGATACCCCACACGCTTTGGTACTAGAAATATCGAAGACACATATTCGAAATGGGTTGACAGATCTACCCATCTATAATTTTTTCCTCAACATATTACATTTTTTAAACTCATTTTACTCCTTTTTTTTTACTTCCACAGGAGCTATTCAATCAATTTCAACTCATCACAACAATTAAAATTTCAACAGAGGAGCCAAGACTGTGTTGACCCGCGGCATCTGTTGATTCAAGAGTCAACTAAAGTGTGATCAAGGGCCACAAAAGTGAACATCCGCAGTCAGGGGTTGGAATGTCGGTCAGGTCATTTCTAATTTGATGAAATGATCGTACAAGGTGAGTAGTAAGACGGTGAAGATGTCCTCAAGCGAATCTCCGAATTAATAATGAACCAAGACGGGGTGAATCAGAGCAGAGCTGAGTGGAAATTGAATTGGAATCGTCTAATTTGTTATTTAGGTTAGCACAAATCTCAATAGGACAAAACGGCTGGAAAATCATACAAAATACTTCAGCCTTGCGTAATGTAAGTTGTTCCGCATTGAAATGATTCTTCCGTTTCAGCGGTTTCCCAGCGTTTCATTGCAATCATCCACGCAAAAATGCGAAGAATTCATTTACAAATTTGCAAACACTTGATTCGTATTGATCATTCAGTTCTATTTCCTCCCTCAACCTACTAGGAAGAATATGTACCGTAAATACATGTTTTGTGTAATTTGGAAAATTTAGATATATTTATTTCAGTTAAACTTGGAGTACACAGGTAATGTATTTATGGGAAGGAGCCAAACGAAAGGGACAAGCCAACTTGATGTTCATCAATTTATCAAACGCTGCAAATTCTTCCACACTGGTTGATTATCCCTTGGAGCAAGATTATGGGGAAAACAGATTGGAGTGTTCTGGACTCATTCCAATCGATTAAGTGTCCAAAATTTTGTAGAAAATGATACCCCACACGCCTACGTAGCCGGAAATCTGGAAAAACCACATTCAAAATAGGTCGATGGATACCCATTTTGACCCATATTTCCTTCCAGTGGACGCCAATCGATCTGGGACACGCCTAGGAACCTAAAATCTCGAAAATTCATTTTTCGAAATGCACATTTTGACCCCTACCCCGCCCAAATTTGGTCCGATCTGGCTGTTTCGAGGACTAATTAGAGCCGGGAACGGACCCCTGACCTGAATTTCAGTTTTGGTTGGTTATTCCTCGAATAATCAACCTATGTTTTCATGATAATGGTCAACCTCTCCGATTTGGCTCAAAATTTTTTTCTGGACGTTTCATGATGTCCTGATCAAAAAAGGTCGATGTCCGTCCGCCGTACGCCGTACGCCGTACGCCGTACCCCGTACGCCGTACGCCGTCCATCGTCCGCGCCCTTTTTGGTAGAAGAAAATTTTCTAAAAATCTGAAATTTTGGTCAGGGGTCAGTTCCCTGCCGAGACGGGTCCTCGAAACTTTTCAGCCCGATCGGACCAAATTTGGCGGGGGGTAGGGGTCAAATGTGTTTTTTGAAAAATGGATTTTCGAGATTTTGGGGGATCTAGGCGAGTAGGGTGTCATTTTCCACTAAATTTTGGACGCTGAATCCAAATAAATTGGTCCCAGAACGATTGGCACCCACTGGAAGAAGTAATTGGTCAATTTATGGGTAAAAAAAACTAAAGCACCACCTGGGTTCGAACTGAGTACCCTCCGGTTACCGTCGAACGCGCTAGCTACTTGCGCCATAGTGTAACCTAAACTACGGCGAATAGCGTGTGGGGTATCATTGCCACTAAATTTTGGACCCTGAATCGATTGGAATGGGTCCGGGACCCGCCACATCTACTGTTTCCATTCGAGGAATAACCAACCCGTGTGTAAGAATTTGCAGATTTTTTTAGAAACTTTTCCACCACTCAAGTCTTCGTGGACGGCGTATGTCAGTTGGCCCTCATAACTTTTCAGACCGATCGGACCAAATTTGGGCTAGGTAGTTGTCAAAATGTGTAATTCGAAAGATTGATTTTCGATATTTTTGGTAATAGGTGAGTGGGGTATCATTTTTGACTACATTTTGGACGCTGAATCCAATGAAACGGGTCCAAGTACGATTGGCGCCCTCTGGATGAGGTAATGGGTCAAAATGGGTACCTATCAACCCATTTTGAATGTATATTTTCGATATTTCTGGTACCTAGTCGTGTAGGGTATCATTTTCCACTAAATGGTTTCCACAATGTGGCAATCAAGGGTTATATAGAGGGGTATCATTTTCCTCAAAATTTTGGATCCTGAATCGATTGGAATGGGTCTGGGACCCGCCACACCCACTGTTTCCCTCATTTCCCCATGTTGAAGAAATGAGTCTCCATGCGCCTGGTCCGAGGAATAACCAACCCGTGTGTAAGAATTTGCAGCGTTTTTGATTGTGGGTTTTTGAGATTTCCGATACTTAGGTGTGCTGGGTATCATTTCCCACTAAACTTTACACCAGTTTTAATACCAGTATACAATTAATATGAGGTGAGGCCGGGAGGATAGGCTAAATTCGTTATGACCATCATTTTATTTGATGGTGCGGCCAACTGGGCAACCTCTGCGAAGTTCAATGAGACACTGAATACTGTGCCATTGTTGTTATTTAGTCGTCTTGGTTGACTTGGTGTAGAAAGAAGGTTGTAAAATGGGATGATATGACCCTAAAATTAATCTCTTTTTGGATGATGATTACTACACTCACCGTAATAACGTGATTCCACCTCTTGATTGACAGTTACGTGTATTTTTTTCGGCAGGATCTGTCTCGCTAGTGGAAAAGTCACCTGAACAGTGGAGCGATGACGTGCACATCCGTTCCTAATAAACGCCTCTACTTAGCGACCTCTGCGTCGCGTCAGGACAATAGACGCCTATTAATGAAATTAAACTGTACGAAAGCTGAAATCAAGCGGCCTAGAGATATTTCCCCTGAACCACTAAGAGTAGGGGAGGTGAACGTAAGTCAGTCAAAAGACAGTATATCAACACAGTTCCAACACTGGAACTACCATTGTTTCCGACGTTTCGAAATCAGCGCAAAATCTCGTTTGTGATGGATTATATCACAGTAGCCCTTGCACTTTTCCTGTACGGAGTTAACGCGAAAATACGTAAGTACGATTAAATCAAGGATCAGGTGCATAAATAATGAGCTTTCCACGTTGAGGGGTTCTACAAAGAGAGTTCGATTAGAGAGTCATTACCAGAGCAATGAGAAGCTGTAAATGCTGATACAGGGATACTTAAAAGTATATTATTTTCAAATTAAAGTTACCCCTGTTTTAACGGTTGGGGTAGATCTTGACCCCACTGACTCAGTAGCGAATGAGATCCTCAATGCAAATATAGAATATGCCAAAACGTATACCAGGCTCCTTATTTGGTGGTTATTCCTTGAATATTTTCATGCAAAAAGTCAATCTCTCCAAGTCGACTAACAAAATAAATAAATAAATAAATAAATAAATTTATAAAAATAAAAAGTATGGGAAAAACCTCGGACTAGGTGCATGGAGACTCATTTCTTCAAAATGGGGGAAACAGTGGGTCCCGGACCCACTCCCATCGAATCAGGGTCCAAAATTTAGTGGAAAATGATACCCCACACGCCTAGGTACCAGAAATCTCGAAAACATACATTAGAAATGGGTGGATAGGCACCCATTTTGAACCATAACCTCATCCAGGGGGTGCCAATCATTCCCGGACCCATTTCATTGGACTCGGCGTCCGAAATTTTGTGGAAAATGATACCCCACACGCCTAAATCGCCAAAAATCTCGAAAATCAATTTTTCGAATACACATTTTGATCCCTACCCCATCCAAATTTGGTCAGATCGAGCTGAAAAGTTTTGAGGACCAACTAGAGCCGGAACGGACTCTGTCCAAATTTCAGATTTTAAGGAAAATTTCCAAGCCAATCGGACCAAATTTGGGCGGGGTAGGGGTCAAAATGTGTATTTCGAACAAAGGATTTTCGAGCTTTTTGGTAATTTAAGCGTGTGGGGTATCGTTTTCCACTAAATTTTGTACGCTGAATCCAATGAAATGGGTCCCAGAATGGTTGGCGACAACCCAATGAAGTTATGGGTCAAAATGGCACCTCAGCGACCCATTTTTAATATGTTTATTCTAGATTTCTGGTACCTAGGCGTGTAGGGTATCATTTTCAGCTAAATTTTGACGCTGAATCGCCTGTTCCGGAATAACCAACCTCTGTGAAAGAATTTGCAGCGCTTTTTTCCGTCTATTTCGCTAGGAGAAAAATGTTCCTAACATAAAGCGCAAGTGTTTTATACCTGGGAATCGTGCTGATTTCCAGAGATACGATAACAATGAAACTACATCGAACGAATTAATAGAATTCCCCCTATAATGTTTCCTTTCTGCATTATCAGGTTCCAAACTAAACGGTCTCACTCCATGATGATCGAGTGGCTCGATGTTGTTCAAGATTTGATGATCAAGAGATTGAAATTAAGACAGGGAGGGAAAATAACCTCGAGATGATCGGTGTTGAATTACGCGAGCACTGGGGAAGCCCCGTCATTAGTATGTGGGTATACATGTTGGTCCTCTGCGATTCGAAGTTTCCTAGAAGTATTATCGTGGTGAGGAGGATGCTAATAAAATTCAATTCATAGCCCGAAGTATACGCATAAAGAACATGGGTCTAGTTGAGAACACGGGGGAATATGTCTGTGAATTGTAGACGAAATTTGGATGCTACTTGCTGGAATACTTTCTTCATTAGTTTGAAAATATATCCTCTACTTCTTCTCAAATTTTTGGTGGATTCCTTGTAATCAACTGTTTCATGCAAAAAATAATCTCTCCATTTGGCCACAATTTTTTTCTGGACGTTTAAGATGTTAGACAAAATTTTCGCAATAAATTTATTTCCGAACTTTTCAGCCGATCGGACCAAATTGGGGGGGTAGGGGAAAATGTGTATTTGAAATGGATTTTCGAGATTTTGGCGATCCAGGCAGTGGGGTATCATTTCCACTAAATTTTGGACGCTGAATCCAATGAATGAACCCGAACGATTGGCACCCTCTGGATGAGGTTAGCAAAATGGTACTATTACCCATTTGAATGTCTGTTTTCAAGATTGCCGGTACCTAGGCGTGTGGGGTATCATTTTCCACTAAATTTCGGACCCTAAATCGATTGGAATGACTCATAATGTGCCTGGTCCGAGGTTTATACAATAATTTCCGGAATATCTGTCTGGCAATGAGCCTGTAGCCAGAATCACCACTTGAATCAGTGGAATTTTCCGTAATTTCGTCATTCTTACGTAATTACGAATGCAACTAGCCAACCAAAGTGGTCTTGATTTATCCCCCAAATGCTTAGCGTGCACTCTCCCATTCCAATTACAGTTTTGGCAAGTAAGTGGAATATCCTGTAGGGTCGAGGGGTGATATTTAGCAAAGAATAACCTTATATTATTGCGATTTTATGGCCGAAGATGAACAGAAAAGAGAGTCTTGTTTAGGTCAGGAAAATATTTACATTTTATAGTATCGTCACTTCCAAAACTATTCAACTTATCGCATAGCAATTCTGCACAATGTACATATGTAAATTGATAGAAAAATGTATTTTTATCAGAACTAAATGTTCGAATGTATTTGAACCAAGAATTAATGCGCTTGTTACGTTTTAGCCGAAATCTACTTATGAAAGTAACATCTTACAGCTCAACGTTAAATTTATTATCACCTAAACATTACCTATTTAACATTTTTACTATATTACGCTACGTATACAACATTACTCACTGTTTGAAAACACTAGAAGGATCTGGATGGTTAAAAATTTGGTTGTTGTAGTTGAACTTCTAGGATTGCTACTGCTACTATTGTACGTAAATTTAAACTAGGACTTCAAAGTCTGTGTCAAAGTCAAATATTGCTGCATACTTATAAACAAGTGAATGGTTTGAGAATACGTTTTTAGTGTAGAGCATATTTTCAACAACCAACTGAAGAAAACACGCTG
>CM034001.1:12388204-12411293 GCA_019603395.1 Cyrtorhinus lividipennis
CATTGGTAGATAATAATAGGAATAAGAAAATACGCAATGAATAACCACAGGGAGTTCTAAAGTCAGTGAATGAGCGGAGTTGCAGTGTCAACGGGGAGTAAGTAAAGCATCTAACAAGCGTCTCTTGATGATGGAGGGGAGGAGGGTGAGCAGATCCATATCTGCAGCAGCGAGCAGATGGTTGGCAGTGTGGTGCAGGCGGCTGAGGGGGCGGTGCAGCATATGATTGGTCGATTTTTACCAAGAAGAGAGTCGCAGGGCCATTCATGTTTTTCGTTTCATGTTTTTATGTAAACATCGATGATCTTAGCACCGATAGTCGACCTGATATACCTGCGCAAGACTGTGCCTAAGGCCGTTAGGCCCATTACAGTCTATCCTAGTCGAGATTTTGCGCTAGATCATCTGGGAGCCCTGCTCTATGGCTCTATGGCTTCCCCTATATCAGGCACCCAACCCTCTTCCGGCGTTCACCTGCCTGTGGCAGCCCAGGATGGACCTCGTGGAGGTGCCGGGTTTTGCAAGGGGTCTTGTGTTCTGCTCATCATTGCTCTGCATCTGTGAGCTACAGGGCAGGGGTGGCTGTGGAGCTGTTGGGACTTAGTGCTTAACGTGGTGGCAGCACTTGCCCGCAACTTTACTGGGCATCATTGAACTTACAGGCATTTTGTAGGGGTACCTAATAGGAAAACACCCCACCTGTGTTATCCACTCCAGCTAATTCTTCACTCACTTCTTTGTGCTCCACAGTCCTGCAAAGGAGTCACTTTACGTTGTAGTCCGATGGTTTTATACATCGATGTTTACGTGACGATAATCCGATAGGCGAAAGGAAAGGAAACATTCAGACTTTAGTTCTGTTTACTTGTGTTGTTGCAATACTGTGATCCACTCCACTACCCGCTCTGATCTTGAGGTAGCCCAGGGGTACCAACTCACACCAAGTCTTGTAGAACTGTGAGTTCTAGTGATGAATATTTGTATTTTGCCTAATTGTAATATTGCACATATTTTTAAGCATTATTCTACAAAAATTCAGAGTGAGACAGCTTGTCATTATTCAATGCTTCATAACTGCTGAGTCATCCCTAACTAGGTACTACCTATTCTTGGATTTCTTGGATTCTGCTTGTGATTTTTGTTGACAGCTCTTGGTTCTTATTTCTCGTATTTATATCGGAATATTAAACGTATTAATCCATCCTTTTTCGTGCATGAAGAACGACTCAAGTGAAATAGTTCAGCGAAAATATCGATGATATATAAACATTGATGTTTCTTTGCTTTCTATGATTTATATTTTTACAAACATCGATGTTTTGAGATTCGATACCCATCCCTAGTGCTGCGATTTGAAGAAAATGTCAACTTCTGGGCGTAGTCCCAATGTGCAGAATCAAGTGGTCGAAAACACATGTGGTGATGATAGCTTTGATAAGCATACAGGCGTGTTTTAAATTTTAGTGCATCTGCGGGAGTAGATCGGGAGGATTTCACCCTAAAAAATTGAGAGGCAAAATCATTCATTTATTCGACTGTGCAGAATCAACATATAAGAAATCCATTCTTCTCGGTACTTCGAGTTCAAATTACGAGGTCTGGACGTGTTATCGGTGTCTCGGTCAAAGGCGATGATTTATTGGAGCAACACGAATAACATCGCGGGTCAAGGGAAGGGAAACTCTCTCGATCGATCCTAACCTGTCAAAACATGTTAAAACCCTTATTCGAGTATTGAAGATTTCTGAATCGGAAATTCACTTAGAAAACTCTTTTTCGAAGGAGAAAAACCTTCCGCCGAACTTTTTCTTCCAGCCCGCTTTCTCTCAAAGTCAAACGAAGAAAGCTGGAGTTGAAAGAGGGTAAATAAGTCCTTCCAACTTCCATTCGAGCTTTTCATCTGAAAAAAAAAAAAAAAAAAAAAAAAGTACACCGCCCGATTTCAATACATGCAAGAAAAAGAGGCTCTGAGCGATTAGCGAGGATCGGACCAAGGGGAAAGAAAATCAGAGCGAAATAAGAGCTCGAGGTTTTCGGGGTTTGTTTCCTCTTTTTTTCAATGGGTAGTCAGACCAAAGTTGCCTTTTACAAGCGGGAAGAATGGATCAAACGCGCTTCTACCAGTTAGTAACAATACTTATTGCCCCCTCCTTCTGTAGTGCCCCTGTCAAAACTTTCAGGTTCAACATTTAAGTACCTATCCCCTTTCCACCAAGTTTGGAAACCCACAGAATGATCAATCTTTCTTTCTCTCTTCGAGGTTTTTATTCCAGATCCGAAGAACCCTGAGGGAAAACTCCACAGGTGATAATAGGCGGACTGAAAGTTCTCTCGGAATATTCGCGCTATTTTTGTGCTGCTTGGTGGGGGAAAAGCCAGGATCTGACGATATTCCGTGTGCGCAGTCACAATGTCACAAACATGCCAGATGGCGAACCGAACGATTTGTCGGACGATAATGTATTGTGGTGAGGGTCAATTATGACCAAATTTGTGACATAATAATCCCCGAAATTGAGAACCGTGTGGTCATTTACATCGACTTATTCCCTGGTCATCCAAATGTGTTTAGTAAAACACCTGAAAAGTATTTCCTAATCTCTCGTATTCGTATTTGTTATACAGGATTATCCCAAAATGGGTGATTTAAACAGTTATTTTCATAGACGGTGGAATATATTGGAAAAATCACTTTTTCATCGCTGAATCATGTGCAATGTTTGGTTTCTTCAATTTTTCAACTTATTTATTTATAATTTTTTCTGATCTTGTTATTCCTTGAATAATCACCCTATGTTTTCATGCAAAAAGTCAATCTCTCCGATTCGGCCCAAAATTTTTTTCTGGACGTTTCCAAGTGTTTAGATCAAAATGAGCAAATGTCAGTCCGCCGTCCACGCCGATTTTGGTAGTAGAAAATTTTCTAGAAATCTGAAATTTTGGTCAGGGGTCCTGGCTCTATTTGATCCTTGAAACTTTTCAGCCCGATCGGACCAAATTTGGGCGGGGAAGGGGTCAAAGTGTGTTTTTTGAAAAACGGATTTTCGAGATTTTTGGCGATCTACGCCACGGCGTGTGGGGTATCATTTTCCACTAAATTTTGGACGCTGAATTCAATGAAATGGGTCCCAGAACGATTGGCGCCCATCGGAAGAGGTTATGGGTATATATTTAGCCATTTTGGATGTGTGTTTTCGAGATTTCTGGTACCTAAGCGTGTGGGGTATCATTTTTCATCAAATTTTGGACCCTGAATCGATTGGAATGGACCCGGGACCCGCCATTTCCCCCATTTTCGATATTTTTGACGCGTGAAGGTTCCAATTTCCACGCTGATTCATAATCAGAAATAAAAATTTGTTTCTTCCAAACTAAGTTGATTCATTGCTTGACGTCTTTAATTAGTTACTTTGAAAACTTACAATGACAAACAAAACTCTCTTAACCTTGTCATAAAAATTCCCGCCTTTATTATTATCCCCGCCACAACCCAGCGCTCGCTCCCATAATGACACTCAAACTATATCGATTTTTGTATCAGTTTTCGAGTCAATTGTTCTCCTAGGCTTCGATCTTCGGCGATGCTAACACGTCGAGCCAAAATGAAATGTGTTGAAGTGTTTTGAGCGCCCAAATGCACTTCATCACCAGACCACGGCCCGTATTTCTCCGTTTGGATGTAAACAGAGGTGTTTACCATCTTGGCTCGCTAGTCTTTTTGAAGTGTAAAATGGTGTATTTTTTAAATTCATTTTTGGTTGACAAAAAATGCGCCGTTGTCGTGAGAATAGGAAGAATTAGGAATGGAAAATCGTTTTTACGCGATTAAATATGTCTCCCATCTGAGGTATTGATGTGAAAAAGAACAAAGGAAACAACTTTCTCACGTTTTCTCTGTGTATTAATTGATTATTTCCGACGAAAAGTAGGGGTATATCGAATGTGTGAAGGATGTGTCGTCGCTACTAACTCTATAACTGAATTGAATGCATTCAAATCTCTTGTTTCCGAGTGTGACTCTAGTTTCCGCCAATCGGCAATTACCTACGTTGAGTTGAGTTGAACTTTTCCCATTTTCACTCCATTTTGAATCAATTAATGAGTGGAGGCTACAAACGGCACGCTTTGAGTGTCCGCTGTTTCCTGACAGGAAATTATCAGAACAAACAAAATGCGATTCTGTTCGGCTCTTCGGTTTGGTTGAATCCAGCTCGGAGAAACTCGTGGAAAACGTAGCGTCTATTCTAAACAAGGAGGATCGATTTGTCTGCTTCGTTCGGATTACTCCTTAACGGTTGTCAACCAGAGCGCCGCTCCTTTCGGCTCGTCGTTCCGGAACGATGCCCCCCCCCCCCCCCCCCGGCTCATCTGAAATAAAGCTCTCGTATTGCAACGAACGCAAAACAACGAACCGACCAAGCTGTCTTCACGTTAAATATTGCCGACTCTCAAACGGTTTTGAATAACTTTGTATGACTTTTATTGTTCGAGGATCCAACGCATCTGCTCAATGGACATGTATTTTACAAAGAATACTGAATTATCCTACAAAATCCGCATTTCATGTAAATCGTTACATGGACTATATATTTTCTACACGGACTATATAGAGTACAAAGTTTGATAGTTTTTGGTTGGTCATTCCTTGAATAATCAACCTGTGGTCAATCTCACCATCATCGTTTCAAGGTATGTATCTAGATCAAAAACGCTGCAAATTCTTACACAGGGATTGGTTATTCGTCAGACCAGGCGCATGGAAACTTATTTAAAAACATAGGGGAAATGGGGAAAATGGTGGGTGCGGTGGGTCCCAGACCCATTCCAATCGATTCAGTGTCCATGATTTAGTGGAAAATGATACCCCACACGCCCAGGTACCAGAAATCTCATAAACACATATTCAAAATGGGTAATATATACCCAATTTGACCCATAACTTCTTCCAGTGGGTGCCAATCGTCCTGAGACCCATTCCATTTGATTCAGCGTCCAAAATTTAGTGGAAAATGATACCCCACTCGCCTAGATCGCCCAAAATCTCGAAAATCCATTTTTCAAAAAACACATTTTGACCCCTACCCCACCCAAATTTGGTCCGATCGGGCTGAAAAGCTTGGAGGACCGTCCCAGGCCGGTTACAGACCCCTGACCCAAATTTCAGATTTTTAGAAAAATTTCTACTACCAAAAACGGCGTGGACGGCGGACGGCGTACGGCGGACGGACATTGACCTTTTTGGTTGGTTATTCCTTGAATAATCAACCTATGTTTTCATGCAAATGGTCAACCTCTCCGATTCGGCTCAAATTTTTTTCTGGACGTTTCATGGTGTCCTGATCAAAAAAGGTCAATGTCCGTCCGCCGTCCGCCGTACGCCGTCCGCCGTCCACGCCGTTTTTGGTAGTAGAAAATTTTCTAAAAATCTGAAATTTGGGTCAGGGGTCTGTAACCGGCCTGGGACGGTCCTCCAAGCTTTTCAGCCCGATCGGACCAAATTTGGGCGGGGTAGGGGTCAAAATGTGTTTTTTGAAAAATGGATTTTCGAGATTTTGGGCGATCTAGGCGAGTGGGGTATCATTTTCCACTAAATTTTGGACGCTGAATCAAATGATATGGGTCTCAGGACGATTGGCACCCACTGGAAGAAGTTATTGGTCAAATTGGGTATATATTACCCATTTTGAATATGTGTTTTTGAGATTTCTGGAACCTAGGCGTGTGGGGTATCATTTTCCACTAAATCATGGACACCGAATCGATCGGAATGGGTCTGGGACCCGCCGCACCCACCATTTTCCTCATTTCCCCCATGTTTTTAAATATGTTTCCATGCGCCTGGTCTGACGAATAACCAACCCCTGTGTAAGAATTTGCAGCGTTTTTGATCTAGACACCATGAAACGTCCAGAAAAAAATTTTGAGCCGAATCGGAGAGGTTGACCATTTGCATGAAAACATAGGTTGATTATTCAAGGAATAACCAACCAAAAGTCAAATGTCCGTCCGCCGTACCCAGTCCGCGCCGTTTTCGGTGGTAGAAAATTTTCTAAAAATCTGAAATTTTGGTCAGTGACCCGTTTCCGGCTCTAGTTGGTCCTCAAAACTTTTCAGCTTGATCAAAACCCTTGGTTCATCCAAATTTGTTTTTTTGAAAAATGGATCATTGAGATTTTTGGCAATTTAGGCGTGTGAGGTATCACATTCGACCAAATTTTGGATGCTGAATCCTATAAAATGGGTTTCGGAACGATTGGCACCCACCGGAAGAGGTTATAGACGCTAAATCCATTTTTCAATTAGTCTCCATGCTCCTGGTCCGAGAAATAAGCAACCCCTGTGTAAGAATTTCCTGCGTTTTGTTTCAGTCTGAACATGTAGATCCCTTTCATCACATGCGTTATAATTAAAACGTTACCGTATTTAACCTTATTATCAGCCATTCGCTACATCAGATGTGGTTTTAAAAGGAATTTTCAATAGAAAAAGGCAATTTATTCAGAGATTCTGTCTTGTGTTCGATTTCGCATCCTATGCCAAGCTTAAGGTCAGATCAAATTACGTCATCGCACCTATGCTTTTACTCCTACGCGCTTGTGTGAGTGAACTGAGAATAAATGAGATTTTCTCTCTCCTGTTGCAGTACCTTCAAGTTTGAATTTAATGAGACCATTGGAATAAATGCGTAAAATGAAGCATTTAACATCATCTTGATTTTTTTCCTTTAATGCTCGTCTTTGTGGAATCTTCTTTGGTGGCTCACACCCATCACCTTCTGTATTATGTAAGATCACTTCATTGAGAACTCAGTCGCAGAAACTAGTCAGAAATGTCTTCTGTTTTCGACTAAAGATGCACATTTCGAGGAAGTAAACAGCAGTTAACTGTAGCCACTACCATTTATATTGTGTTACGCGCCATTACGTCTAGTTACCGTTTGTTGGTTACGATCTTATCTGTTCGGTATCGGCCTGCGTGATAAGGGAGCCATTACCGACCAGTTGGAAGCCAACCGAATCGTGTCCTTGGCAAGAACATTGGCATATTGTGGTACCCACCTCGAGTAGGGAATGTTGTATACGTCCTGCATGGACGTAGGAGAAATAACTGAGTATGTAACTATATTTGTTGGTATGGATAGCCTCACTCTGAGGCTGGTAACCGGGACCAGTATTAATGTTGCTCGAAGAAGAAATAATCGCGAAAATCTGTAAATAATTAACTGCCTCTGAGAAACTCCGGATAAATCCCAAAGAGACTTACTGAGTCCTGCCCCAGAGTATATTTTCGACTCAATTCTTCCAACTTTTTATTCCGTTTATGAAGACCTAGTTAGATCATTATTTCAGTGGACAAAATATCTCTGTTCAATAGGGAAAAAAAAAACTAGTTGTTGTGAAGATGTGCTGTATAACGTGTGTTTCTAGAGAACTCCAGTGTGACATTTCAGAGATAAAACCCATCAAAAGTGATTTTAGCGCTACATAGAGAAGGCCAATCCACCTTCCGACTCATTCATTAGTTAGTCGGTCGGTGAGTCAATCGGCTGACGAATCAAACGTATCTTACCGTTCACGTATGATAATCTCATGCTCAACATAATACTAGAAAGTTTGTGACGTTTGCCTCGAGTATGCAACAAATTTCGCTTAAAGCCGTTGCATTGCGAGATAGCTCAGTCTTTTGCAGTTTGCCGCGATAAGGCTGGCCGTCCACTGGACGCGAATTCGCGCGAAGAGGCGAAGAGAATCAAACATGTTTGATTCCAAACGCGCGAACTGGCGAACCTGGCGATGGAAATCGATAAATCGATCATGGCGCTTGCAGTGGACGGGGTCCTATACGAATAATAGTGTTTGTTAAGAGGCGAACTCTTCGTTTGAAATCGCGTACTTCGCCTCTTCGCGCGAATTCGCGTCCAGTGGACGGCCAGTCTAACTAGGTGGTTGCTCAGAGCCATTAATTACCTATTTGTAATAATGGTGGTTAGATTCAAAATGTAGCATCCTTGCAAGAACCTAATCTCAATAATGTTACACGCTATGAGCTCGATTGCCCCAAAGGCTGTAAAATAAACCATTTCCCTATCCATCCGACTTGAAGCACGATTTGACGAGCCCTCTGAGTACTCTTACAATAATTAAATCCACTGGGGAGTACCTATCTGATCGCTCTTCAAAAATGCCCCATCTACGAGCCCATTGTTTTCATAAAAGTGGCTTCGGGGCTGCAGGAATACTGAAGAGCAAAGCCTACTTCAACTCCGTGCAACGCGAGGTTACAATAAAATTCACTGTGGATTCGCTCGTTCGTTGAGCACTTCATTTTAACGTCGAATCAATTTTGGTTGGTTATTCCTTGAATAATGAAAACCTATGTTTTCATGCAAAAATTCAATATCTCCGATTCGGTCCAAAATGTTTTCTGGACGTTTCAAGGTGTCTAGATAAAAATTAGCAAATGTCCGTCCGCCGTCCACGGCGGACTTTGGTAGTAGACAATTTTTGTAAAAATCTGAGATTTTGGTCAGAAACCCGTTTCGGGCTCTAGTTGGTCTTCGGAACATTTCAGCCAAATCGGACCAAATTTGGGCGGGTCAGGGGTCAAAATGTGTATTTTGAAAAATGGATTTTCGATATTTTTGGCAATTTAGGCGTGTGGGGAATTATTTTCCACTAAATTTTGTACGCTGAATCCAATGAGACGGGTACCAGAACGATTGGCGCCCACTGGATGAAGTTATGGGTCAAAATGGGTATCTGTCTACCCAGTTTGAATATGTGTTTTCGAGATTTCTGGTACCTAGGCGTGTCGGGTATGATTTTCCATTAAATTTTGGACGCTGAATCCGTTGAGACGGGTCCCGGAACGATTGGTGCTCTGTAGATGAGGCTATGGGTCAAAATGGTTGCCTATCCACCTATAGTTAGGCCCCATTTACAAAAGAGTTTGAACCTTTTCAGTCGTAGAATGTTCAGACGTCCGAGAATTTCCACTTAGGAAGATAGTAGCGGTTTTTCCCTCCTGCAGAGTATTATCGTTTACAGTCACTCATAGCCGATTCTATAACGCTCTTTCGTCCAAATAGCAACCATCCTTATGAACATGGATGATGAGAACAGGGCGCGCCAGATTCATTTCTTTTGTTCAACTAACGCTAGAATCGGCTACTGTCCTTCATGAGCCATCCTTCGACAATATTAGTCGTGTTAACCCCCTAAACCCACATTATTAACTTCTCCTCCAGCGCTGATCGAACATGTATTTTGGAGTGCTTTATCTAACTACTTTTGCGAACTTATCAGTGCAGCATTTTTGATGCGTGAGCGGATATCCTCCACTTGGCTCGGCGTCGTTACGAACGTTACCCATGATAATATCAAGCGAGCAATCAGTACAATGGGATGTTTCGACCGGATGTACCTACTGGACAAGGTTGAGGCTTTCGACCTGTGATTACACCCACTCAGTGTACGATCTCGATTTCTACTCACAAACAACTCGCGCGATTTCCATATGAGTGGGCTGAGACGTAGGTAATTTAACCATGTCACCAAAAACGGCGATTAGCCAAAATGAAATTAAAAAACGCTGCAAATTCTTCCATCAAGGTTGTTTATTCATTGGAACAAGATAATGGGGAAAACAGTGAGTGTGGAATGTCAGAACTCATTCAAAACGATTCAGCGTCCTGCATTTAGTGGAAAATGATACCCCACACGCCTAGGTACCCAAATACCTCGAAAACCCTCTTTCAAATTAGGTAGGTAGGTACCCGTTTTGAACCATACCCATCTCCGGTGGGCGCCAGTCGGTCCAAAATCCGTCTCAATCGATTCAGCTTCCAAAATTTAGTGAAAAATAGCACCCCACATTCCTAGCTTCCAAAATGTTCCGGAATTCGAGTTAAAAAACCCAACATACCGAATTCGGGCCAATCGGGCTTCGATAACCAACTAGATTCGGAATAAGGTTCCCGACCAATTCAGTCTTTCCTGACATATTCAGGTTTTTAGAAAATTTTCTATCACCAGAAACTGTGTGGAAGCGGACGGTGGACGCACATTTTGCAGCTTTTCGATCTAAGCTGAAAGGAAATACTGTCTAATTTATTATCTAATAATTTGTTATTGCCGATCGGAGATGTTGAACTCTGGCATGATAACGTAAGTTGATTATTCACGGATTAATAAACCAAATTGGGGGAAAAGGCTAAATTGATCAGATCCGATTAGTGCTTAGTTCAACCATACCTTGAAATATTGGACTTCGGCATCTTGAGAGTCCAGAAATGTGCGCTAAAGCTGATGAATTTGTCCTTCTTTCCATTGTCGAATGCGTTCTGCAGCTATGACTGCAAGGCCGATTACTTGATGCCAGAAAATACCATTACATTCTGCTTCAAGTTCTTCTGCTTCCACTTAATCATTGGCAATGGAAAAAGAGCGTGATCCTCGAAAAACTCCCGTGTTTGAGTTTCGTTCATTAGGTAATCCTACAGCCCTTAATGGGTTGAGTGAGGGCTTATGAGTCAACGGCTTACAACATGGCATCAGCGGTGATTGTTTTCTGTATTACGAGGTACGTCAAAAATATATATAATTATCTCCTCAACAACGGGTCTACAGTACGTGAAAAGCAGTTAAACCGATGTAAGGTCATTTTGTGTCCGCTTCGGTACAATCGTTCCATTCTCTCGAAACAAACCCCTCACCCCGAGAGACCACTAATATATACATCCCCCGTCGTTCACTATAATCACGATAAATCGAAAATGGTACGAGGGAGCCTAATGAGGCCATTGCGATTGAAAATCTCAGGAAAATCGGGGTAGATTTCGAAAGCCGGCCAGCCCTCCCGACCTATAAGACGAATGGCTCCCTAAAGGGGTTTTAGTTCTTCGAATTTCTCCATTTCTTCCCCTTCCTTCCCTGGTCATCTCCTCCCCGAACCTAATTACATTTGTTTAATTACGAAAGGGGTTCATTCTGTAAACAAGCTGGTCCGATAAAGTAATTCAAGGTAAACCTTGGGATTCAATTAAGTCTAATTAGTTTGAAAACAGTATCTCTCAATTTGAGGAGGTTCGGGCTGAGTGAATGGCAGAAAACCTCTTCGAGAAGTTTCTACTTCTCAAGGCGATATTGATATTAGAAAATATAGAAAATATAGATAGGGTCGACTGCGACGTGATAAAATTGAGATAACGAAGCCTGATAGTTGGCTTAATTTGTGAGCAAGAATGTTTGAGGAGACAAGAAAATGTTTGAAATTGCTTTAGGCAAAACTTGAGCTAACCACATTCGCATTTTTGATTGGTTATTCCTTGAATAATCAACCTATGTTTTCATGAAAAAGGTCAACCCCTCCGATTCGGCCCAAAATTTTCTTCTGGACATTTCAAGGTGTCTAGATCAAATAGGTTGATTATTCGAGGAATAACCAACCAAAAATGTCTATGTCCGTCCGCCGTCCACGCCGTTTTTGGTTGAAGAAAATTTTCTAAAAATCTGAAATTTGGGTCAGTGGTCTGTTCCCGGCCTAGGACGGTCTTCGAATTTTTTCAGCCCAATCGGACCAAATTTGGGCGGGGTAGGGGTCAAAATGTGTTTTTTGAAAAATGGATTTTCGAGATTTTGGGCGATTTAGGCAAGTGGGGTATCATTTTCCACTAAATTTTGGACGCTGAATCCAATGAAATGGGTCCCAGAACGATTGGCACCCACTGGAAGAAGTTATGGGTCAAATTGGGTGTATATTACTCATTTTGAATATGTGTTTATGAGATTTCTGGTACCTAGACGTGTGGGGTATCATTTTCCACTAAATCATGGACACTGAATCGGTTGGAATGGGTCTGGGACCCGCCGCACCCACCGTTTTCCCCATTTCCCTCATGTCATAAATAAGTTTCCATGCGCCTGGTCTGACGAATAATCAACCCTTGAGTAAGAATTTGCAGCGTTTTTAAAATAGGAAATATTATTCGAAGGCTCCACTGGGATCCATTACATTTTGACCTAAGACTCTAACAAACTGATCCGTTTGTCGTTGGTGTACCCACTCTAACTCTATTTAACCGAAATTGCCTTCATGTTATTATTTCCCCGAAGGTAAAATAATACCTACTGCTGTTGGTGGCGAGGGGGTTACAAACGGCGATTAAATAAACACCGGCGTTTGCATAGCTCGTACGTTCCGTCGAGTGGATTTGAAAGCTCGAAAGACAACTGCGGCTCCAAACAAATACCGGCAAAGTGAAAGGGTGTTGGACGAGCCAGTAAAATGGGCGTTCGATCATTTTCGTTGTTGAAATTTCGAGAGCGATTAAATAATTTATCGGCAGGAAGTCTAGAATTAGTGTGCTGAATGCGAATAGTGTCGATTTTGATGGCAGGTCGTTGCCCTCTACAAATATGTTTTCATGACTCATCCTCAAAGAGAAATAATATCAGGCCCATGGGTCATTCAGGCTAAAAGCCCGTATGGCATCCATTAGGTTATTACAATCTCCATTTTCCTTTACTTCCACCCGCTATATTTCCAGTGGAGGACCGAAAGGCGACCCCTTGAACTTCTTTCTTCTCCGACTGCCACCAAGGCTTTTTCTGTTTCCTCTATCAGGAAAATTACTTTCTTGTGTTTTTGATTTTTCTCTTTTCGACGCCTCTGTTTCACTCTCTTCCGTTTTCGAGTTCAAAAAGAAAGAAGGAGCGGAAAAAATGAAAGATCATTATGAAGAGGGGAAAGGAAATACGCGTATTTCTCCTTTCCCAAGTGATGAGGCTTTTCAACTTTTTCTTGAGCGTCAGTCAAAATCTGGTGTTTCAGGAAGAAAACTGGTCAGTTCTGAAGGTTCCACACAGAAACTTTCGTCTTTTCAACTTCCTGGTGTTTTGAATTATGCTGCCGAAATATCATTCTTTTTGTATTTAGACATCAGACGACTGCAATGTGTTGAATTCGTACAGAACTGAGATGACCTATTTGTCTTGCTTCTCATGAAGAGTAAATGATGGTAATATAATCTGAATCTAGACCCTCTTGTTACCATTTTGTAGTCAGTTACGGAATAACCGGGGATGTCTCGCTATAAAATTATCACTTTTCTGGGCGTTTCAAAGGGTCTAGATCAAAAAAGTCATATGTCCGTCCGCCGTCCACGCCGATTTTGGAAGTAGACAATTTTCTAAAAATTTGAAATTTGAATTACGGGTCCAAAATGCGGTGCCCAACCCAGCCCATGGCCGTGGGTTGGGTTCAATTGCGGCGGGCCCTACCGTGGCTGTGATGTTGGTGGGCCATCGATGATTCGGACAAATGGCGGCGGTTTTTCGGCGGCAACGGCGGAGGCGAATGTTCCCTGGGCGGCAGAACGGGCGGGTCACTGTTGGACCCTAGACGTCGTCGGACGCGGGGCGGCAGCGGTGGAGCGGGTCTGCTGACGGAGGGCGGTGGGGCGACGGACAGACTGCTCACCGTCGAGACGCTCGTCGCTCCCGGGGAGGAATTACCAGCTCCTGGTAGATTCGAGATACCTTAACAACATTGACATTATTTATATTAATTATTAGCTAAATTCCATCAAACTTTAGGTAGCTTCCTAACAGCACGGCCATAACTTATCGACCCATATTATATGGTATAACTAGTCGGTAGGTTCGAACCGTCATGCATTTTTCATTTTATTTTTTATGTTTCAAAACTTGTTAGGCCAAGAGCAAAACAGTTCAAGTCCGTAAAGAGTAACACAAGTCGTTCAATAGACGGATAGCGAATGTGTGGGAGGGGGAGTGTACAAAAGCGGAGCATCAACAAGACTCCGTCGCTCTCACCGTGACCGATGTGAATGTAAGCGAAGACGGCGTAGTCCGACGTAGGGTGAATCGTCGGCAGCGACGCAGGCGGCGCCTGGGGCGGAGTGTGCGGCGGAACGGTCAGCGGTGTTCGAGGCGTCGGGCTCTCGTCGTGGGACGAGTCGTCCAAGCGGGGTCCCATCGTCAGCGTTGGGGGCCCGTGACGTGAAATGGACCGATTTTTGATGCCGGGTGATTTGAGGTTTAGGTCCGGCCATTTTCTTGGCTAAAAAACGAAAAATTATTTATTTTAAAAAATTTATATTGCTACGATTGATCAGTGTTTTGAAAGAGGAAGAAAAAACACTGCAAATTCTTTTGCAGGGGTTGATTATTTCTCCGACCAGGAGCATGAAGACTCATTCTAATCGATTCAGCCTCTAAAATTTAGTAAGATAATACCTCTTACGCCTAGGTACCTGACATCTAGAAAACCCATTTTCGAAATAGATAGATAGATACCGATTTTGACCCATAACCTCTTCCGGTGGGTTCCAATCGTTCCGGGATCCGTCTCATTGGATTCTGCGTCCAAAATTTAGCACCAGTTGGTCCTCGAAACCTTTCAGCCCGATCGGACCGAATTTGGGTGGGTAGGGATCAAAATGTGTATTTAAAAAAATGAATTTTCGAGATTTTTGGAGATCTACGCCACGGCGTGTGGGGTACCATTTTCCACTAAATTTTGAACCCTGAATCGATTGGAATGGGTCCCAGGACGATTGGCGCCCTCCGGAAGAGGTTAGAGGTCAACATTGGTATCTATTTACCTAAATCGAATGTGGGTTTTCGAGATTTTCGGTACCTAGGCGTGTGGAGTATCATTTTCCACTAAATTTTTGACGCTGAATCGATTGAAATGTCTCTCCATGCGAGGGGTAACCAACCCCTGTGGATGAATTAATAGCCCCCATGTACAAACACCGCCTTTGACCCGTTCTTTAAATAAAGCTACTTGCAGCATGAGTTGGGCCTCTACCCTCAAAAGAACTCGACTCAGCCCTTCGTTTGGGTTCGCCCTTAGCCAGAAACCTTCAGAATTTTGTCTTCCACTCGCAGAAACTCCGAGTTCCCACTTTCTTGTTAGGCTCTGATGACCGAGTGTTCCCCCGGGCGCGGCACAAGTGTTCATTGTCTGAGCGTGAACCCATTTCCCTCATTTTCCCGGTTCTGATTAATCATTAACCAAAAGGGGGTGCAGCGTCGCAGCATCCTCACCCTCACGTTTGTCCTTACGGTGACTACTCTTTTGTCTGCGACCCGCGGGGCTCGACAGTCTCATACATCATTAACATGGCTTACCGCCTCTTCTCAACCATTCCAAAGTGCAGGAGGTTGGAAATGGGAAGAAAATAATTGCGCGTCGTGGCAACCCTTCAGTCTCTTTGACGATTCTTTAATGCTTCCACGCTTTCTCTCCCTCTTGCCAGCCCCTAGGTTATAGTGGGAAATAACTAGTTAAAAAATAATATCTTCGACTAGTTGGGGTCTGCTAATCACGCGAAAGGGGAAGTCACGGAAGTGAAGCATCGGTGTTGTGAGTAATTTGTCAGCTGCTCAGTCGAGGAACAGCCTTGAGCGGGCGGACAGATGTGGGTGAAGACGTGGTCCAGAAGGTCGTTCGAGTTGCAAGGTGCTGACGTCGACAAAAAGGAGGCGAGTCTCGTAAAAGATGAAGATGCTCGGAGGCCTCAGGCCCAACATGTGGCGTTGGTGTTGAAACGGCCCTCGGAGTGGCTGAGGGGCCCATGAGACTGAGGAGGGGGGGGGGGGCATAGTAGCACCTGAGAACCCGGTTCCTCGTGGGGACTGCCGAATGAAAAACGACAACAAAAACGAGGTTGGCGCGTGCCGGCTGCTTCATATACCAACACCCTTACAATCTCATCCCAGCTCGACCCCCCGAGCGGTTTGATAGGCTCTCGGCTCCTCTCCCCCCAAAAAACCTACCTCTTCAGCTGTTACTGCACTGACGGCTGACATTCGTTGGGAACGGAAATAATCAGCAAAACTTTCCTCTTAGTTTGTGAACGTAATATGAAAACTCTACCAATTCTCTTACTGAGGATGGTTATCCCTTGGACCATGAGCATAGAGGCTTTCCAATCGAGCGTCCAAAAATTTGTGGAAAATGATACCCCGGTACCATATTGTACCCAAAATATTGAAAACACAATCAAAATTGTTGTAGACAGACACCCATATTGAGCAATAACCTCTTCCGGTGGGCACCAGTCGTTCCGGGACCCGTCTCATTGGATTCAGTATCACAAATTTAGTCAAAAATGATACCCCTAGATCGACGAAAATCTCGCAAACCCATTTGGGTTGATTATTCAAGGGACAATATATATTATGTTTCCATGCAAAAAGTCAATCTCTCTGATTCGGCCCAAAACTTTTTCTGGAAGTTTCACGGTGTCTTGATCAAAATTAGCAGCCATCCACGCCGACTTTGGTAGTACAAAATTTTCTAAACATCTGAAATTTTAGTCAGAGACCTGTTTTTGGCTCTAGTTGGTCCTTGAAACTTTTCAACCCGATCGGATCAAATTTGAGTGAGGTAGGGGTCAAAATGTATATTTAGAAAAATGGATTATTGAGATTTTTTGCAATCTAGGTGTGTGGGGCATAATTTTCTACTAACTTTTGGACGCTGAATTCAATGACACGGGTCCTGGAACTATTGGTGCCCTCTGGATGAGGCTATGGGTCAAAATGGGTGCCTATCTATCCATTTCAAATGTGTGTTTTCGTGATTTCTTGTACATTGGCATGTGGGGTGTCATTTTCCACTAAATTTTGCATCCTGAATCGATTGGAATGGGTCTGGGACCCGCCGCATCCACTTTTTTCCCCATTTCCCCCATGTTGAAGAAATGAGTCTCCATGCGCCTGGTCCAAGGAATAACCAACCCGTGTGTAAGAATTTGCAGCGTTTTTGAAATACAGTTTTTGTTTATTGTTTTCAAATGCAAATAAACGTACATTTTCATTGTTTTAACTCAGGACCAATTATGTGAATTAAAAATAATGATAATAATAATTCATATATTGGATATAAACCTACTCTCAAATCCGGCCAGTCGGTCTAGTGCAATCATTTTCTTACTACTCCACGATTACGATTGGGTAATTGTCCTCTACAAGTCCAAAACCATTCAAAATACAGAACAGATCCGCCCATCATGTATGGGCTTCAGATATATGTGCTTTCCCGCAGTTCGTGAACTGTCTTTGTCTCTTTTGAACGTGGAGTTCTGCCCTCAAAAACGGTTCAGGTTAGTTAAATCACATTATTTTCCATTGTTTCGAATTTACTCGGGTGAAGCCCCGCGTGCAGTAATTACGTGAGGAAGAACTGATGCGAGAGCGCGCCCAGGCAAGAATGTCTCGCTCTTCTTCATTTCCTTCCATTGTTGGCTTCAAACTCATCGGGCGGTCGTTGAATAGAAGGAACGTCGTCTTCAAAAGCTTTACGAATGTCAAAGTAGAATAGAAGCTCGGAAGGTTTTGAGGGACACACGCCTCATAATCTACTGTCATAGAAAGGAAAATATCGAGTCAACTCACTACCTGACGGCTTTGACTGTGAAATATTCAAAATTGTTGAATAATTAGAGTCGGAGAACGGAGGGAGGTGCACCCCGGCCCCACCATTACGCTTCTTTAAAAAAACAAAAAAAAAAAAAAAAAAAACCCACACGTTTAGGTACCAGAAATCTCGAAAACACACATTTGAAATGGGTTGATAGGCACCCATTTAGACCCATAGCCTCATACACAGGGCACCAATCGTTCCCGGACCCGTAACTATTGGATTCAGCGTCCAAAAGTTAGTGGAAAATGATACCCCACACGCCCAGATACCGGAAATCTCGAAAACACATATTCAAGATGGGCAATTGATACCCATTTTCACCCATAACCTCTTCCAGTGGGTGTCAATCGTTCTGGGACCCATTTCCTTGGATTCAGCGTCCAAAATTTAGTGGAAAATGATACCCCACTCGCCCAGATCGTCCAAAATCTCGAAAATCCATTTTTCAAAAAACACATTTTGACCCCTACCCCGCCCAAATTTGGTCCGATCGGGCTGAAAAGCTTGAAGGACTGTCCTAGACCGGGTGCAGACCCGTGACCCAAATTTCAGATTTTTAGAAAATTTTCTACTACCAAAAACGGCGTGGACGGCGGACGGCGGACGGACATTGACCTTTTGGTTGGTTATTCCTTGAATAATCAACCTATGTTTTCATGCAAATGGTCAACCTCTCCGATTCGGCTCAAAATTTTTTTCTGGACGTTTCATGGTGTCTAGATCAAAAAAGGTCAATGTCCGTCCGCCGTACGCCGTACGCCGTCCGCCGTCCACGCCGTTTTTGGTAGTAGAAAATTTTCTAAAAATCTGAAATTTGGGTCAGGGGTCTGTTCCCGGCCTGGGACGGTCCTCCAAGCTTTTCAGCCCAATCGGACCAAATTTGGGCGGGGTAGGGGTCAAAATGTGTTTTTTGAAAAATGGATTTTCGAGATTTTGGGCGATTTAGGCGAGTGGGGTATCATTTTCCACTAAATTTTGGACGCTGAATCAAATGAAATGGGTCCCAGAACGATCGGCGCCCACTGGAAGAAGTTATGGGTCAAATTGGGTATATATTACCCATTTTGAATATGTGTTTTTGAGATTTCTGGAACCTAGGCGTGTGGGGTATCATTTTCCGCTAAATCTTGGAAGCTGAATCCAATGGAGTGGGTCTCAGGACGATTGGCATCCACTGGAAGAAGTAATGGGTCAAATTGGGTATATATTACTCATTTTAAATATGTGTTTTCGAGATTTCTGGAACCTGGGCGTGTGGGGTATCATTTTCCACTAAATTTTGGATCCTGAATCGATTGGAATGGGTCTGGGACCCGCCGCACCCACTTTTTCCCCCATTTCCCCCATGTTGAAGAAATGAGTCTCCATGCGCCTGGTCCAAGGAATAACCAACCCCTGTGTAAGAATTTGCAGCGTTTTTTGATCTAGACACCATGAAACGTCCAGAAAAAAATTTTGAGCCGAATCGGAGAGGTTGACCATTTGCATGAAAACATAGGTTGATTATTCAAGGAATAACCAACCAAAAGGACCCATTGTGACCCATGACCTCTTCCATTGGGGGCCAATCGTTTTGTGACCCTTTTCATTGGATTCAGCGTCCAGAATCTTGTTGAAAATGATACCCCACACACCTAGATTGCAAATGATCACAAAAATCCATTGTTTTAAGTACACATTTTGACCCCTACCCCACCCAAATCTGGTCCGATCGAGTTGAAAAGTTTCGAGGATCAACTGGAGCTGGAAACGGTTCCCTGGCCCTAATTTCAGATTTTTCTAAAATTTTTGACCACCAAAGTCGGCGTGGACGGCGGACGGACATTTGCTAATTTTGATCTAGACACCTTGAGACGTCCAGAAAAAAAATTTTGGGCTGAATCGGAGAGATTGACTTAACATGAAAACATAGGTTGATTATCCAAGGAATAACCAACTAAAACTCTACAAAGTTTTCTAAGAGTTTGTCGACGTTTCCGTGGAATAACTGGTATATATAAGTTCAAGTCGGCAAAAATAATGTAACGCTTCAGAAGAAGGTATCCTCGGAGGAAGGTTCGACTTTTGGCGAGCAAAAAGGAGTTCGAAAAGGATCTAAGAGATTTCCCGGACCCTCGGTGAAACTGTAAAGGCATTGGGCGAGACTGAGGCGCGTTTCACCAGTATTTACAACTGCCTTCGGTCTCAAGCTTCCCTTTTACCTCCAACTTGGAGGCTCTGAGAGGGAAAACGCTAATCCTTCCAACAAGCCGTTTTCCGACTGAACATGAGTAACTTGAAAATGGGTTCAGGTCGGAATGAGAGCGAAGGGGGAACGAGAATTGACTGAAAAGCTCCTAGAGGTGTTTCTTACCGAAGGAAACTTGGAAAAGCTGGTATTCCACCACCTTATGGTTCTTATCGTGTTGTACGTTTACCCGTAATGTTAATGAATTTCGACTTCCTCTTTCTGGACTTTTTCTGGTTAGATTACTTGAAGAAAGGCGGATTAAGCGGTGAAGCGTTGTTCCTAGGAATTATCGATACCGGGGGAGGATCGATATGAGTACTAGTATCGGTATCAAAAGAATGGTATCGATACCAACCAATATCGGTATCGAATCAAAACTCGGCGTTCCGCGTCTCGCCAGGGGGCTTGCCCCCGGTGACCACTATTTACATACTTCAGACGGAATTATTGAAAACCAGAATGTGTTTACTGACACTTTTCACGCAATTTAGCTACTTTCCTCCCACTATATCAGAATTTTATATAATCACTGCATCACACGCTTAAGTAAATCACTTTACCAATGAACACACACAACCAACAACAAAGTGAAGACGGAACAAAATAACACATTTAACGCTGTCTCATCACTGATATGATAGCAAGGCATTCTTCTTCTTCACAACCCCTAGCCAAAGCAGGGAAGAGGGATCTCTCCGAAGCTTCTGGCCCTTCGAGTACCTTAGTCTGTGGTATATACCCAAAGTATATACTCGAAGTTCTGGCCGAAACAAGTGTAGCCAGGAGAAGGCCCACCTTCAGGAGAGGGCCTTCTTGATTCTTAATTGGTAATTTTTAACAAAAATTTGAGGTACTAGACTGTTCGATACTTTTTTCGATCCCGATTTTTTTTAACGATACCAGTATTGGTATCGAAAGCAGAGTATCGATACCAAAATGATCGGTATCGGAAGAAAAGTATTGATACCATCTCGATATCGATCAGTATCGTTCATCCCTAGTTGTTCCCGTTTAGCCATTTGGAAGGGACAGTTATTCATCAAGGCTGAATAAACAAATTGTGGACGAGATATACGGATGGACTGTGCTAAGGTGGCAAAATGCCTGAGATCTGTATTTTCTGTTTTAAAGGAAAGTACTAGTATTGAATAGTGGTTCGATTTTACTAGTGGCAGAAGGAGCTAAGAGGTACTGATATGCCTCCTCCTACGATATTATCACTCACGGGTCATTTTTATCGCTTTCCCAATATTCTATTTGACGGAAACATTTATTGTATTGGTCTTGATGCTAGAATTCACTACGGATTGAGTCTTTCGATCCAGATCCCACGAGCTGGCAGGGTCAGGAGAGACTCCCATCTTACAGACCCGTAGTAAATGGCACAGCTCGTCGAGGCCGTCGAACGTAATCACTTTCACTTTGCCGAAAATCCAAACAGCTCTTCGTGAATGGGAAAACGCGTTTGATGCGGAAATGGATTTTCATCGCGATCGTTGCTCTCAGAATTTAGACGGCGTGAAGCCACAAGAGCGAAAAAAATATAGGTCACTCCATCAAGAAAATTCACAGGCTGAGAAAGGTTAGTCACAAATCCGAAAGCTCGTGACCTGGTGAGCCGGTACTGTTGATAATTTGGAACAGACCAAGGTGTGAACGAAAGTGATCGGAAAAGTGCTGTCCGTCTTGCCAATTTTTCAGAAATACGCTCCTTTGCATTTGAAAGAGGGCTCCAAACAAGCGAGCAATAAAGAAAACCGTGCAAGTAATTTTCCGGGAATTAATTTTTGAAGAGAAAAATAAAGTTTCTTTCGTTCCATGAAGTTGGCCGGTTAATCCGAGTTCCGATTAGTCCGAGGTCGGTTAAAATTGTACCTTATTACTTAGTAAACACTAAGGTGTTGCTCAGTGAACATGTTTGTTGAGTTCTGAACCCATTAAGTCAAAAGTTGGAGAGCAGACAAAATATTTAGTCACGTAGCGCTTCCGAACTTCCTTTTTGTTTTGCATAATGCAGGGTAATGCTGAGGGAACGCATGTTTTTCAATATTAAATTGGTGGAACACAATGGGTTGAAAATAATAATCACAGGGGTTGGTTATTCCTTGGACTAGGAGCATGGAGGCTCATTCCTATCGAATCAGCGTCCAAAAATGAGTGAAAAACGATACCTTGAACACCTAAATCATCGAAAAAAGCGAATGTAGCGTGTCTAGGGCCCATTCCATTAGCATCAGGGTTCAGAATTTAATGGAAAATGATACCCTATACACGCCTAGGTACCAGAAATGTCGATAAATCATTCGATTAAGTAGATAGATACAGCAGCTGAGGTCTGGGGAATGAACCACACCGAGGATATTGAAAGAGTCCAAGTGAGAACTTATAAGACGCTCTTGTTTCTCTCTGGGGGCACTCCAGACCTGAGTCACACTCGAAGCGAGGTTCTCAAGCTGGCTTTGGGGTGGTGGATGAAGCTGATGGAGATGAGCCCAGAGAGACGTCCCTGTATTTGCTTCCAGCGTCTACTGGCTCTCCACGGACGTCAACCGGATCCGAGGTATAATTGGGTGTCGCAGCTTTCGGCTGCAAAGGGAAAAATCTGTGGTGATTGAGGCGATGAGGATGAGGATGGCTTCGAGGATGGTGGACGAAGAGAGAGTGCGGACCACACGCTTCAACCCATATTACCAGTTTATACAGCCCGCTGGTCTTGGAAGCGCGCCGTATCTCTGCCTGGACGCTGGATTGCAGATGAAGGTATTGGTGGCCCAGATTAGGACTTGGAGGAGACAGAGGAGACAAGAGAAGTTTGCTCGCCTTAGCATCCCTGAAGGCTCTGTGAGGTTCAAGAAGGACCAAGACTGCCCCCTGTGCGACCTGTTGGAAGCGGACACCATTGTGCACCTCCTCTGTGTATGTCCCATGGTGCGGGAAGGAAGACAAAGACTTTATAACGAGGATGTGCTCTCAATCGGGCGTTTTTATGGTCTTCTCGGTAATTTAGTTACCTTGGTAGAAGTGAAGCAGTTTTTTTAATTACGCAGCCTCGTGCATAAGAACCAGACTACTTTTTTGAATTTTTATTAATTGTTATTTCACCTATTTTGAATGAAGAGATGTTTTATTTTATATTGATAACGGAAGTAATGTAATGTGTCTACGCAGACACTTTTGAGCCAACCTTTGTAACACCTGACGGTTTCTACAATAAATACCTATTGATTGATAAGTAGATAGACCCATTTTGACCTATAATCTCTTTCGGTGGGCGCCAATCGTTCCGGGACCCCGTCTCAATGGATTCAGCGTCCTAAACTTGATCGAATACGATCGCCAAAAATGTCAAAGAATACATTTTTTCAAAACACATTTTGACTCATACCCCCCTCAGATTCGTTC